>VXBJ01000111.1:478998-501641 GCA_013400055.1 Nycticryphes semicollaris | reverse complement strand
GAGCCGCCGCCGCCCCATGCGCTGAGGGGCGGCGGGATGGGGCCGTGGGGCGGTGGCGGCTGGGCCGGCCGCGCTGGGGCGCCGGCTCCCGGCTGGACGTGCCTCCTGCCGTTGCTGCTGTGCGCCGCGCTCCGGAGCCTGCTGGCCAGCCCCGGCAGCGAGGGTGAGCGGGGACGGGGCGGCCGGGCTGTCGGGGGCAGCGCCCGCCGAGGAGGAGGGCTGTTCCGGAGCTGCGCTGCTTCGGGCTTATCTGGCTCAATTTCGGAAGGTTTTGGGGGAGGTCTGCCCGCGGGGAGGCGGATGCCGCGCCGAGGCACGCGGGCGACGCTGGCCGATGGGGCCGGGGGGTCCCCGGGAAGGTAGGCGGCAGCGGTCGCTGCGCGCCTCCCGGGCGGGGAGCGGAGAGGCAGCGCTGCTGAGAGGGCATGGGTGGGTTTCCTAGCGGTTGGCACCGGGGGAGGTGCACAGGTGCATTGGCGCGGGCGGGTCTGCGGGGCTCCGAGCGGTTTGGGTGGCGGGGGTGGATCTGCAGGACTTCGCAGGGAGCGTTCGACCCGGGCGGGAGCGGGGCCGGCCGGGGTTTGGGGATGCCGCGTCGGGCTGGGAGATGCTCCCGGTGGGGAGCCCTGTGAGCGTGGCCGCAGTGCGCTTACTTCGCGGCTTAAAATACGTCCATGAAAAGAAGGGGAAGCCGTGGATGTGCCGGTGTTTAACCCGCGACGCAGCGGGACTGGCTTTTGTTTTTGATACATTTGATCTCTGTGAGGCCAATAGCCAAAACGTGTTCTTGTCTAGCAAAGTACTTCTAGGCTTTCATACCGGACTGGGTTTTTTGTTGTTGTGGTGGTGGGTTTTTTTGTGGTTTTTTGTTGTTGTTGTGTTTTGTTTGTTTGTTTTTCTCTGTACGTGGTGTGGACACTACTATAATAATATTACTATAAGAATAATTATTGTTACTGGATTTGCGATCAGGCTGTAATCTGAAAGCAATGGGTGGAGAAGTTCAGCATCTGAAGGGGCTGCTTGTAGCAGGCTGGTTTCATGATGCACTGTAATTATTTGTGAAACTCCTTTAGAGGGAGGAGGCAGCAGGAGTTGGTGAAGGAAAACCGTACCAGAATTTCAAAGATGTAGCCTGAGGTAACCAGCTAACTGTAATTTATTTTGGAGAGCGAGAATAATGTGAATCATAGTTTTCTATTTAGTAAAAAAAAAAATAATAAAAAATAAAAAGAAAGTGCAGAGGTAGGGGGAAATGCTGTTCCTCTGTGTGTGGGGATATAAAACGTTCAGGAAGTGCATTGGTTTGGGGGATGATGGAAATGGCTTTGGCTTTGCCTTGGTAACATAATGGTGGGCCCAATCCTTCTGCTCTCACACGGTTTCGGATGATTTCACCCATAGGAGCAATGCCGGGAGGCAGTGTGGCTGTGTGGCTGTTTTCAAGGCGTTCTCTCCGGTTCGCATCTGCCTCTGGCTGGGGTTGCTGTCCTGCATGGTCCTGTCTGCCCTAGTACTTGGTCAAGAGACAGGGAGATGCTCTGCCAAGCCCCGTGTTGGTCATCTTTTCCAGTTACTGGAAGATCTGGGTAGTGCTCACGGAGTCAGTGGGACCGTTTGCTGAGAGCAAAGGTGTCTCTGCTTGAACAGGCAGGTGCAGAATAGAGCTTTCACGCTACAGGAAATGGTACTGGAAAGAACTAATGAAGCTGCCTAGCAAACAGGTTTAGTGCTGTTTTTCCGGGGAGGTTGCAGAGGAATGTTACAGCAGCCTAAGCGCTTGCTTGAGGTCTCTCTCCCTCTACTTTTCTGACTGCTGCTTTCTAATTCTTACTTCCTCAGTAAACGCAAAGCTAGAAGACTGCTGGTAGGAGGGGTCTGACTGCAGACCTGAACTTAATTCTATAACTGCTGTCCTTTGCTGCTAAGGAGATATATTTGTAAACAAGCATTATTTGACAAGTGCTTCTCACAGCATGTCTCCTTTGCCAATTACTACTAAACAGCTCCACTTCTGGGAACAGCTCACCCTGCAGTAGGTGAAGCCCAATGCATGAAAAACCTCAGACTCTGAAGTTTGCCTGCCTAGCTGTGTGCTGCTGACACTTGTCACTGGTTTCGGTTTGAAAAGTTCAGTTTGGCCGTTTTTGGGCTCTGATGAGAGAGATCCTCCCCTGGGGTTAGTTGTCATATTCAGCTGGTTGGGAACTTTACTTTGCTCGGATGGAGGTAGCCATCTTAGAGCTGTGAATAACATTTTCGAAGGTTGGTGGTATTGTTTTTTCTGGGTTTTGTTTTTTATTATCCCTCATTCTACTCACCGTGGTTAAACAACTAGCCAATACCCTGTGCTGTGTCGGTATGTAACAGGTATGTAGCTGCACAGAGGATGACAAATTCTTATATTTATTTTTTTGTTCAACCCTGCATCATGGTTTGTTTTGTTGTTGTTTTTTTTTTTTCCCCTGTAAATCTTCCTGTAATATGCATTGACTTAGTAGGATAAGATACACGCAGTTAACAATTCACAGTGCACAATTTTCTCTTTTCCCCTCTACTGGCAGGACACTTAGGGGAAAATGCTTTAAATATCTAGGTTAATATTTGGAGGGAAAAAAAGTAAATTCAGTGCTTAGGTTTTTTAGCATGGAAATAGCTTTTTGCAAGGGCAGCTGAATTTCAGAAGGTCCTGCTATTTTTATGTAGAAGTATCAAATGTCCAGCCTGTATAACATATATCTTCACAGATATCTCCACTTACAGATTGAAGGCTATATATTGGGGAAACTAAATTATTTTTTTCCTATAATAGAGAAATAAAACAAATTTTGATTTCAGTCACCTTTTTGCAGTTCATTTACTAAGCAAAACCTAGTGAAATATGAAGGCTCAATGCTATTTCCTGCATTTTCAAGTATTGTTTAGCCATTGTTTTTAACTCTTTAGTAGAGTTCATTTGATTAGAACAAGAGAATTTCATTTTTACAAATTCAAAAATCAGTCCAAAAGTATTACATGATTTTTGAAGTGGTACTATTTCAGAAGTGCATTTTGACCTAAAAATACATTCCTTATGATAACAGGGTGTGAGAAGCAGCCTCACTGTTGCAGTATGTGAGTGGGCTTCCTGCACCTCCTTTAGTTTAAAAATGCATGTGTTTTAAATCTTTCTGTTGTAAGTACTAGGGTTTTGGAAGTGGCTTGTATAAATTATTTATGTGAAACACAGAATGAATGAAGGGGTTGTTGAAAGACCTCCCCTCCACCCTAAACTTTGTGATTTGTAAGGTTGCCTGTGGATTTGGGCTGCTTTGCAGATCACATTTGGACATCACCCAGATGACCTTAAAAATGTCACGTGAGCAGATTAAAACAATGCAGTTTACATCTGATTGCTTGTTACAACATAACTCTACAACATAATTGCATAATTGTTATTAAATACAAAGTATATTTCATTTTGGGGCTGTGCGTGCTGATGAGGCAGCGCTGTAACAACAAAGTATATTAAGCAAGTAAAAGGAAATGCAGTTGGAAATAATGATGGTAGACTTAAATAGACAAAGGTGAGAGACAAAATGAGTCTGACTTCGTAATGTGCTGTATTTAAGACTAGAAGGATATTCTTTAGTTAGAAACTCCTGTGTTTGGTCCTCTTTATCTTAATTCTTCCAGGGTTTTCTGAAACTCTCTTTATCTTAATATATCATTTTTAATTTGAATGAATGAATAAATGAGTACAATTAAAGGGGTGGATCTGGTGCAGGCAAAAATAAAGGAAGGTTGTAATTTGCAGATTATTCATGCCAGAGCCTGGAATGAGCCTACCTGTTCTCAGTGTGTTGACTTGTATGTGTGTTGTTTCATACTGACATATAATTTCTGTGTCATGGCACACTCTATAAGTGCATATTTTGGTATAACATCACAATATTTATCTTTAATCAGTGAATGAAGTATTTTTGAAGTATTTTTTTTTGGTGTATTTAGTAGAACGAGGTGAGAAAATAGTCTTAATTTTCGCATCGTAGTGTATTCCAGTTAGCTTAATGCTTTGGGTAAAAATGCACACAATCAGAACATTTCACTTATTAGGTTGCATTTAGTTGTTTGGCTTCATATGCCATGTGTTTACACAGCTATTGCATCTGGTGTAATTCGGTAGGTATTAAATACTGCTAGCATGCATATACCTTGTGTATGCAGAATGGGTAAGTTTGGACACATTTCAGTCTGCTCACAGAACTTTGTAAGGAGGTTTTGAGGAGGTATGTGTCTTAATTTCGTGTAGTGGGATGGTTCCTTGTGTGCTTTCTGTGATAGCAGAGCATGGGCTCACTGCCCTGTGTTTATTTTACTCACAGGAGTAATCCCATTAACTTTTAAATTTACTGCAGTGGAATTACTGGTATGAGGATGGACAGCTCATGTCTAATGGTCTTTTTGGGATCAGTCGGATGTGTGATGTATGGCTTTTCAAGAAGTTTAGAATGACTCAATCATGGTTTTAAAATGGAAACTAGTATGCTTTTGATGGTAAAACAACATTTGAAATGCAACACTTTTAAGAATATGACTAAAAGCATTGCTGCCTAATGACATATGTTAAAAAAAAAAGAGAAATAAACAATAGCCACGATTGACTCCAAGATAGTATCTATTTCATTTTGAAGCTTATCTTAAAAATTGCAATAAATAGTGGAAAACGGGCAAACTATCTTAAACGGAACTAGTGACAGACCATCTGCTTGTAGTATCGTAAATGTTGACACCATAATTTGATGTATAAAGCGGCTATTTTCACATCAACTTACAGATGGGTAAACTGGCAGGTACCATGGGAGAAAGAGAAGAGTTAGTGGGCTTGCCTGACAGCTTCTTCCCTCTCCACTGTTAACTCTCCCACCATTACCTAACCTGAGCTTCAGTGTGCAGTCCATCTACATGTCTGCTGTTCTCTTTCTGTGAAATAAGAAAACAAAATCTCACCCATAAAGAAATGTTTATTCTTTGTAGTAAAACATAAAGTGTTTTGCAGCTGGCTCGGAAGGGGGGAAGGCGGGAGCAGGATTTTGTAAAATCTCACAGAAATTGCAAAGCCCAAATGGTTTATTATGTGGTGCCTTGCTCTCTGATCTCATCAGTTTTATGCTTTATTGTTCTGAGGATTTCTGTGCTGCTTCTGCAGAAATGCTTGTTTCCAGCACTTGCTGAGTGAGTGCAGAACCCTTGACCCAGGAAAGTCCAGCTGAGATTGCTCAGGTTGAGTGAGGTTGTTAGATGCCCCAGCCTTCCTGACTTTTAGGTACTTGTTTAGTGGTCTGTTCCTGTAAGTGTGCAGGTATGCATAGTCTTGAATAGAGATGAGCTTTAAATATTGCTCAGGGATGTCAGGAAAGGGAGACCCTGCCCTAGAATGAAAAGAAAACAAACTTTATTGGCAAATTATTTTAATGTTCTCACTTCCTCTTTAGGAAATAATTCTAAATCTGGATGCGGTTCAAGGGCAAAATGAGATGTAAAAAACCCAAATGCACACAGATCAGCCACTTTGTAGAAGCACTGAATTTTTTAGTTATTAAGTGCTCGCTTCTGTGAAGGAAAGTATTCAGTGCAGCTTTTCAGCAGATACTCAGCCATTAAAAAGGTTTTTTTAAAAAATATCTTGTGCTTATAGTAAAACACCTAAAACCAGAATTGAAATATCTGTCATAAGTGTACTTTCCATGCTGATCATAAGTGCAGGTGAGAGATGGGGCATAATTTCAACCAGGACGGACTTGAGGTAGGTTGTTGTTTTTTTTTTTTTTTTACTTGGAAAATGCTGTGGAAATACTGTGTTACTGATTGCATTTGAATGAACAATTTTATTTTTTTATTTTTTTTACAACTTACTCTTTACTAAACTCATTTTCTTTGATCTCTGCTGTAAAATTGCAGTGTATTTTAAAAGCCAGTAGAGAATCTTTTTTTTTTTTTTTTTTTTTTTTGAAGTTTTTTTTTATTCTTAAGAGATCCCTGTTTTTTGGCACAGGCAGAATGGAGGGATGGATTGTTCTCTGTGTTCATGTTGTGCCTGTCCCTTGTTCTGTGACTGGCTGGACATGGAGGTGACAGGTTTTGCTGAGGTGAAAGCATTTGCCACCCCAGTTGCTTTCACAGCCAGTTGTATTGGCAAACTTGAGCACTGGCCTTCAGTAGCTTAGGTCTCTCTAGAGATTTGTTGCCCTTTTAGTTGTCTCTTTGACCTACTATATCTCTTACAGTCTCAGTTTTGGTATTTGCTATGGCTTTGGTCTGTGCAGTATCTGAGCCTCTCTGAAGGTTTAATGTGCTTATCCTATTGGAGGTAGAAGGCAATTATCCCTATCTTCAGCAAGGAAGATAGTCAAGAGGGGACAGTTGGGAGGAGGTGTAAGCGCTGTGATTCCCTGTGCTTGACTTCTGGGTTTGGGAAGTGATCGGTGGCTGTTTGCCGAGGTCCAGTGGCATGTTGCCTGCTGTGTACAAGGGTGCTGGGACCTGCAGGCTGCCCTGGGCTGTGTGGATGAGCATAGCCTTCCTGCTTGTGCTTTGCAAAGAGAACTGAAGATGCTTTGGCCCAGAATAACTGCCATGGAAGCATTCAGTGCATGCTGTGACTATTTCACTGGGGATGGTGGCAGTGGGGAACACCTCCTTTTCTCTACCTCTTCCCTGGTATTTGAGTTGAGCAGGATGTATGTTAGGAGGAGTTTGACCTGGTAGAGCTATCCAAGTGGCCACTAGCTGGAAGGATGAGAGATGTGTCTTGGAGAAGTGGAGGTAGCATGTGCAAGCACAGCAGGCTGAGGAATATCTGAGGGAGAAGGTGTCTCCTGCACCTCGTCTTGCCCCTGGCAAGCTCCTGAGCATCAGCAGGAGGTCAGCTGATACGCTCTGGATCAAACTCTGCTTTGCAGGATTGTGCATGGAGAAGAAGCAGTCCCCTGCAGGAGCTGAGGGCTTCTAGGTTTAGGTGTCTGTGTAGTAGATATGGAGCCTGTAGGAGAGAGGGTAGGACTCTGGGCTTGCAGGCTTTCATGTTGGCTACTTAATTTTGTTGCAGGGGGCAGTATTGAAGTGTCTTGCCAGGGTATTAACTCCTGAGTTCTGTACCCTGGATCACTTACCATTAGAAAGAGGTCAGAACAACCAGTTTGAGCTTTGTAATTCTCTGAGGGGATGGAGAAGAAAAACCTGGGAAGAAATAAATTATTCAGCATCAGTAATGTGCATTTAATGATGTTTCTGGGTGGACTTGTATCTTTTTCTAAATTGTTTTGCATGTCCTAAACCAGTGAAACTACTTGGGGAAGCTATCTGCACATTTGCCTCTGTAAGTTGATTTTTCAAAAAAAACCCCCAAACCCAGTTATTTTGGTTCATCTGTCTTTGCTTTACTAATGTTCACGTGCAATTTCTTCCTAAAACATGTTGGCAATGTGCTGTTCCCACTAGCAACCTCTACCTTCTTCCCTCAACAGAAGCAGAAGGGATAAACTGTCAACCCCCCTGAAAAGCCAATAGATCATCTTAAAATTTTTTTTTGCTCCTGAATGCTATCTAAGCATTATGTCAGTTCCTTTTTTTTCTACTTGAGTGAACTCGGTGGCAGCAGAGTAGTCATTATTGTCAACAGGAAGGCTTTATTGGTGCTGGACAGTGAAGTCTTGCAAGTCCACTGGTAGTGCAAGCTGACAGCCTTGACAGCTCTGAATGTGTTTGTGCGGAGCCTCTTTCTTTTGTTAAGTTTAGTTATATGCATAACAGAATTTGTCTGTGTCTTTTAGGATACTTTTTAGGAACAGAAACTGTATTGTGTTTAGGTAGCAATGCTCTGATTTAGGGAAGAAGGTGAGATTTTGTCTCTGCGCTGCCAGCGAGTGTTTTGATTGCACTGGGAAGCTGTTAGGATTTTAGGGCTTGACTTTATGTGAGTGCTTAATAAGGTGCTTGCTTTAAGCACCTTCAACTGTTTTCAGATACCCTGGGTCCGCAGGCAGCACAGGTATTTTGTTTCTCCATGCAGGGTGGTTGTCGGGTTGCTGGTTGCAGGTGCTGGTTGTATTTTGCCTTCAGTGGAAGGATCTTTTTTTCTTAGTGGCAGGGTGATACTTGCCCAGGTGGTTTCCCCAAAATGTTTGTGCTGGAGCTGGCTTGGAGATCTGTTATTGTTCTGGTACAATGTTGCTTCTAGAGGGTCGTATGAGTGGGGCTGGAGCATTTTACTGACTTTCTTCATGGTGAATAGTTCCTTTTCAATAAAAAGGTGTTTTTTGGTGGGAGTGTTTGTCATTTAAAAAAAAAAAAAAAAAAAAAAAAAAAAAAAAAAAACCATACTGGAATTTTAAATTTCCAGGCACTTTGGTGTCAAGCCAGTAATCTCCTGATCACTTCTGCTTTTAAGTTATGTACGGTGGGAAGAACAAACGACTCCCTCTTGGCTTGTAAAGGCAAAAAAATCTGCAGTTTCTTATTTGTCTTAGTAGGTCCAGTTATCAAAATGAGCTTTTGGTCCCACTCCTTGGCGCGATGGCTAGTGCTGTGCCTGCCAGGAAAAAAATGCAGCCAACACGAAGGACTTTGTCACAGGTCACACCCGCACCCCTCGTAAACAGTGTGTTCAAACAAATTACAGACATAATGCAGAAATTACTGGGTAAAATTCTCAGGCTGATGTTACGATTGCAGTTGTCCATCTGGCCTTAAAAACCTATGAATCTGCGATGCAGATCCTAGTGTTTTGGCTCTTGCTATAAAAGGGAATCATGAGAAAACTTAGAGCAGAGTGAAGCCAACGTAATAAAATATAAATCTGCAGTTAATATTAGTTTGTGAGTTCATTAAGTAGTGTGTATTTTCTTCCTCCAGTGGGCTATAAATAATAGGTATTGCTACAGCTTGCACTCTGCTGTAGCTGGTTTCCACTGATGGAAATGTTTCCAAGGTTCTTGCCTGTGTTTTTTTTGTCCCAACTCAGTATAGTTAATTAATACAAAACATCTGCTCCCTGATGACTTTGATTTCTGTCAAGAGTTTAATTTTTTCATTTGTTTTTGCTTTCTTGGGTTATTTTTGACTGTCACTTGTTGGAGCGCCTTGGATTTATACTTTTTAAAGAAATACTTGGCACAACAAGGAAACAGTTGGAAAATGAATGGCAACAATGCTGCAATAAAACCATTGAAGATTTATGAAGCAGGAAAACTTTGACTCATGATGATGAAGAGTCCTCTGCAGCCAGTGTGTCTTGGTAGTGCTGTGAACTCCAGGAGCACAGGAGGAAAGATGGGGAGGTATGCGCCGTAAAGAGAAACCAGCTCTGTTAATGATGATGTCTTTGGCAGCTATACCCCCTGCCTTGGGAAAGAGGAGGAGGGCAGAGGTGTCAAGCTTGGTGGAAAGCCTGGGATGCTGTTCAAGAGACCTCCCAATGATGGTTTGGTGCAAAATGCTGCTGTCGCATCTTGTGCACCTTCATCCCCATCCAGTAGAGTGTTTAACTTCATGTTTAATTGGCAGTGTGTGAGTATTCCCATGAGAGGTTTATCACAAACCTTTTAAATATAGCTGCTGCCACAAACTATGAATGTTGGGTTGGAGCTGGGGCTACCTTGATGTGGCTCTGACCCTTCCATGGGTGGCTATGTCCTGTGAAGTGCTGTGCAAAGGGCACCAGGAGCTGCAGGAGAATGTAGGAGCACTTGTTTCACACTTTTTTTTCATATAGGAGTTCAGATTCAGGTTACCTAAAACAATGTTCAGAGTCCTGTTCAATTCCTAACAAATAAAAGTAGTTTTACTTCAGTTGTTTAAAACAAAACATTTTGATTCAAATGTTAATTGTTTAAAAATGTGCTACTTTAGAAATCGTGTGGTGTTTTGAAGTATTTATGCAGGTTTTAAGAAGGTTTCTTTACTCCTGTTTTTGTAATGGAAACTGTAGTTACAGGGTATTGATTTGCAAGAAGAGGATGTTCTTTTCCTCCTGCTTTAGGTCTATTTCAGTGAAATAATAATAATAATAAAAAGGTTATTGTGGCCTTACAGCCTCATGGCATAAACTCCATAGCTTTTGCTATCCTGACCACTTTGCCTGTTCTAGGGCCATTTGTCAGGATAAACTTTCTGTAGAGCGTGCCCTGTGGTAAGCCTTGGCTTGCAATTGGTGCTGCTGAAGAGCAGGGCTACTCCACTGTGTAAGGATTTATTGGAAATCAGCTCAGAGACCATGGCAACCCAGAAGAGAGTTCAGTCTTCTATATGCCTGCAGAGACTTTACCCTGGTGTGAGCAATGAAGTTTTTCTGGAAGATCCTTCGATGCTGAAATGGCAGGAGGAGGTGTGGCTGGTAGGATCAGAAGTCCTCAGTGCTTAGTCCTTTGGTGGGGGTTTGTTGTTTTCTCAGCTTGGTTTTTTTTCCCATTTGAAAATGGAGTGAAGAAAATGAAGCTGCTGCAGACCAGAGCCAGGGGCACCATCTCGCTTCAGTGGTGTAACCAAAAAAGCCCATGGATCAGTACCATCATGACAGACCTGTCTTGCTTTTGCCTGTGCAAGCTAATGCTGCTATGTAGCACTGGGTCAGATGGGGTTTGCCGTTCTGTGAGCAGCAATGTTGGTTTAGGTACACGTTGAATCCCATCAGTCCTGGGATTTCTTGTGCTTTCTTCTGACCACAATCCCTGTGTAGCCATAGTGAAGCTGCTAAATGCTGCCCATATGAATGTGGAGGGGACATTTGCATAAAAAAATGTATCCAGTCTCCCTGTCAGAGATTTCTGAGTGAAAAAACACTATTAATTCACCAGCTAGAGTTCAGGGCAAAGGGGCAAAGGTTTAGATCACTTCTGGGTTTATTCTAACTTGATTGCTCACCCATAGTAACTAGCCTGTCTGAGAACAAGAGTGTATGCAAACTCCCCGGGCTATTATTCTGTATTAAAAAAAAAAAAAAAGAAAGAAAAAAAAAAAAGGCTGTGGTATGACTTTAGACTTAATCATCATTTATCCTACCCTGAAGGCATGGAAGTTAATGATGATATAGATCTGTGTGGTTTTGTGTTCCCCTTGACTGAGCATTAGAAATAATTAGGGCTTGTGGGGTGGATGCGCTGATGGTGGAGATGAGCAGAAACCATTTTTGAATGTGTGCATGAGCCTCTTCCAAGTTTGCTGGCAAAGATACAGGTGCTAAGAGTGTGCTTATGGGCTCTGAGGTTTCTTACTTGTTCATTTAGACATAGCTAGCTGGTGCTGATGAGAAAGGAAGTGGGAATAAATGAGTTTTGTTATTTTGGAGGCTTTTAAAGTTATGGGCCAATCATAGTTGTTAGCGGTTTTTGGAGAGTTTTCTTCAGTGGGGTATGCCTTTCTATATCCCAAAGGTCTCTGAGTACAGCTTTGGGTTATGGCCCTGAGGTATTTACAGCATTGGGCCTGGTCCAGTCCAAGAGTCCCAAGCTATACGGGAGCTGACACTAGGCCTCCTAAAGTATGCAAGCCTTAGGTACCATAGTTGGACATTTTCCTGAATTATCTCCTTCAGTGACCTAATTGTTTGAATTGGCAGCCATGGCCAAGTGCACACTGATGGTTGTCACAGGTTCATTGTGGAGGAACTGGTTCTGCTGCTCTGGAGAAGATCTCTGGTCTCTCTCTCGCTGTGGGTTGAACCAGAGACAGTTCAGGGTTTTCTATTCAGGTGCAAAAAAGCTTCATCTCTTCCTAAGTTGAACACATTGAGTTATAGAAGCATCTGTGTGGGATGGTAGCAACCCTTCTCTAAAGAGCCTGCTGAATCTGCGGCTTTCTCTGTGTTGCAAGTATGTACTTTACCTACTGTTTCCCAACTTTTTCTTTCCAAATGTGGCCAATTGGCAATATTTTTGGTGAAAGTCCCTTTAGCAAAAACAGTGTTCCTACCAAGCTGGAAGGTAGCAGGAAAAGAAGTGGTGCTGAGCCCATATGAACTTGTGTAGTGATACTCTGGTAGCTTCTCCAGCAGTGCAGGGTGGGAAGGCTGACCGAGGGATCATCTGAAAGTATTGGTATCACTGTCATCCTTTGTGGAGAGCTCCTGGAGCTGAGCCATTGGAGAAGGTGCTGGGCCACATAGTCAATGTAGACAATCCCTTGGAGAAGGGATGCCAGGGTTCTGGCCCAGTTCGAGGTGGAATCAGGGTGGGCTTGAGACCCAGCAATGGTGCAAGTAAAGGACAGATGTACTCAGAATGACAGGGTGGGGTGGTGATGGGGAAGATGCAGGTAATGTATCTAGATGGAGCAAAGGTAAGTTGTGTTTGTACCAGAATTTGGGGGATTCTCAAAGCAAAACCTTTTAGTCCTTGAAGCAATTTAGAACCACTACTGGCTAAATACATTCCTCAGAGCAGATCACTGCAGTGCAGTGTGTTAGAAGACATACTGTGAAAGGAGTCCTGGGCAGTCCCTGGGGCAACTGGAGAGTCTGCCATGCCTTAGCAGCCCTTCAAAGCTGTATTGGGAACCTCTCTGGTCTCCAGAGCAGCCCAGGCAGAGGGGGAGCCTGAAATCACTTGTGGCCTTTGTCTTCCTAGCCTGTGAATTTTGGGTTACTATGCTGTGTCTGTCAAAAGATAGAATCATAGAATCATTCAGGTTGGAAGAGATCCTTGGGATCATTGAGTCCCACCATCAGCCCCACTCTACAAAGTTCTCCCCTACACCATATCCCCCAACACCACATCGAAATGACTCTTAAATACATTCAGGGATGGGGACTCAACCTCCTCCCTGGGCAGCCTATTCCAATGTCCGACCACTCTTTCTGTGAAAAATTCTTTCCTAATGTTCAGCCTAAACCTACCGTGTTGCAGCTTGAAGCCATTCCCTCTTGTTCTATTGCTAATTACCTGTGAGAAGAGACCAGCACCAACCTCTCTACAATGCCCTTTCAAGTGGTTGTAGAGAGTGATGAGGTCTCCCCTCAGCCTCCTCTTCCTCAAACTAAACAGTTCCAGCTCCTTGAATTGCTCTTCATAAGAATTGTTCTCCAAGCCCTTCACCAGCTTTGTTGCCCTCCTCTGGCAACGTATCCCATCACTATTTTGCATATGCTCTATGCAGAATTCTATTAAAATAAGAGAGGAATTGAGTCTTTTCTAACTGGAGATTTAGTATTCAGCTCTACTGGCTGACTCACCGGTAGGAAAATTCCCACTGACTTGAGTTAGAGTTGAATGGGTTGTATTATCTTTTCATATGCAGAAAATTATTTTGAAATTGAACTTAATAACAGCAATTTAAAAATTGTCATTGATAGAAAGATAATACAATATTTAGTTGTATCATGTTCCTGTTCTGATGTTTGAATAAAAGCACTTTTTCTGCTTTTTTTTTTTTTCCTTAATTAGGATGTCACGAAAAGTTTGTGACATCAAACACACTATCTAATTATATTCATTAGTAGCATCTCCAGGACAAGTTTTAATTAAGTTGTACAATGTAGATCAATACTTGTTTTGCATCTATTGCAACTTAAGACATGAATATATTGTTCTGCACAGTTTAATTACAGTGCTTGTAATAGAAGGAGTTTGGGTAAACCTGCCACTTTGGCAACTGCCCTCCCTTCTTTTGCTTCTTAAAATACTATACAGCTATAACATACAAAACATTATTTACGAGTGTCTTTTTTTAAAATATATTTTAAGATCACCTTTTTTATCCCATTAAAAAGAAAATGCATTGTGGTTCAGGAGCACTTGGGTACTGGTGTATGACTTCAGCTGGAAGAGGAGACCTTAATGAGCATTTTACCTGCAGACTTCAGGAAAGGAAAGGCTGCCCATCACTGGCTGATGTACCTGATGGTAGATGATAGCAATACGTTTATTTTGGTTAGTTTGTGAGGTGGAGAGCTGCCTAATTGTATGTTTACTTACTGTGGATGTAGTTCAATCTAGTCTCTGAGTATTGCTTCCACCAAATGTCCTGTAGTTTGGTAGCATTGCCAGCTCCCAACTGTTTTCTGTTTTGGCAGGAGAAAGCAATCTGGGCATGAAAACCCTGAGCTACCAAATGCTTTTGCGCAACGTCACAAAAATATACTTGACCAGGAGAACATCTGTATGCCTTATGATAGTGTGCTGCATTGATACTTGCATACATTGTGAAAATATCTGGATAGACAAATCTTTTTAAGTGTTCGATGCCATACCTGAGAACTGATCTTTTTTTTTTTTCTACCTCAGCATTGTATATTTGTGTTTTGGGCTGGTTTTGTAAAGCTTCGACTACATTTGTCAGCGTTCAATACAGTAAAATGATTAAGACCAAATTGTCTCAGTGAACTTTGTTTTCTCAAACTGAATCTGTTTATTTTTCACTTGTTTTTTGAAGGAGGATGCCTTTTAGTATAGTGTACTTCTGGGTTTTCTTATTATGCCTCTGTAAATAGTGTAATCCTGATATTTGAAGCATTTTAAATTTTGACTGTAGTGTCGTGCACCAGGGTGGCCTGCGCGGTAAGGAAAGGTCGTAGGCATTTGCATGGGTATATTTGGCTGTGCAGAGGCAGCAAATCAGCCTGATATGAGTACTAGAGGTGAGGGTTATGATACTGGCATCCTTTTTACCTGTGCATGCAACCTATTCGTTTCTCTTCTCTGGCAGTATTGAAGTACCTACATGGTTGGTACTAAAGGACTGAGTGCAAAGCTGCCTCTACCCATTTCAAGCTTATTCTTGAGCATCATGGGCTGAAAATTCTTGAAAGTCCAATTGTGAAAACATCCAGTGCATTTTTTAAAGAGCACATAGGGCAGAGGTTGGGAATTGAAGACCCAGGGAAACTGCTGCCTTTACAGGAGGGACATGAGTACGTGAAAGTGTGGTATTAAGCAGGCAAATACACTGTGAGAAGTGAGTGTTTCCTTCTAAAGTAGTGCTTTTATAGCAGAAGAAAGTTCTTACTAGGCTGAAATTTTCGGCTGACAGCTGTTGATTCAGAGATGAGCTTTTAACTTGGAGATTTAAAGCCTTGGGTATAAGAGGTGAAAGCTCAGCACCAGAAGCTGCTATAATTTTTTGTACCTGAGTTAATTACTTCACACTTCTTATGCAGTGGTTCAGGCAATGTGAGGGGAATAAGTGTTATAAGCTTGGAAAAAAAAGTTTTGGGTTTTTTTTTTTTTCTGTTTAATGTAAATTGTTGATTGCATATGTGACTTAAAGCTACTCCAATTTTTATTTTTTTTTTTCTGGGGGGAAGATCCCTTGGATATCTTACAATGAAGTTGTCAGACTTGCAGAAAACTGTGGGAGAAGGAGATGAGAATAGATTCCTGATAGAAGCAGTACTGTGATACTTGCATATAAAATACTTGAATTAGTGATAATCAGGAAACTTGGTATGTTATTTCTTCTTTCATGTTTGTCTTAAAGGCATGGTTGTGCTACAAACATAAGCCACCTTAGAAGAAATGTGTCTGTAAATACACATATATGTTTGGCATATGTGTATGACTTTGTCTTGCGTATATACAGAAACATACAGTGTGCATTATGTATTTATTCCCCCTCAAAAACTAGATCCTAAGACCATGAAGAATCTAGATCTTACAGTAGTTTAGTGCATTTGCAACTTGGTTTCAGTGGCAGATCTCAAAGGAATAAAGTAATGCATATACAGAATTGTTTTCAGTGTATGACCTCATTGTTACAGGAGTTATTCCATTGTTATTCTGTTTTACAAAAATCCAACTTCCTTGGCTAATTATAAACAGCCTGTTTACCCCAGCCACCCAAATCTTGAAATATTTACTGATGTTTGTAGTCCATCCATTTCCCTTAACAGCTTTTTCTCTTATTTTCAGTGAACTTACTGGACTCACGCACAGTGATGGGGGACCTAGGATGGATAGCCTACCCAAAAAATGGGGTAAGTCCCTGTTGTTTGCTTTCTCACAAATTATACTAACTGTTTCAATTCGGAAAGTAGACTACTGGGTTTAAAAACTCCCTGGAGTGATTTGTCAGCAATGGAGGGGAAAAAAATAAATAAAACAACACGCTGTGACTGGAAAAATGGAGCTGTGTGGCTAGGGGATTGATTTATTTATGCAGTAGAGCCAGCCACAAGCATGAAAAAAAAAAAGAAAGAAATCATGAGTCAGCCCCCTCATTCCTCCCCTCACCAAAAAAAATCCATGAGGTTATAAATTGTTTTACAATTATAAATTCCTGGTCTTTTTTTAAGCCTTTGGGGTAAATGTACAATACAATTTTGTGGAAGTTTTCTTCTGGGACATAACTGTTAGCTTTAAATGATCAGGGCTGTTCAGAAACACTTTTCAGGCTCATATTAAAATTCTGGGTGCTAACAACACTGGAATGGGAGCTGAGTTTTAAGCACCTTGAAGAGCTTCTGTCCCTACCATTAACTGTACTGAGAACTGACAGACCCCGGCCTCCTAATTTGATAACTGAAATAAGTGCTGGAGTTTAGATGCATTAATACCTTCCAGTGTGTGTGGCTGGGCTGACTGCATTGTATGAGCAATCATTGTTGTGACTTTTGGTCTTCAGTTTGGCTGGGGCATCCTCAGTGCTGTCCTGTAGCAGAACTTTGGTACCATCCTGAAAGGCTAACTTCTGCATGGTGTTGAGTATTCCTGTCAGTTCTCAGGAGCCGTGAGTGCTTTGTGAGCTGAGAAAGCATCCCATGATAAAAAGTGCTGCATGACTGAGCCCTCCAACAGAGTAGCTGTCAGGAATGTGTTATTCCAGAGTTTGTTGTTATCAGCTGAAGTGGGCTGCAGAATCATCTTGGACTCCAGTTTGATTGTCATAAAAATTGTGGCAATGTTCATATAAAATGCAACCATCCTTGAACATATAAATTTGGGTTTCCATATATCCTGTGTAGATGAAAGATTGTCGAAATGTCAGCCTCATTCAGATGAGCTGTGTGCTTGGAGGCATGGGTTATGGCAGGGATATAAAAGCTACATGGGAAGCCAAGTTTATTCTCAGCTCAGTTCAAGATCTAATCCTATTGTGGTCAGAGTTTAGAACAATATTTTTTCTCTATTGATTTAGATGAACTAAGCTTGCTCCCCTTGCATGTGTGGGCATGAGAATAACAAGTGACAAACACGCTGGCAGAGTAATGTGTTGGTGCCATGGCACACCATAAGGATCCCGGTGTCCACTTCTTAATGGAAGATTTTTCTGGTTTTGTTCGGGTTTTTTTTTGGTATTGTGTAAAGCACAGTTGCTATATATTCCAATGCTCTTACATATCAGTAGAGAAATAACTAGATCTGAAGATTTGAGAGGATTCCTGGGTGTACATGTGTAGATGAGTAAATAAATAGCTCAATGTACCATGTATAAACCTCAGTTGTATTTAGAGAAACCTTTCTGTATTTACAAGCTTAGTTTCCAAACAGCACCTGGAAGTGCACTTATGACTGCCAAATTAAGGGTTACTGACTGAAAAGAGAGGATTTTTTTTTTTTTCTTAAATTAACTTCCCCAAATAATAAGTGAATCAGGCAGTTGGTTTTTTAATTTCCAGAAATCTCATCTTAATCGTCTTTGTTTTCATAGGACAACATAAAAATTCATGAGGTTAGCTCAATTGTCTCTTTCTTGGACTAATATATTTTTAGGATTTTACAAGTACTGGAAAAAGTCTTTCCAGACTTACTTCTCTAACCCCTTAACTGCTTTGCAATCAGCTGTTTGCTTAATTTTTTTTAAAAGATCTACCTTGTATAAGTATTTTAAGTAACTCTCACTTTAGGATTTGAATTTGGAAAAGGAGGGAGGTTTAATTGAGATTGGAGATATGCAAGCTGCTCTTTTTGAGGTATTCTCATACAAATTTATTATCTCAGAATGCCCTTTTGGGGGAAATTTTGGAAGGTCTGTCTCTGTCCATAGAGGCCCCATCAAAGAAAGGAGCAGAAATGTCATAAAGTGTCACACTTTGCAACGCTACAGCGTGTAGATACAGACCATGTGTTGCAGTTAGCTTTTTGATGTTTACTGATGTATTTTATTGTTGCTATGAACAGTATCCTGTAGAGCCTAGTCATTTTTCAAGTACTTGGTAGCAATTTCAATGGTGATACAGCTCCAACTGAAGATACATTCACTTTTGAAGCGGCTTTCAACTTCTCTAATGTTGCTGCTTGATTTTTATTGTGAATCTTAAGGCAACTTAGTATTTTTCCTAGAATCACATTTTCTAGAAGTAGGAGATTGCACCAGGGCACAAACGCTGTTAAAGCAAATGTTTAGTCATTGTAGTTGTATGGGAGTGCTGGAGAGAAGTTATCTCTCTATCACAAAGGCTAGGTTTTGAAAACAGATTTCTACATTTATTTAAAAAGTGAAATAAAAACCCCAAACCAAATAAACAATGCCATCCTCCCCCTAACCCCCCCCCCAAAAAAAACCAACCCACAAACCCACCCAAGAAAACAACCACCAAAAATCATACCCCAAAACCACCAACAAAACAGTGGGGGTAAGAGGACCAGTCAAGCCAAAGGAGCTTGCTTTTGGCAGATCCATTGTAGGTGTCATAGTTCAAACTTCTATTATACCTGAGTGCCATAGTAATTTTTGTGTATTAAAACTTTAAGACATGCCATGCTCCAAGGAGGTCCAGCTGCCATTGCTTAGCCCATTGCTCACCTGATTTTTGCTGAACGCAATGGGAAAATGTGATCTAACTTGGTCCTGGGTCATCTAGTGAGTAACTGAGTTTTAGGTCAAAGGAGAGGAGCACTTTAGCCAAGAGTTGCCTCTGCAGAGCTTTGTCTAGTTAGGTACTTAGTTGGTACAGGTTTTTGTAGCATCAATTATCCTTGCAGCCTGAGTGGCCTTCATTTACCTCATGCACATAGAAGGTAAGAAATACTCCCTTCTTGGCAAATTCACTGAATAGCTGGGGTTGGAAGGGACCTTCAGAGGTAATCTAATCCAATCTCCTTGACAAAGCAGGTTCATCTGGAGCTGGTTCGACAGGAACGTGCCCATGTGGGTTTTGAATATCTCAGGAGACTCCACAGCTTCTCTGGGCAGCCTGTTTCAGTGCTCTGTCAGCCCCACAGTAAATAACAAAACTAGGTAGTGTGGCTTCCTGGCTGCCCCAGGAGGCCTTCTTTGGCTATGCAGCTTCAGCGTCTTGCAGCAGTAATGCAGTTGTCTCTTAAACCTGCAGTTATATCTGCTAGACTGTGAGCAAAGTCCTTGTGAGGTCTCCATGGCCACGGAGCTCAGAAAAGGGATTCTCTCCTTGCCAATGGAGAGCAGTCACCATGCAAATGCTGCTCCTTATGCAGTTCAAGGAATTGATCCTGTTATTACATGCCAAAGGGACAATTTGGACTTTGCTTTGCAGCTCATGTAAGTTTACTTTAACTTGAAGGAGGGTATTGGAATTACTAGAGGCTGTATCAGGAAAGTCTGATCCCTCTTGTGTAGTAGGAAGCCCTCCAAGCATATCAACAAAACCAGTCAGTTTTTTTTTTTTTATTAAAGCCCATGCTTGTACCATGGGTCTGCCAGCCTCTTTTACCTCTGGACTTCTTCTTGGCATGCTGCTTAGGATTACTCAAGCTTGGCACATCAGAGATTTACATGTGCATTTAAATGCCTGTGGCACCAGCTAGCTCTGACCTACAAAAACTGGCTGCACTTGCCTGTGCTAAATATACACTTTTATCATATGGAAACTCACAGGAGTAGGAGCAATGGTAGGTGCTGTGAGAGAAATAGCTGAGTCAAGCTGTGTTTGTATTCTGTATTACTCCTCCTCTCCCTTGATTTGGCAGGAGACTCTGTGATGCATTTTGTCTCCCTGCAAAGCCATAGCAGGAGGAAAAGGTACAAAGACACACCCCCTTAAATATGTGCTGTTCAGCCTTATGTGGTCTGACCAAGTAAAACTCAATCACTTTTAACAATATCCAAATAATTGCAGAAGCTGTTGATTAAAATAAATGTTTTCTTTTAGCTGGCTTGATTTATTCAGTGATTGTGTCTGATTTTTGTTTCAGTGGCTATAATAGCACTGATTTACTTGTATATTTCAGAATCTCTCTCCTTTCAGGGTTTATTTTAAAACTTTACAGGTCAGAAGTACTCTTTTTCTCTCCAAATTGGAGCACTGAACACCTGCTTTGCTTTTGTGTAATGAATCCTCTCCCATCTTCTCCACCTCCTGTTGATTTCTCTGACCTTCCTGTAACACAGAGCAGGAAAGCCTCAGTGGTCCTTGGAGTATTGTCTGTGTGCTGTGGCTCATTGCACAGCTCCATGTGCTGGGATTCCTTTTTAGGCTCAGACAGGAAAATAAACATGTACTAAGGAACCTCGTCCTGTAGAGGTGTTCATAATTCTTTGTTCATTGTCGAAAATAAAAGAGCTGCCTCTCTTGTTGTAAGAGGGAAAGTAATTGCCCCCGCTTGTGGTGGTTAGTAAGGCCAAATACCAAAAGATGGGGGAGTAAATTCAGTCAGATTGATTCTGCAAGTTGGTTCTTGTATATGTAGGATGTTGACAAGTTTGAAATTTTTTTGGTTCAGTCTTTTGAGGACAGGTACCCTAGGATGCCTCTTTGAAGTTAAAAATAATGGTGATTTAGATTACTCAGCATGGTTTGTGAATAGATTCATGTTGCTTTCTGTCGATCTTAATTCAGATAGAGATTTTATACAGGAATCCTGGATTGGAGGCAGTGTGTGCCCTCAGGGATAGAAATAAAATAAAGGGGGAGGGATAGGGGGTAGTGAAAGAAGGAGGATTCTTGGCACCATTGAGCTGTGTCATGTAGCTATGATTATAATTGGCATTTTCAGGGCAGTACTTCTGGCAGCCTGTGGTTTGTTTCCTGCAAATGCTGCTGGTCGGCTACGACCAGTGTAGAAGAGGAATCAGGGGGATATGCTAACATGGCAAGAATGCAATTCATACTGCAGCAGGGAGCATGATGGAAATAAATAACACCTGAGTAGGTGAAAAAATGTATTAATGACACCTTAAAAACCTGCAATTTGGCTGCTTTGTTTATGTGTACATGCTTTTGTCCATGCCCAGGTTACTGATAAACATATTGCATGTTTAAGTAAACAAAGTAATCNTGCTTACATAGTTATTTTTGCTCATATCCCATGGGGCCAGAATGAATTGTTTTCTTTTGTTTATGCTGCCTGTTTTAGTGTGGCAGAGTGATTCATGCATGCTTGTATTGTATAGTGTAATTATTACAAAAGAGCTTGGGCTTTGGGTCTGAAAAGACACCAGAAGTTAATAATGCAGTTGTGCAGGGCTTTTGTGATAATTGAACTAAACTGTGTTTTAAAGTGGTGCTGAGTTCACATTTCAAACTCTGAGAGCTCCAGAGTGAGACTGGAGATGCTGGAGTTAATGGGAGCAGAATTCAGCCAGCTGACTGCTGTTCAAATTGGTGGATTTCCCTGGTGAGTTGGTGGCCTTGCCAGTGCTTGTAGAGCTGCATTTGTTACACAGAACTTGAATATATCAATCAAAATCTAAAGACGTCAGCTCTGCAACGGATTTGTACGTCTGCTGTGGAAAGGCTGATGTAGCTGGGTACGTAGCATAGAGTACTGGACTGGCCCACAGCCACCTTGAGAGATGCAAAGAAAGGAAGAACTTCTCGCCCAGGCTGGCAGTGAGTAGGAGAGGAAAAACAGGATTTGTTTCAGCTAGGCTGATTTATGTTAAATGTGATAGAAAGGACTTTCTACTGGTGCATCCTTGGAGCAGGTGTGGGGTTTCTTTCACAGGGTGTTTCTGACAGCAGGTCAAAACATCATCTCTGCTACTCTGGACAAGTAGAGGTTATCTTTTCTGGAGGAACAAACCAGATTATCTGTTTCGGTCTTTTCCAGCCCTATGTTTTAAGCCCTGCTGTCTGAAAGTTTGATGGTCTAGGGTGAGATCTGGTTTTGTTTCTCTCTAAGCTCTTTTTTTTTTTTTTTTTTTTTTTTTTTACCNAGGCAGTGTGTGCCCTCAGGGATAGAAATAAAATAAAGGGGGAGGGATAGGGGGTAGTGAAAGAAGGAGGATTCTTGGCACCATTGAGCTGTGTCATGTAGCTATGATTATAATTGGCATTTTCAGGGCAGTACTTCTGGCAGCCTGTGGTTTGTTTCCTGCAAATGCTGCTGGTCGGCTACGACCAGTGTAGAAGAGGAATCAGGGGGATATGCTAACATGGCAAGAATGCAATTCATACTGCAGCAGGGAGCATGATGGAAATAAATAACACCTGAGTAGGTGAAAAAATGTATTAATGACACCTTAAAAACCTGCAATTTGGCTGCTTTGTTTATGTGTACATGCTTTTGTCCATGCCCAGGTTACTGATAAACATATTGCATGTTTAAGTAAACAAAGTAATCCAAACCAGTACTTAACATCTTCTGTTATATACAGAATAATTTTACATGAATAATTTGTGGGATGATGTTGAGGTCAATAGAGCTGAAATATATGGGAGGTTTGTTTTCCACTAGGATTCCTTAAGGTAAAACACAGAATCAGTGTGTATATATATATATATATATATAAACTTCTGTCCTCTGTGACCCACGCCC
>VXBJ01000111.1:424255-472294 GCA_013400055.1 Nycticryphes semicollaris | reverse complement strand
TTTTTTTTTTTTTTTTTGAACAGTTTTTTGTGCTGTAAAGTAGGATTTTGATCTCTCTCAAGTAACTGTGGACTCTTTTTCTGGAATCTTCACAATTTGTCAGAGCTGAAGTGTTGCCATTTGAAATGAAAGCAGCTTCCTGGAAGTGGTCTTAGTAAGGTGTGTTGCATTAACTTTTTGTTTACTCTGTGAGGCACATGGATCACGAGGAGAAGAAAATCATCCTTTGTGATAAAAGCCAGGCAGAAGTAAAGGGAGAATCTTATTGACTGCTCAGCTAGATGCTGTGGCAGGGAGTAGTGAGGGTACAGTGCCAGATGTATTTATGACCTGAAGCTGTGTACTAGAGCTGCACTGACGCTTCTCCCATCAGTTGATCTGGGTGCTTGCTTATATGGTAAGGGGAATACATGGGAGATGGATGTGCTACTACATGAGTGCATCATGTACGTCATTTTTATTAGAAAGATAGAACACTGAAACATTCTAAAGCCCTAGGAAAGGTAAGATTCAGTCCTGGCTCAGCATCAGCTTTAGTGCAGATAATGGCTTCATGTCTGCAAAGCCAAGTGCAAAACATTTCAGGACTCTGCATTGCTGAGCAGAGGAGACTGCACTGAAATCCTCTGTGCACTTGGGTGGCCTGTCTCTGCTTCAGTCACAGAATCACAGAATACCAGGGCTTGGAAGGTACTCTGAAAGACCATCTAGTCAATCCCCCTGCCAGAGCAGGAACACCTAGATCAGGTCACACAGGAACGTGTCCAGGCGGGTTTTGAATATCTCCAGAGAAGGAGACTCTACAACCTCTCTGGACAGCCCGTTCCAGTGTTCTGTCACCCTCACTGTGAAGAAGTTTTTCCTTATATTTAAGTGGAACCTCTTATGTTCCAGCTTGCAGCCATTGCCCCTTGTCCTGTCACTGCCTGTCACTGAGAAGAGCCTGGCTCCATCCTCCTGACACTCACCCTTTACATCTTTATAAACATTAATGAGGTTATCCCTCAGCCTCCTCTTCCCCAAGCTAAAGAGACCCAGCTCCTTCAGTCCTTCCTGACACTCACCCTTTACATCTTTATAAACATTAATGAGGTTATCCCTCAGTCTCCTCTTCCCCAAGCTAAAGAGACCCAGCTCCTTCAGTCCTTCCTCGTATGGGAGATGCTCCACTCCTTAATCAGTCCACACAAGTAAGACTCTCCTTTTGTGTGTATTGAGTGGTAGAGTTAAACTTTAAATCTGGTCATATGTGGCTCCCACCTAAGGGTAGGGGAAACTGTGGAAATGCAACAACAGGTTTTTGTGTCCTTCCCCTAAATGACTTAAAGTCTTAAAATAGTATGCACAATAATTTATGGATGAGAGCACACATTATTAGAAAGCTTTAGGTATTATACACTGTGGGGACAAGTTTTCAAAATCAGAGTGTCTAACTTCCAGTGGGTGTATGTTTTGGTAAACAGAGTGATGTTGATTAACTACATAACCTGTAGAAGTGCTGTTTCCTATTCTAATTAGTTCTTCCTCTGAGAACTGCCCTTTTAATTTATCTTTTAAAGTGCGTTCATTCATTCTTTTCCTTTCAAACTTCAACACTTGGTGAACAATGTATCTAGTTTCACTGGAAGAGTGTGAAGCTGAAGAGACAAAGATTGAAAGGGGATTGATTTAATGGTTTAACTGCTACATAATGATGAAATTGGGTTTGTAATTTCATGGTTGTGTGAAGTGGTCAATCATTTTGCAGAGTGAGTGTAAGGTCTAGAATAGGGATTGATAAATAATCATCTGTAGTTTCTGTTCTGAGTAGTGCCTTTCCTCCTGGGGACTCATGGGAGTATTTAGAATTTTTCATTTTTTTTTTTTAATATGAAATTCAGGCCACAAACCAGGCCTAGTTGTGAAATGCTGTTGCTGCAGTTCAGCTGCAGCATGCCCATAGGCTGTATGGAACTGAGTGAAGTTTGCATTCAGGGATGGGCTTGCTCTGAAAGTGTCTCTTCCATATGCAAGTCCAAGGGAGGTCCTTCCTTGTAGTTTTCTGAGTGGCCCTGTGCTGATTTTCTAGCCATAGCACGTTGATGTTCAATGGGTTCTTCAGTGGTTGTCAGGTGCTGGAAGACAGCATGAAGTAGCAGGAGGTTGCAGGTGCGGAAAAATAGCCTATGAGGTATGGAACCTCTCCAAAAACATATCCTTTCTCTGATGTTTAGGATACAGGACATCCATCACAAACAATGAGCACACCCGTGTCTCTTCAATTCCAGATTTAAATAAGCATTGAGGTCCAGGTTGCATCTCTGTCTGACACATTACAATCTTGCAATTCTGGTGCCATATTTAGATAGTAAGTATTTAAATAGTAAATATGATACAGTGGGAATTAAACCCCATAGAATAAAAAGTAGCTAAAAGTTCTGTTATCTTGTGGAATAAGCATAACAAGCACCTACATGTATAATTTATTACTTATAGTGGATAAGACCATAACAATAGTCATAATAAACTCATTCTGTTCATTCATTTTTAGACCTTAGCATACTGATTCAGACCTTAACTGAAAGTGAATATACAATCAATGTGAGGCTTTTTATGCTGGTTTAATAATGTAAGCCTGCTGAGGATCTTTAATTAAATAATTACTCTATGTTCAATCAAGATAGATTGCTTCACTATAGGGATTGCAGGCAAGAACATGCAAAATCTGCCCTGAACTGATCATGTTTTAGCTGCTTACTATAATCCTGCATAAGTGATAGCCTTTGTCACGCAAAGCAGGGAGAGCAACCCAAAACTCGGAAAAAAATTGTAGTCAGATATTAAAAATGTAACGCCTAATTCTGAGGTGATCAAAGAAAAGCATGCTAAAACCCAGTTTGTTGGTGCTGTGAACAAAAGTTACTGTTGTCTGACAAATGGGAAAAGTGGATTTAATGTTTTTTTTACAGGGTTTAGCTTCGACAGCTTGCTTTGGTTTTGGTGACAGTTGTTAGGTGCTAAGGATGTAAGGAATAAGAAAATCTGCATTTCGTTTTTTTTACCAGTAACCTCATGCATTCAAGAGGTGGCAAATGGAGCTGTTAGGAGGAGACTATTACAATAAATTGCATGATGTATGTGCCTGCTGTGCACGCCGGTTGTTGGAAGAGGGTCTGCACAGGCACAGCAGCCTTCTCATTTCTTCTGAGTGTATTGGAAATGCAAAAAACCCATTTGTCGTGGGGGCTCCTGCTTGTAGCCTCACACAAGGCTGACATCGGATGGCCACTGCTGCCGTGGCATGCCATTAATGCAGCTCACGGTGGCTGGACTGAGAGGACTGCAGTGTTTATTAGGGAAATATAATCATTTAAGCCTGAATAAGCTTCAAAGCTCTAATGTGACTGTTTGGCCAACAAAAATGAGATGTAAATTTGTGCTGAATAGCCACTGATTAGAGAAAGATGATTAATGCAAGATTTAAAATTGATTTATGGGTGCAGTTGTCAAGACCTAAGCCACGAATGTAATGCTATCTCTGAAAAGCTTTGGGCAGATTAGTGATAAGGGAACAGAGGCAAAATAAAGCATTTTTGGAGGGTCTGAAATGGTGTATAGGCTGCCTATAATATAGTCAAATGTGGTACATGCCTGAGAGGTTAGGCTTTGCCTGCACAGCACATGGATAATTGTATCACTTTGTGTGAAGTATTAGAAAACAAAGAAGTTTAATCGCTTTTTATTTTCATTAAATTAACTTTTTGATCAAGTATTTTTTTCTCTTTTACTGGAAACTCTTAGAAAATATTTCTTTTCTTTCATGAAATTATGGATAGTCAATGATGATAAAGCTTTAGTTTAGTTTTTGTAAATTTTCACTGCTGTGGGCATTAAAAATAAGGCAATTGCTTTGTGTTATTCCAACTGTAGTAAACAGAAGCCCCAAATAAATTTTGATTTATTTAAATATTAGGCCAACAAGAAATTCACAAGGAAATCTTCCTTTTTTTGCTTTTGAAAATTGTTCTGTGAACCTCTTGGCATCATCAGATGATGAGCAATGTGAGCAGTATCCCAAAAGCTTTGAAAGTCAAAGCATTTGGTTGTAAACATATATATATATATATATATATGTCATACTGTGAGTCCTTCTGATAATCTGGCTCTGCCAGTCTTCAAATGTTAAAGTGATTGGTGTCAACACTGTTTGTTATGGTATTTGTTAAATTGTTCTGCAATGAGTGTTACATTAAGCAGCAAAAAATGATTTAATGGTATTGTGTTTCTTCATTGCCTCTTTCATGCTTATTTCTGTTGTCTTACCCTCAATTGCTGGACTGTAGTTTGAAATGGATATTTTAATTCAGATGTACATAGAATTTCAAAGCTTCTTTTTAAAGGAAAAAAAAAAAAAAGAAATAGAATGGGGAGGGAGGTGGAGTTTGCAAGTAACACATTGCTTTGTTCTGGGAAGGGGTCAGAGCAGGTTCTGATTAAGCATGCTGGAGAGGGGTTGATGCTCCTTTTCATTTCAGTTGTGTTAACCTCCAGCTGGGTTCTCCTTCAATTTGGATTCTGGTCCTGACATCTTTCATTGATCATGCAAATGATCAAAGTCTGAGCAGAACTTCTATCCCATTTTCATTTTTTTCCATTGCATCTTGTTGTGCAGCACTGAAAAGTCTAGGTGACTTTGTCCTGATATCTCTGCATTTTCAAGAGATTGAATTGTGCAGGTCTCTGAACAGATAATATATTTCATCATAAACATGTACTGCAAATAATTCTAAGGGGTTTAATTGCTCTTCTTACTTGCAGGCTTGGGTGGGACTTGGTTTAGCAAATTAATGCTTGTGTTTTGAGATGCTATCTCAGCTTTAGATAAATCTGCATTGTTTCTTGTCTTGTCAGTAGTGCAGAAATCTAGGATTTGTGAAATTTTTTGCATTATATTACATCAAGGGAATTTTACTGAGAAGTCTCCTGCACAGCCTGCTACAGAAGTAGAAGGTGTGGCTGCAAACTTTACATGCATATTACAAATGTAAAAGAATATTGAAAAACTTCTTAAGTAGCAAATTTACATGTTTAAACTGTAGGGGCTACTGATTAAGAAGCTCTCCATGTAACTTTGAGTGACTTCTGGTATATCTTCACATCTAGCACTTCAGAGGAGCAGTCATGCTTAGTCTCTCACTTTCACTGTGAGTCTTTCCTATTTGGTGTTTTTCCCCCACCTCAGAGCAGTGTGACTATGTGAGAACCTTACTTGGCATTACTTAGTGGAGGAGAATGATTTTGCTGCCCACATCTTGAAAGAGGTTTTTCTGAAGAACGTGTCTGGTTGTTCCTTTAAGCTGCTGCAAGTTTTTTCTTGGGGGTGGAAGTGGGGGAAAGGATGCATAGTGGAAGTGACTCCTTAAGTCTGCTTTCTGCTAGGCAAATGTCACATGTGGATGGTAGGGAATACTTGAGTGGTTAATACAGAGATGGAGAAAAAAGTTCACTAGTTGGATGTGGCATGTGTCAAAAAGATGCTTCAAACTTCCGGGTCGTACCTCTTTGCAATTTAGGTCCCCCCCTTAGGATTATTTTTCCTAAACTAAAAAATTACCTGGAAAACCTCCTGTAACACATGAGGAAAGTCACCTTTACTTCAGCTAATTAACTTCAGAATATTCTGAGGCTGTGTGTTAACCAGACTGTGCACCTTAAGGGCCAGAGTAGAGTGACATTATAAGAAACACCAGAAAACTGCAATCTAGTAGTGAAATGAGAATTGTAGCCCCAAAATTGTGGTGTTCTTATTTTTTTCATTTTATTTTCCTAGTTGGACAAATTGAAGGGAATGTGCCAAACCACCAGAAAATCTTACATTCCTTCTTTGGAAATTCAGCTTTTTAAATTAATTTCATTAGACCAGATTTCTGCCTGAGTACAGAGGTTAATCAGACCCTCTATATCCTCTGTGTCTGTTAACCATTATGTTTTTTGCTTGACTAGTAACTTCTGACAGTAGGAATATACGTCTGTATGTATAAATGTCTTGGTTGTAAAATTGCCATCCAAATGAGGCTTAAGCCTTGGGTGGGGGGAGTATCAGATGTACGGAAATGGTAAGATCCGGGGTTGTTACAACTGCTTCTGCTGTTTAAAGGTTTTAATAAACACTGGGCAATGCAAACAAAAAATATTGTCTGTATTGAACTCACTGCCATTCTTAAAATGAGCTCCAACCCCTCCCCCTCACCCCCAAAAACAAGCTGAAGTGATGTAGGGATCTCTTCACCTTTTCCATTATAAAAGTAGAAGTTTGTATTTGAAAAGTTTGCCTGGAAAAATAGTAATTTATTCTTTTTAATTTTGGTAACTGAAATAAAAAACAGACATGCTTGAGGTTGAAAGAAATAGTTTGGGTTATTCTAGAACAGTTTTCATATATGTATATTTTTCCTGCCCTCTATTTTTGCCTAAATTCAGGAAGAGAAGATGTTAAACGCATTGTTTGGGAGCTATCGAAATTACCGTTTTCCCTTCTACTGGTGGTTTGTTAGTTGTTTTTTGGGGTTTTTGGGGTTTTTTTTTAAATTTTTTTTTCCTGTCCCCTCCTCTCCATTCTTAACATGATGCAAGTACCTGAATTGCTTCGGTTTCCTGATTATTTTGATTTCAAATTTGTGACTTATAGGAAGAAGTCACGTGGCTGTGGTTAGTGTCCTTCCACTGTCTGGTTGAGGCAGGGTAGAAGGAGGGATGCCATGGGGCTATCCCAGTGAGCAAGCATCCTGCCCTGAAGAAGAATTTGACCCGAGTAGCCACACTGGCACAAATGCTTAAAAACCTTTGCCTAAGAGCTGTGTTTAAAACGGGATCCAGTGACCCGGCAGTGGTGGAAGAGAGCTGGGTAAAGACATTTTGCATCCTGTTCTGTCTGGAGGTAGCATGTAGTCGACACTGCTTATCCTGTAGATCTTGAGGTTCTTGCTCTGTCTCTGTTCTACTGCCTGGCACTGCTTCTCCATTGGGAAGAGCAGACTTGCAGCATTGTGTCAAGTTACTGCATTTTTTTTTTTTCTTCTGCCTGAGAGTGGTTTGGATCATTGCGTCTCTCTGAGAGAATGGACCAGCCTTCCCAAGTGCTGGTGGACTCTGCCACAATTGGTAGGTCATACAGGTTATACATGCACTCCTTGCCAATGTTAGCTTTCCAAACAGAGCTGGTTTGCTCCTGCCAATCCTGAAGTCCGTAGCACTTTACAAGGGGCTCTGAATAAGGTGACTTTTGGGTACTTTCTATTTTTGTGCTCTTGGTCGTTGAGCAGGTAACCCCCTTTTTTCCCTCAAAAGAAGGCTGAAACACCCCCAGCAAAAGCAAAGACTCTGCTTTAATCGTACATCTCCAGAGCTGAAAATCTGAGCAATGCTGTGCATTGCATGACATGTTGTTAAAACAGCAGTGTTGGTGGCAGGCTTTGAAGTAATTGAATTTCGGACTGGGGTGTCTATAAGTGGTGTTTTGCAACAGTCTAGATAGCGACACAGTCAGCCTTATTTCACAGCTAGCACAGCCCTGCAAAACCTTCTGCAGTGCAGAAAAAAACCAGATGTGTAAGGGCTCTGCCTGGCTTTCACTAGAGATTTAGCCTTACGTGACCTCACTGAAGTCATTGAAACGGCATATAGGAGAGCCCACTTCTTACTTGCTTTACCTTTGTAATATGATTGCTATTAGGCAGCTGAAAAAAAGGAAAAATAACAAAACAAACCCCAAAACCAGGATTTGAATTTTTTGCTTTTGTGATGGGAGAGCAGCAAGGGGAGGGAAGGAGCAGGCTGTGAGATAAAGTTGGGTAGCGGGAGGGAATATGTGTGGGAGTTGAGCTGGAGGCTATTGATTGGCAGCCAGGTCTTAACATCAGCTGCATAAAAGGAAATCGAAGAGACTGCACAAATATTACCAGGATGAAAGGCAGGATAAATAGCACGGAGCTGAACGCTGGGCTCGTCTGCCCTTCTGTAAGGGTGGCAGGTCTCCCCTTCTAACTTGGCATAGGGATTGCATAGCCCCACACCACACACTCCTCTGCACCAGTGTGTGCTCTTGCTGGGTTTGACAGCAGGATTTGGAAGGAAAATTACCTGTAGGCAAAGTGTGTGGAGTATCACAAATTTTCTACACATTGAAAGCCTGGTATCTGCAATCTGTGCCAGGCTTGCCTTTCTCCAAAAGGAAAAAAAAGATGTGAAAATGCATAAATCCTTTTCCATTTTTACGTTTTTGTGCCAGCGGAATTAACATGCATATGTTGCAGAGCTCCATGTGGTGGGGTCAAAAATGAAATGGGAGCAGATGAGGCTTCTTGTACCAGGGAACCTGTGAATAGACAGTGGGAATAGAGGCACATTGCACAGTCCTTGAAGGGAGGAGTCGTCCTGGGAAGGTTCCAGGTAAGTCTTAGGAACCCCTTTGCTTAATACGCTTAAGTTCTCTTCCCCTCTTAAAATAACTAGGATTTGGTAAATGCCTAATTTCTCTTTCAGCAATGCTAGAATGTGTGGAATTAGGAAAGAAGCTTGAAATTTCTACACCACCTTTAGCAGCTGCTAAAGGGAGTGAGTTACTGAAGACCAGTAGCAAAATTCTCCTTGCAAACAACCCCCCCCAAAACCAAATAACAAAAAGCTCTGAAATTTTCATCCCTGCTGTCAGTCTTTAGTTTTAGGGCAGCAGCCTTTTGCTGTGCTGTGGTAGCAAATTGCAGTCCTGGAATCCTGGAGATTAGAAACAAGACTGAGTAGCAGACAGCTGGTGAATATGCTTTAAAATTGTCCATTTAACTCAAGGCCGTGGCACTTGAATGCTTTTTTAGCTCTTATATTTTTAATTAGATGTGTGATATCTTTGGTCTTTCCATATGCAGACAGCCTGCACAAACTGCGTGCTTCCTGTTGATGGAGCTGTGATGTCCTGAGCTTCTGTTAACCTGCCAGCAGTAGTGTACTGGAAATTTCTGATTCAGAAATAGGTCTTCTATAAATGATTAAACATCAGGCCATTGAAATGCACTTGTGTTTTCCTTCTCAGGGCTATAAAATTGTAGAGAAAACATTTAGCACCAAATTAATGGTTGCATTTTTGTTTTAATCCTGCAGATGGGGTTGATTTATATCTCAAAAATATGTGCTGCAGCGAGGAATTACAATATTATACAATTTTTCAGTTGTACTTAAAATTTTTTTCATGCCAATATTTTCAGCTAGAATCCTGTCTCTTTAGTGTGGTGAGTTTCATCCTGTAGGTTGTATTCCTTTGTTGGTTGAAATACTTGTCTGACATCTATAGTGACTGGGAAGCTGGGACCATGCAGAAGGCGCAGGGGCTGTCACCCCATCCCCTTCTTGTAGAGGGATGTAAAAGCAGAAGGGCTGCAGGCTGCCTGCAGTCTCTGGGGGGAGGCAGACCCAGCTAAAGAGAAAGAAATGGTGCACTTGTACATGCAGATAGGAGGGAAGAAGATGAGATTAAATGACAGAGCAGAAATTTTCCACAATAGTGGCTGCTCTGATAAAATCTGGTTGTCTTTCCCTTGAGGATTATACTGAGATAAGCAGCCTTAGCTCATTAGCACCTCCCTTTCCTGCTCTCTGATGATTGCTTTAGGTTTGATGGCAGGTGGTGATGGCAGGCCTTGTTCTCATCTGGGATGCGGTGCTGGAAATTCAGCACATCCTGAAGCCTGAGATGCTAGGTGATAGATTGCTTCTTGCAGCTGATGTATGTATGCTTGGACCTTTCTCTTCATGGTGTTTAGTCCTCTCAGTGCATGAAAGCAACCATTAGAATCACCGGATTTAGATTTTGAACAAATGAGCTGACTTATTCTCACTAATACAACTCCTGGAACATCAATAGAAATGAGCTTAAATTTGTAACACTGGAGACCATCATGGGTGGGTCTTCAAAAACTAATCTGGCATGTATTAAAAAAGATAAGTGCAATACGCCTTCGAGTTGGATTGTTAGGTCACTAATGATATTTCTTCAACATCACAGTTACTGCAAACATCAGTTCTCTGAAAGAAATACACATCACATGCTCCGTAAATGACCATCCACACGCATCCTCACTTGCTAAAACTGGTCTGAGCAATTTCCAGCCCTCAAATGCTTTTCACCACCGCCTGATGGAGGCTAACACTTCAACCAGCAGATACGGAGATATGTGTGATTGTTTGAGTGATCCTCTGACCTTCAGCCAGAAAAAGCAAAGGTTTGCAGTCATTAGGGTCTTTCCTAGGCTATATTGGGATGTGCTTGCCTGTCCCGTGGGTTGGTTTGCCAGGGACCTCTTTTCTAAGTTAGACATACCTGTACAGGATTCATGCCTAACTTCTGCCGCAGGCGTATCTCCAGCTGTCTTGGTGGCACTACCAGGAAGGGCAAAGTGGCAAGTACGTGTTAATCACTGTAGAGTCATGGCACGTTTAAGCTCAGGGACATAAAAAAGGTTTAGATATGAAAATACTGCTCACATGACGAAAATGTCCGCAGGTTATGTTCCTTGGCTCACACGACTGGTGTCACGTAGGAGCTCTGTGCATAGTGGAGGGTATGTCTTGCTGAAATTGCAGAAGTCTCTGCTTTCACATCCCAGGTCAGAAGGGAGAGAAAATGCTTTTCTGGTGAAGGTATTTATAACTCATTTTGGACTGTAGCATCGGGTGATGTTTTCATGCCACTTGTTGCTGCCATTTTCATTTAAAATTTAAGAACAGCATTTCCCTTAATAAAAACTTCATCGTTATGTTGGCTCTGAAGGTGTTCCCTGTCAGCTCTGCAGTAATGGCATCTGGCTTGAGAAGGCTCCTGACTTCATCTCAGGCTGTATTTTCAATGCAATAAATTGGCCTTTGGCCTTAGGAGATATGCAGCTTGGGATATAGCTATTACCTTGTAAGAGCGTACTTTTAAATGAAGGTCTGTGCGTTTGCTTTGTGCTGCATCCTCAGCTGTGACTGGATGTGGGAGCAATGCTGAGCAGACTACTGGAGAGACTTTGGGAGTTAAGATCTTGCAGATGAGTGGGTCAAAAGTAGAAGGGAACAAAACGGAAACCATCCTTGTTTTTGCTGGAGTTCTTTGCTATACTTACGTGAGTTAATCTGATCTCTCAATGTGACACTATAGTTCTCAGAAGCAGAGAGGAAATATTAATGTTGTGTTTCTGTTGTAGGCACTGTTGTGCTACTGACTGGTGCACTGGATCAGGAAAAAGCATTTCTTCCAAGGGATGCACTTCAGAGTGTGGCCAAAATGAAATGAAAAAAACAGTTGCTACAATTCCCACAAACAGCTGCAAGAACCTATCTGGAACTCTGCTTAAAAACTTGTGTAGCCCACAGAGAGCTCAGTATTTGGAGATCCCTGTAACCCTTATTGGATGTATCTTCTGTTTGCATGAGCAGGAACTCCTCTGACTAGCACACTTCAGGAGAGTGAAGGCTCGTTTATTTCATATATCACTGCTGATTTTATGGCAGGCTCTTTGGTGGGGGGTGAGTAGCTTGGAGAAATGTTGTCCTCTTTGCATTGGGCAGCGATTCGAGGATGTGGTGGAAAGGAGCCTGGGGGAGCAGTGACAGACAGGCTGCAAATAGCTTTTTTTTTTTTTCTCTTATGTGGATTCATTGGAAAAGGCCAACTCATGGCCCCATCTGCTTTTATTTTGTTCCCTAACAAAATACTAGTGAACAAAACCAGCAGTATGTTTTCCCAGTTCTGAAATGACTGAAACAAAAGGTTTTAACTAGCACCCTTTTATATTTCTAAAGGGACTTTTATCTGAATTTGTCAGAAATGTATTAAGCCTCCAGAAAGGAAAACTTCACCATTTAAACATCTTTTCCCCTAGAAATCTTTGTGAATCTCTGAAGCCCAAGGTACTCTTAGATAGGAAAGCTATGATTTTTCAGGAACTGTAACTGTTTTTAAAAAAGTAATACTTTTCCTTTTTATACAGTGGGAAGAAATTGGTGAGGTGGATGAAAACTATGCTCCGATACACACATACCAAGTATGCAAGGTAATGGAACAGAATCAGAACAACTGGCTTCTGACCAGCTGGATCTCTAATGAAGGGGCATCTCGCATCTTCATTGAGCTCAAATTCACTCTGAGGGACTGTAACAGCCTTCCAGGAGGACTGGGGACGTGCAAAGAGACTTTTAACATGTATTACTTTGAATCAGATGATGAGGATGGGAGGAATATCAAAGAAAACCAGTACATCAAGATCGATACTATTGCTGCTGATGAGAGCTTCACAGAGTTAGACCTTGGTGACAGAGTTATGAAGCTAAACACAGAGGTGAGAGATGTCGGACCCCTAACGAAAAAGGGATTTTACCTCGCTTTTCAGGATGTGGGTGCTTGCATCGCCCTGGTCTCTGTGCGTGTGTACTACAAGAAATGCCCATCGGTGATCCGCAACCTGGCCCGCTTTCCTGATACCATCACGGGAGCAGATTCCTCGCAGCTGCTAGAAGTGTCAGGCATCTGTGTCAACCATTCAGTGACTGATGAGGCACCGAAGATGCACTGCAGTGCTGAGGGGGAATGGCTGGTGCCCATTGGGAAGTGCTTGTGCAAGGCAGGGTATGAGGAGAAGAATAACACCTGCCAAGGTAAGGGTGTGCAGGGAGGGTGCTGTGCTGAGGTTGTTGAGGTGATATGCGATCTTGGCTTTTGTCTCTTCCATATCCTTCATGTCTGGTTGGGTGGATGTGTCTGGACAGTGGTGGGTTGGGTTCTTACTTCCACTGAGATTCTTTGAAGCGTGAGAGGCCTTGGCTGGGTTTGATGGGACTTGACACCTATGTGTGGCTCCCCCTAGGGCTGTGGACCAGGAGAATCTGGCATGCCACTGGTGGAGTGTGGTACTGTTGGGTCCTTGAGACAATCGAAATCGTATCTGTTATTTAAAGCTTTATACTATTTTTTTTTTTTTCCTCAATAATAGGGGTTTCCATACGAATTTTAGAAGCTTGGTTTCTTTTTTCTGGACTGTACCAGGGAATGTTTGAAGTTAATATCTCTATGCAAGATACGTTTTGGTTTTGCACGTTTTTCTCTTAATCACTCTAACCAGGTAGGGTGAGAACTAGATGTGGTGTGTGTTGATAGATTTATATTTTTTTTTCCTCCCTGGTTACTTTATTACAAAACTGCTCGGCTGTTTAGAGTTAAACCTAAAGCCCCAGTGTTCCACATGTGCTCAGGTTTTCACATGGGTAGCTGGCTGAGGTTCTTGAGTTGCTGGTCAGCATAGATCTCCTGAATCATCATGGGCCTAGTGCAAGAGATCTTAGGGTATCTGAAGCTCAAGACCTAAAAAAGAATAAAGTGCAACATACTCTAAGAATGTATAATCTCATTTTGTTGTTTGTTGTAATACATACTTGTTTATAAAATTGCTCTTCCACTGTAAATATGTAACAGGTTCGCTTAAAACCTATTTGGACATAAAAGAGGAGAAAGAAAAAACATTTCAATGTATTTGCTATTTGCAAAAGTATTATATGTTGGTCACCAGTGTCATCTCAATTGCCTTGTACTTGCAGCCACTTAGCAATAGATAACCTGTGGAAAAGGAAGAGGGATTTGCTTCAACTGAAGTTGGTGTTGCGATTTTCTCTTCATGTCATTCTAGACACTCATGATCAGTGTTTGTAGTGTTGGTGCAAAGGATAGATCAGTGCATATCCAAAGCAAACTGTGGCATTGATCCTTTAGTCCTTGGTTATATACTGTGCCCCTGAAGATTGTATAGTTCAAGTCTCTTCAAGAGTTGACTTGAAGAGAAAATATATGTATGTTTGTTCTTGGAGAAACCTCTTGTAAACAGCTTATAGAGTGTGCTTGTTGACCAGGATAGCCTCCTTTTTTCTGCAGTTGTAGTCAATACAGCAAAGTCCATCTTTGGTTTTGCTTTTCCTGTGCCAATAAAGATACTTCTCCCATTTATGGGGGAAAAAGTGTCAGACATGGTGTTTGATACTGCACAAGAGCTAAGATAAACGTTATCCCAAGCTGATGAGTTCTAGACTCTCACAGATAAGGGATGTGGGTCAGGTAGATCAGGAAGGATCTGCTTCATTACAGCTACAAATACCATGTCCCAAAAGAATGTAGACCAGTTGGGTGGTGTGTCTAGACACTGGCTGCAGTCACCTGTAAGAATTTTTGGAAGAAAGAGGTGCACCTATTAATTGCCTTTCAAATCCTGCCCTCGCACAATGCATGAGCAGTGCAGGATAACTCAAAGCACTCTTTAAGAGAGCTCAACACAAACAAAAACCAAAACACAAAAGAAACACCAAACAAAAAAAAAAATAGACTGGGTTAAAGTAGAAATATGAGGTTGTTTTGGAAGAGCCTACTGTGCGTGTGTGTAGAGCAGTTCGATCTTTGGTAGTGTTGAGATAGCAATCTGGGATGTGCTTTCGGAAGACCTTAGTGATTTAAGGTTCTGCTTTCCATTTCAGGATGTAGGTTGGTTTTTTTCAATTTATTTTTCTTAGTTGAGAGGACAGCATCTCGCCCCACAATTTATGACTCTGTTGGATAGGACTGTGATCATAGTTTGGAAGTGTAAAGGTGCTTTGTGGTGACGTACCCTTGCCATTCTTTCATAAGGCATACCCACATAAACTTCTCTTATATTTCACCTACAGTCTGCATCCTTGGCAGGAGTTTATCACTTTAATTACTCTAGAGCTGTTAAAGCCCCAAATTCTAGCACCGAATTAATGGGATATTGGGATTTGAGTGCCTACAGCAAAGTCTATTTGAGGGCCCCATTTGGATGTCCTGTGTTTAACCCAGGTCATCGTGCCAAGCGTTTCCTGCTGGTTGGCTCCGAGATGCTCAGTCAATAGGAGACATTCAGCCTTAGGCCATTCAGGAGGTCTGCGTTCAGCGTGCGTGGAGTTCATGCTGACATCCTGTGTGAGTAAAATGCTTTCTGGTTTGGATATTGTTATATTCACAAGGATGAGGGTTTTTTTTCTAGGACGGTAATGTTAAACTTTGCAGCCCATAAGCAGAATAAATATAACACCAAGAAAGGTCCTGTGTGCTTGTAGATGATTTTTCTTTTTTCTCCCACCCCCTCACCTGACTGGTGTTTAGGAGATGCAATCCGTGCTCCTGGCTGACATAATGATGGTCTTGGCACTCTGCGATGTGTCTTTGACAAACACCTAAATAAGTTCTGACCTTTGGTTTGTAAATCACTGGGGTGCATCTTGGAAGCAGTTTCCCTGGTTGCTTTCGCTTAGGCATAAGCAGGTTATTAGTGACTGCACTTTGGGAAGCATTTTCAACCCAGAAGAGCCTGGCTTTGTTTATTAAAATTTCTCTTGCAAAGATGACATTTTCCAAGTTTTAGTGCCACGTCTGGACAGTGCAGACTACACTCTTTTATTAGAAGTGATGTAAATCCCAGTCACCCTCACAAACATATGGGAACTATTGAAATCCCTTCTGCCTACAAATCATTAATTGGCAACGATGTTCTGAATTCATCATCTTGTCAGCAGGGTTCCTGTTTGAAGAAGGCACTGACAGTAACAGCTGAGCAATTTCTCTCACTGGGGACACTGAGGCTGTAAATATGACATGGTCTAATCTCCTTATATAATGTGCTCACTCTCTCAATTAATATAAGCAGCTGGGTAGTAGTTACTGTAAAGAACTGAAACTACTTGGATTTTTACACCTCCTTTGGCAACATGGCCCATTTATCAGCAACTGCTGTGGGACATCTAGAGGTAAATTGTGACTGTTTTGGGACATGTTTATAAAGGACTGGTGTTAAGGTTCGTTATTCACCAGAATAAATTGCTGTACTAGTTAATAAGAGAAATGAAATCAGTTGCTCTGTGAATTTCTAAGCTGGTTTCCAGAGATGTGATTTGGTGCCACTAGAGCACCAATTGTTATTGTCTTTGCCTCATTTCAGTCAGTGCTGTCTGAACGGGTCCTTGATGAAATGTTGTTGAGCGTTTTCACTCCTTGGAAAATGCCCAGTTTCAAATCTGCTAATGATGGTCTCCTCCTTAGCAGGCAGTATTCAAACAAAGTTGAGGGCCAGATCCTAAAATGTGGTAAAACTTAAGGTAGAACCACTTAAGTCTCTCTGACTTTACCCATTTAGGGGTTTGGCCAAAATTCTTATCTGCCCTGGTCAATGCTTTCCTCCTTCCTGCAGTGACAGAGGTGGGTTTTATTGCAACCTCAGTTTTAGTTTCTTACTGTATATAGCAGAGCTATATACAGTATTCATACTCGCCTTCAGCCCAGTATGTTCTCAGTGAGAAGGCTCTGGAGTCCATGCTACTGGAAGCGGGGTGGGGAAGCTGTGTTGACAGCTAATGAGACCCAAACACACTTGCAGTGGTGGGGTCCTGCTAGTGACCCCAGGGGAGTGCAAAGTGGTAACTGTGGATGTAATTGATTTGCAGAGCCTGTTATTTTTTCAGCTGCTTTTAGAGCTGAATCACANGAAAAATTCACTGAATGAGAGCCAAGCTGAAAAAGTGAGTAATGAGGTCAGGAGGTGCTCTTTTCCAAGAATCAGTGTGTGCTGCTACTTGAAGAGACATCAAAAAGAGTACAGCTGGTTTTAGCCAGCTACAAAGCATGGACAAGATGACAGATGTTAGACATGGAGAAAATAATGGAGGTAAACTCACTGAAATCTTTCTTCACCCTTGCCGCCTTTTGAGAAAGAACTTTGAAATTGAGGGCTGGAGGGGAGGACAGGTTGGGGTATGGCTTTCTGGTTTTCAACTCTAGAATGTTCAGTCCTTCTGCTGTCTTAAATATTGATTTTTGTTTATTCTTCTCTTAATCAACTTTGCTGAACATACTTCAATCCATTTGCAAAACTATTTACTTTTGCTGATTGTTCATTACTTGTGTGGCGATTCAGCTGAGCTTTTGCCAAGAGAAATGAGAATTTCTTACAGAAACTAAAGGCTGCAGAAAAACCTTTGCAGTATTCACAGGTCTGTTATTCTGGATATAATTAAAACTAATTGACATAGGTAGCTAGCTTAAGTAGATAAGAAGGTTTACCTGCCAAATCATTTCTCAGGTGATTTTGTTCCTGGCTGGTTGCAGGTGAAGGAGTGTTATTCCTCTTCCTCCAAGAGTGGTGCAATCAGCACAGATGTTTGAAGAACTTCCCCAGAGTTGGGGTTGTCCCTCTGTTCATCAGCTAGAGGAAGGATATTTGGAGGCAATTGGATTTTTGCAGCTGTGCAGGAGCAGGCAGGCAGAGGGTACCAACCCTCAGCTGGTGGGTAGCAGAAGGCACTGACTGTGGTGGTTTGGGACGCAACAGGATTTGTGAAGGGGGTGATGGCAGAGGCACGCTTGATGATTTATGTTTCTGTGTCTGCACAGCAGCTATCCCAGTGGCCTGACTTGTGAATGAAACACATAGCTGGTAGCACAATAAAAAAAAAAAAAAAAATCAAACCAAAACCAACCTGTATTTGTAATGAATTTACTGTGTGTGCTTTCCCCGGGTGATGCAGTGCTGCTGCTCAGCTGTTGCCTTCCCTGTCCCCTTCTAGGAAATGAGAATGTGCTTCTGCAGAGGTAACCTTATTTTGGAGCTTGGGCTTTTGCTCCAAAGCAGCTAGTGTTTCTGTTTTTGCATCTGATGTAGGTGCAGCAGGGGGGCAACTTTTCTTCAAGCCCTTCCACAACTTGCTTGCATGCCTCTTCGCCTCAGGTCAGCTAAATCCTCACTCTAAATTCCTTGTTATGGATGCTAAAAAGACAGTGTACTGCTAAATCCTGCTGTCTTGTGAGAGACTTCCCACCTGGCACTCAGGTGAATAAGGCAAGCTTACTTTTACCCTTGTGGTAGAGTGGAAAGCAAGCAAAGTCCAGGGATAAAAAAAGTAGCTTTTTAATTGTTCTACTGGGAGGTGATTACATGGCAAGAAAAACATTGATGGAGATGTTCACTGTATGGAGAATACTGAATTTGGAAGTACAGTTGCCCCTCCAGGGAATTCTTTGCCCATCATTCATACTTCTCGTGCGTTTTTCTGATTAAAACCAAATTGGCTGGGAGTATAGCATGGTAGGTGTTTATATAATTATAAGCTGAAGTGTCTAGTTAGTTTTAATTAGGCACAAAACCAGCTAGTGTCAGAATAGCTGAATTTTTGGCCACACAGTGTGTATTACCTGTTCAAATGTAAAGAAAATCACTGGAATGCTACATTTCAGCAAAAGGAAGGAGGGAAAATTGGTTTTATTCTGTAGAGAGGTGCATGTATGTATATATTTAGGTGTTCTGTTCTGCAGCTGAAATAATAAGAGCAGGGGAATGTTTTCCACAGAGCAAAATTGTGTTGCAACAGGATTGATTAAATATTACTCTCTTCTTTGTTTTATTTGGCGCATGTATTTGCCCTCATTATAGGAGGCACAGTCTCTGTGTAGGCACAATATATTGTGCTTTGCTAATGAGTTGTAACCCTCTGCACTACCTTGTATGCTCATAACCCCAGTGACTCTGAAGACCTTTCCTCATTCTGCAGCAGTGCTTTTAGGCCATTACTTTGACCAACTTAACCTTACTGATCTTTGCAGTGTGGCTGCTGTGCAGTCACCTTCCAGAAGGACAGGTAAGGAGTACTTTTCCCCCCCCAAAATATAAATTGAGCAGTGCAAATAAAATAAGGTTTGGAAATGGCTCTGAAAGTGTAAACCGTGAAGGTCATGTTTGCTTCTTAGCCATAATAAACTTTGGGGCAGATCTCCAGGTATGCTTTTTAGTCTGGTCCTAAATAACTGATACTTACTTAAATACGGTCTGTCTTTGGTTTTCGCATTCTTGGAACAGGGTATCCATTGGTAGCTTAGGGAATTTGCTAAATTATGGGGTAGGAGAGGTGTTGCAGGAGAAAAGGAGTGTTAATCATGATGCTTTTAGGGTCCTTTGATTGCCACCTTTGAATTGCTTGGAAACAGCTTGTTTATTAATTGTGAGTTTTAGAAAGAGTTAAGAACTCTAGAGAAATACTAAGGATAAAGTACACGAATGCTGGTTGGCAATGCAGTGAATTGAATTGCCTTGATTTAAGATACGGGTGTCCCCAGCTGCCTACTGTGTCCCTTTGCCAGAAACTGCTGCTGGCTTTGCAGAACTGTATAGTTTGCCCGTGAGCTCATGTGACCAATGGAGGATTTGTCCTGATACCCCAGCCTTAGGGGCACGTAAGACCTGGACACTACAACTGGATGGTGATATTCAGCAGAAAGCTGGGTGCAGCCTCTTGAACTGTCAGGGGTCTGCCAGAGCTCGTTTGTCACAACCCTCATTCCACCTAATTTATATAGGGTATTAAAATGAAGCTGCACTATTGTGTTTTGTTTGTAATTCCGGTTTTCAGTTTTGTGTTTCTCATTTAGGAACACTTAGCAGTAGCTAATGATGTGTTGACATTTCAAGAACCTTTTCCTTCTGCATGCTTTACATCTTGACCATTTTAACTTGCTTTCGGTTAGCATTGAGGTTGAAATCCAGGCTCTACAGGAGGAGGCTACAATTGTGCTTTGAATTAACAAATCTGTTCATTCATCTTACTACTTATTTAATTTCTTTAGTTGGATAAACTTGTATCCCATATAAGGTAAGTATTCTGTAGACTGGAATAGGATCAAAGAGATTGCAACACTGCAGTAAGAGGTGAATTTGCTCTTCATGTAAGCAGAGAGGCCTATTTATTTTGCTGAAAATTTGCTTGTTTTCTGTCACTGAAGAAATTAATCTAGTATAGACATGATGGTATCCATGAGCAACACATGGTTAAGGTTGTATTGGCCATGGAGCTGATGTGCTTCCATTTTTTTTATTTCCCTCAGGGTTGCTATGAGGTTGTTAATACTGGAATGAACTTGAAAAGTGAGGATAGGTGTTATAAATCCCAAACCACATACCCAAAACACATTAAAGAAAAAAAAGAAAACAAAAGAGACAATGCCAAGCTTGTGGATGCCCCTTATTGCTGTAATATACCTATCTTTATAAATATGTGTCCTAAAAAAAGCAACTGAAGTTGGAATTTAAGGTGACAACTTTCTTCTCACTGTAAATAACTGTCAATCAAGTTAAGGCCAAGGAAGTTTTTTAGCCTACCTGAAAAGCCAAGCTTTAAGTGCTGCAGCTCAGTGGCATTGTCAGGTCAAATGGGGGGTTAAACAGGAGTGTCCCTGCCTGCATGCCTGCGTTACCATACTGGAAGCAGGGTGGGTGGGAGATGGTATGTGCCAGCAAAGCATCTTCATCTTCAGCCTGGCATCCTTACACAGCTCTGTGTGGTGATGATGGTGATGGGCTCAGCTCCCATGGCACATTTGCCTGGCCAGCGTGGCACAGGAGACAGTGCTGGCTTGGGAAGTGACCCCTCCTTGCAGCGAGACTTGGTGGTGCATTTGGAGTCAAGTTCTCATGGTAGGCTTTGAGTGGCTTGTGAGTAGTTTCACTGTCACTTCAGATGTGACTGTTTCAGTGTGAGGAAAGAGATAGTTAATATGGAAAGAGATAGTTAATACATTAAAAATATTTCCAGGTCATAAAAGGGCTTTGCTCTGTTGAATCTTGAAGAATCTACTTTATGAAGAAGGTCACAGTCACTATTCCCCATTTAACAAATGACAGCTTTGGGCCAGAGGCTGAGTTTTTCAGTGCCAGCCAGAGGCTAGTGCCTGAAGCAGGGCTCTGGGTGTCAGTGCTGTCCTTGATCCCATGTGCTCTTTTTATGGTCTTATACTAACCTAAAACCCTTGTAAGATCATTCATCTTCAGGTAGATTCATTTGGAAATAAGAAACTTACCATTGCTGTAGAGCTGGAATTTGAACAGAAATTGTCTTTGCAAAATGCTTGCTTTTGTACGTCCATTAGATGCTTCCCTTCAAAAAAATCTATTTGGCCTGCAGGTGCATTTTCTGAGCAGGATACTCACATCATCTGGACCCTTAGCCTACTGTGGAAGCTGTGCTGAGGAGTCCACCTCTGCCTGAAGTTCCCTTTTGCAGCCAAAGCCTTGGTGCTATTGAGTACCAGACCCTCTGCATATAGATAAAAAAGCGTACCCTGCCCCAGCAGATACTCCAGTCCCTTTGCACCTGTGTGACTGGTGTTAATTGAATAAAGCAAGCCTGCTTAGGGAACCAGCATGATCTTTATTGAACTCATGGTTGCCATCCACTGAGTGAAATGGCTGCCCCCTGCATGGTCATAAGGGTCGCTTTGCCGTGGTACTAATTCCCCAAGTAACGCATTAGCGGTCTTACAACGAATTAGATGGTCTGTCATCCCATTGCAATGGTGACAGAGGTCATGGTGTTGCCTTCAAAAGCTGCCTGGAAAGGAAGCCTTATAATTACTGCAAAGCCAAAGGAAAAGCCGCTCCCTAAGAGCGTGGGGAATGTGCTAATTTGGTATTCAGCGGAAGCAGGCTGTGAGTTGCAGCTTCCCAGCTCCGAGCTGCTTTGTAGATAGCCAGCATCCCAGCCAGTGACAGAGCCAGGACCGTGGACTTCATTACTCTTGGAGCTCTGTGCAGGTTCAAGAAGCGCCAGTGATGATGGGATCTTGGGACAGGAGCCAGCATTTTATTAGTATAAATCCAAGGCAATTGGGCATGTTAATTACTGGAAGAAATCCACGGCAGGGAGGAAAGGGTTCAGGATGACGGGGAGGTGCCATGGTTAATTACCAAGGTCCAGGAATGCCAAGTGACCCTTGTGCTGGTGAGATTTCTGCATTGCAACAGTTGACTTGCAGCAGATTGAGCATTACCTTTCCAGGAAGAAATCCTTAGAGTGAAGTGTCTGCAGGGGGAATTTAAGGTGAAAATGGCTAAAAGCCCACAGAGTAATGTGGTAAAGCCAGTCATGAGACCCTCCAGTACCAAGTCAGCTATAGCTCAGGGCTTTTGCATGTGTATAAGTGTGCTGGTAAGGGGTAAGTATACCCCTTGTGATGGGATTTCACTCTTCTCATCCTACCTGGTTTTGGGGCTACTTTTCGCGTGAGCACTTGATGCTCTTTCAGCACCAGAGCAAGTGATTAGCAAGAGACTCATCCTAGAAGTGAAATGCTTGGAAATGACTGCAAACCTCTGCAGAAAATGGCAGATGTCTGTCTTGCAAAGTAATCATTTCCTCTGCCTACACGAAGTCCTCAGTCAGGCTCAGATAAAAGCTTTTCTCCCCTTCCTGTGCACAAGGCTAGCCTGTATTATTTATTTGTAAAGCCATTCTTTTTTAGAAGAGCTTTTACATTATTTTTCTTTGCTCTCACAGTTCAAGCATGATTTAATATGTCAAAACTACTTTGCTTTAGCTGGCTTTGATTGTCTTGCATACTGCCGCTAAAGCAGGGCAGTCATCCTTCCAGGCATGCTTCTGCCCAAACAAATGAAGTGTCACAGCAGCTAGGACCTGCTCTTGTGTTGTGACAGTAGTAGCATCCTCTGACAAAGCTGACAGCAGGAAATTTAGAGAGGGATAACGCCTACAGGCATGGCTTGGGTCAGAGCAGTGCGGGCCCACACAGGCAGGTGCAGATACAGGCTTATGCTCAAGAGACTTGATTGATCATTCATGTGCAAAGGCATTTCGGTCCAGATTGAGAGTCTAGCTAGTACCAGAGAGAAGGAAACTGTCCTCTGGTACCTGCACTGGTGGGCCTGGAAGAAATACATTGGGAGCCCTTGCTGCAAGGTGGTGCTCCCAGGCCTATATGTCTTTTTGTAGGTTTCCTGGCAGTGTGATCTGTGCCTTCTGTAGTCGGTGGGGATTTTATCATTGATTTTGGTGGGAGGGAGGTGATAATCCTTTATAATATATTCTTAACAGCTAAATGATTTCCTGGCCTTTGCATTGGGTTGCAATGACTACCAGCAGAGCACTGCCTTTAGGATAGAAATTTAGTTCATAAAAATTGATGTAACTCAGATCAAACCTATTTCTTAGCAAATGGTCTGATATTGATCTCCTCCAAACCTCGCAAATATCAGAGAGTTTCTGGCTCCTTGTGGTTGTTTTTTTTTCTCATCTCATGCAGGGGGACACAAGCTAAAGCTCATTCACGTTTCTGCACTGTGCTCGATTGAAAAGCATATGGAAGAAGTTTTTAGTCGCTTCTATTAGAGTTTAAAATGGTAGGTCAGCCCTTGCAAGCCTGCTTGCAGGACTTGATGGAGCTTAGGAAGCCCTCCCTACCCTGCTGCTTCAGTGTTGTGTGCTCAACCGACTCTTGCTCTGCTCTTGGGATCCTCATCGTTAATGTCTTTGGGCTCTCACCTCCTGGATGCATCAGTAACAATGCTTAGCAGTCAGGTCAGACATCTCCTGGTGCTATTTTTGCTAGTGTGCTATGTGGGGTTTTCACTGTGGTGTGTGAGATGGCTGACAGCTGGAAATCTGATGCCTGGGGACAAGTGACACGTTTGTATGAGTCTATTATTGACTGAGCCCTGAGTGTGCCTAATGGCATTGACAAGAGCTGTGTCATTCTGATGGCTGAGGATGGCAAGTCATGCACTGGCTATGAAATGTAGTGTTAGGTGCACTAATAGATGGGAGGGCAGTGCCCTCTGCCAGACCCTGCCCATCCAAATTATTGTAGGGTAATGTTTGGTGGCATTCCAGCAATTCCCAGGGCAGAAGGATGCTTGGAGAGAGCCAAAAAGTCTTCCCATTTACTGTTGTGGTTTGGGGTTCTTTTGGTTTGATTTTTTTTTTTTTCTTCCCCAAGACAAGACTATGCTAGATCAGACTTTGGTGCATATAAAGCAGTTGGGCACTGTTATTAGAAAACTTGATCCTGTGATTGTGTAAACTTAGAGTTGAGTGTATGCTTCTATAAAAGGTGGTTATCAAGAGGCCTGTGCATGGTGCCTTCTGTGTCTTTGCTCATGCCTGTACCTGCAAGAAGCTCGCTGCACTTCGTGCATGCTGTGCACATGACTAATACAATTTTTCTAATGTGGCATGTGTATTTAATACCATATGTAGCTTTGGCTTAACTGGAGAATGAGAATTTTACAAGAAAAGCAAGACCAGCCCAAACTAGAGTCGTAAAACTGGAGTTAGAGGCCAGTGTTCATTTGCAGTGAGCTTGTTGCAAGCATTTTGCCACTCTGATTTGGGAGAAACTGCGGATGTGCAGCTGTCAGGCTGCACTTGTGTCTATAGGACATCTGAATCTGCAGAGGAGTTTTGAGATGTAGTTGGAGGCACGTTGTCACTGCCCCCATGCTGCTGGCAGATGGCTGAGGGCCTATGGAAAGCCAAGCTGGATGATTTCTGGTTGTGGAGTCCCCTTCTGTGTTTTGTATCGTGTACGTGCATGCAAATGCACAGTGTGGGCTGTGAATACAGAGAAACAAAATTATTTCTGAAAGTTTATTGAGCAAAGGCTTCTGGTTTAACAAATTCAAATTTTACATGTTCCAAAGACTGATTTCCAGATGCCATTGGGAAAAGTTTCAGGCCACATTCAAATTAGCCTTATTGTTCCATACTATCTTACTGGAGTACAAGGTTAATTAGTACCATAGGCAATATGCATTATTCATCACAGCAGTCAGGCTTTTCTTCAGTTGGGCTGTTGTATACTGCTAATAGTTTCCCTTCCAATGATAAATCCTTGATATATTATTTTCATATTTAATCCTGCCAAATCATATTTGTGATATATTAATTATGTGGGTACTCTGATGCTGATGGAAGACATTTCAGGTGTCAAAACGACTATAGTTTTAATATTTAACTCCTGGCTTGCTTGGGCACAGACCTCCAGGACCATGGGAGATACAAGATAATTTTATTGATGCTTGTCTTCAATCTGACCCAGACTGGGGATAGTGCTAGTGACGTCTATAGTGCTGTGTTTCACATCAGTAGTGTTTTTAATGCTAATTATCAGCAGTATCTCATTGCAGCTGTGAAGTGATGAAGTTGGGCTGCTGCTTGCAAAGGAACTTTTCAGCAGGGCTCTTCCAAGCACAACGGCTAAATATGAGTACCCTTGGCTACTTCCTAGTGCCAGGCTCCCTGCCCTGCTCTGCTTCAGGGTCCCATACAGGCTGCAGCAGCAAGCAGGGAAGATGCTCTCTGACTGGTTTGCACATGGTCTAGTAAGTGGTGGCTTCCACTTTCAGGGCCTGTTTGTGGTGCATAGGGTTTGGTGTTTTCTCAGTTCAAGAAACCAGCACTACGTTGTCCTCAGCTGGTAAGCTGGAGCACTAGAGAAGAGCCATGTAGGAGGAGGAGTTTTACAGTTCTATGATTCATTTGGTCCTTCCTTTCCCTAAGGGCAAGGCCCTTTCACCCTTGGCATCCTACTGCCTTCCTTGTCCAGCATTGAGGAGGCTGAGTCACTCCCTTATCCTGAGATTACAGTGCTACAGGTGCCTATAGCTTCCAGAACAGCCCTTGGTAAACTGCAGTGATCCCCCTCAGCCACAGTGTCTACTTAAAGAATTATATTAGTCTGAAAGATCTCTGGAAGGTCTTTCGCTGTTGCTTTCTAGCTCTGCCATTTTACCCTGTCTGCCTTCTGGAGGAGTTTTCCAGCTTTCTGTCAGCTGTGAAGACATGTATTAAGTGCATAGGTATTAGGAGGGAAAACTGAGTTAAAAAAGGCCGAGTGACTGGCTGAAGGTTCCATGAACCAATTTTGATGGAGTTGGGAGGCTCAGGCTTCCAGCTTCTGCCATCCTTGCTTCAAGATCATTACCAATTCCTCTGATCTCTCTTGCTCTCCTGAAAGGGGATTTCGGCATGCGCTTGCTTTCTAACATCAGGTGGTTGTAACCTACTTGAACAGCTGGGCATGCCTTTGCAAAGTGATGCTGTGCTGTCAGGTCCCAGGGGAGTAACTTGCAGTGACATGGCTGGAGGATAAATATGGCTGAGTTTTACCTTAAGTAGCCCACAGCAACAAATCCAGTGCACTACACCAGCCTTGATGAAGTAATGGCGAGGAATGTTTGAGATTCCTTTGAGTTCAAATCGGCAAGTAAATATTTTCCAGCAACCCTGACTCACTTCCCTTCTGCCCCTCTTGTGTTGATGTGCGTTATTTTCCCCTCCTGAGCTTCCCTTTAGGAGGAACAGAGCACTCAGCTTAGGTAACTGTGTTGCTGCTTGCTTTCTTCCGGCTGGGACAGAGAGGAATTTCAAGGGCATGATTTTTGCAGTCTAATGCAGAACACAATGGTGGTTTTGTGTCAGATAATAGAAAATGAACACATGCTTTACAAATGAGTACCCTAGTGTGTCCAGGGCTTTCTGGGGCAGTTTGGAAACAGCTTTTCAGCAAGAACAGGCACATGGATAAATGCCCAAATAGAATAAATTGTTCATCAAACAACTGGCAAATGTCTCTGGTCCTTGATTTAGATGCTGTTGTGAGATAAACAAATGAGCAGTCACAGGAATGTTAAGAAGTGATGATGAGTATTATTCTTTTGCCCCGATTATTATCCACTGCTTTAAAGCAAGTAGCTGAGATGCCTTTCAGCTGACCTCTGCTCTTCCATGAAACTGCATTTGTGGAGTAATTTGGACTGCTTCAGGTTACAACAAAAGGGTACACACACAGTGTTTGTTTAAAAGTTGATGATAGGCAGCAGAATGAGTAAATTGTACCTAAAATATAATTATCTAAATCACCAAAGGTGGAATGACTTTGTCAGCTTAGTCTTTAAGCATCTCATCAATAACTTATAAGCTTCAGTAAATGTGTGGTGCTCGTATGCCACTCTGTTGCACACTGTTATGACATAAAGGCAAAGGAATTTAATTTTTGTAAGCGTTCCTGGGGACAAAAAAAAAAAATTCTACAGCAATCAGTGGTGTATAAATACAGTGTTGTGTTGTAGATCAGCATGGTTGAAAGTATTAATCAGAGAAAATCTTTTGCAGATGCTGTGTCTGTAGATCACTGAAGTAGCTCATGGGGGCAAAGACTAGACTGTGTGGCTGATAAATAATAGATGACCTTCGCGGCCTCTCTTTCCCTCTCTTTTCTTAGGTTTATATGACAGGAAACACTACTTGGAAAAACAAGTGTGATGTTCAATCTGTATTGGAATGTAACAAAAGCCATCATTGTTCCAGAGGAAAGTTATATTTCTGTTATGTTGTGATTCTTGAAGTAGTTGGTATATAGGTCTGTTGGGTCTGAAGGAGAGAAAAAGCTATCAGTTGTAATGACTGGCTAGTGTCATGAGTGGAGAAAGAGCCATGAAATTGAAGGGTACACAAAAGCAGGGAAAAAAGCCCATCATTTTTGCTTTGGCCACATAGATATAACCAGCAACTTGAGAACTTGTCTGTTTCAGATGTGCTTAAAAACTCTAACAGCTCATGTACCTGATGGCCTTACCTGAGGAAGGTGAGGTCTGTCCCACTCAACAGCTGTGTGGAAGAGAGCCAGGGCTGGGGCATGGCACCCCAGGCAGGCTGCTGACGTGACATTTGGCAGGCATCGTGGATAATCTGTGTTATCTTTTCCTAGTACTTCTCTCCCGTAAATGTTTTACATTTACTAATTAAAGAAGAATGCGATGCTGGTGTTAGGTGGAATTGACCTGTGATGTCCTGAAAATGACCCCATAAAATCAGACTTACCCTGTTTTCCAAAAATGTTTTGAATGTTCGTTTCACGGAGAAAAAAAAAATCAGATCCTGCTTTAAATAGCTTGGGTTTGATTTGTAAAAGGCAATAAAGGAAATGTATGATTTCCTGGGCTTTAAAACAGCAACAACATAACATTAGTAGTGCTAACATGGCCTTTCCAAAGCCAAGGAATTTTTGCAATTGATGATGAAGGAAAAAAGGCCTGAACAGTCAAACGGTTATGTTTCTTGTATACTTGACTTTTGGGGCTGGAACTCCCAGGATCAAATATCTGTTGTACATAGGTAATGTTATTACCCTTATTTTGGTGATGAGGAAGCAAAGCAAAGAAAGGAATTGCTGAAATCATGTATCATTCAGTAGAAAATCAGGTTTCCCAGTCTTATACTCTACTTGCTAAACCACATGTCCAGGCAGGTATAGTGACTGTTTATTTCTTCTCATTAGTAATTGTAGGCATGTATCTACTGTATTTTAGCTGACCTTAAGTGGCTTGCTCTCCTGGCAATAGTTAGTTTCAGTGATGTGATTTGTAGTTTACAGTTGAGGTGTGTTGGTTTTTTTCCCTATACCTAGGCCAGGATTTCAACTGTAGCTCAGTCAAATGCTTTGTTGTATTTTGTATTGTATCTTCTCACAGACTACAGGATATTCTCAACTAGGTCAGGAAAGCTAGAGACAGGAGAACATCATCAATGTATGAGAATTTAATTTCAAATGTCTTAAACTATTGGGAAAATAGGCGCTATTTAACATGTTACGTAAGTTCTACTACAAAATACATGGAATTGCTAAGCTATCTGTAACTTCCCTTCTAGAAAGACTGAATTAAATATTTTGCTCTGTGCTGATTTACTAAAAGGGATGATTTGCAGCCCTTTCTCTTTTGTTGAAGCACCACATTCTAAATATGTTTTCCAGTGTTTGCTTTAAAATAGGATGTCACTGTGGATGATGTTTCTACATATTTAATTATCTCTGGAAAAGAGAGTGAAAGTGGATCAGTTCCTTACAAAGCAATATGCCTCTGTGGCAACAGCACTAGATCTCTTTCTCTCAAGTAAAACGGAAACAAAAGCTCTAACTGTCTTCACGCAAAACTGGCAATTTAGTGTTTATGTAAAAACCCCCAGACTTGCAGTTTCTGCAGTAAAAAGATTAGCAAGCCAAAACATAGAAGTGCAATTTCCAATAAGTGATGACCAACTATTTTGTAGAAATGTAGTCTGTTATGAACTTTCAGTCCCTCTAATTGATCTGGTTTATAGTGTAATGCTACCAAAGCATTTCATTGTACACAGAAAGACAAGGGAATAATAAAAAATATGTGCAGGAATTTCCACGTGCGGGTAAATTCCTTGAATTTGTCAAGCTTGCTGGTGTGCTTCCAGAATTTTTCCCCAAAATGATGACTAGTCCTTTAATTACAGTTAGATAGAGCTGTGTTGGTGGTGGTGTTTGAAACTACAGATTGAATTTAGTAATGTAAGCGTCATTAATCTGGAGAAATAAAAATGCCGAATATTTTAATAAGGTCTCAATTTAATGTTTTTAAATGCTGTGAAGAGATTTAATGCTAAACCAGCTGATATAAATCTGCTTGCCTCCTCTGTAATTGTCTCTCTCAAGCATGTACCTCTCTTGAAGGGAACTTGGCTCACACTAATTTCAAAGCTGTTTACTGCCTGCATGAATTTGATGGACTCTCACTTTTATTGTTAAAAGTTGTTAACATCAGAGGTGACCAGGAAACTGAAGTTGCAGAGTCTATATATAGTATTAATTGTCTCATATTTTTTTTTACAGAGTATCACAGAAAAGCCCCAGTCTTTTTGTTATGCTCTAGATACCTAAAACCTGTCCAAGAGTTCTTGCAGTTTTGAGTCTTACTGTCTTTTAAGCCTTAGAGGTAGGGGGTTTTGGCCTCTCTTTGGGGGGATTTGTCTGTGTAACAGATTGTGCCTTGCCTTTTTGATCTTGTAAAACAGAGGTGTATCAGTGCATGACTTGATCTTGTTGGTTGCAAGGCATCGAGAGATGGAGCTTTGTAGCTGCCTCAGCCTGGCACATTAATGTTTCACGCAGTGCTAAATGGAGTAGAAATATGCCATTGCTTTCATGATTACATTTGTTTATTCCTAAATAAGCTCCAGTCTTTTTTCCCTGTGGCATTTTGTTTTCCCTTCTTTTCCCCCTCCTTTTTTTTTTTTTTTTTTTCCCAAATGTACTTTCCATAACAACTTTTCAGCGCTACAGATCTCATCTATCTGGACTTGTGTAAGGCCTTTGATGCAGTCCCCCACAACATCCTTCTCTCTAAATTGGAGAGGTATAGATTTGACGGGTAGACTGGTTTGGTGGATGAGGAACTGATAGTCATGCACAAAGGGTAGCGGTCAACGGCTCAGTGTCCAAATAGAGACTGGTGACAAGCGGGATCCCTTAAGGGTCCATATCAGGAACAGTACTGTTTAATATGATACTATTTGTTGAGCAGATTCTCCTTGAAACTATGCAAAGGCACATGGAAAATAAGGAGGTGGTTGGTGACAGCCAACGTGGCTTCGCTAAGGGCAAATAATGTCTGACAAATTTGATAGCATTCTATGATGGGGTTACAGTATTGGTGGATAAGGGGAGAGCAACATATATCATTTACCTGGACTTACGCAAAGTGTTTGACACTGCCCCGCATGACACCCTTGTCTCTAAATTGGGGAGACATGGATTTGATGGATGGACCTTTTGATGGATAAGGAACTAGCTGGATGGCCACACTCAAAGAGTTGTGGTCAACTGCTTGATGGTGACCAGTGATGAGTGACATTCCTCAAGGGTCAGTATTGGGATCAGTGCTGTTTAACGTCTTTGGCAACATGGATGGTGGTATTGAGTGCATCCTGAGCAAGTTTGCCAATGACACCAAGCTGTGTGATGTGGTCAGCATGCTGGAAGGAAGGGATGCCATCCAGAGGGATGTGGACAGGCTTGAGAGGTGGGCCTATATAAACCTCCTGAAATTCAACAAGGCCAAGTGCAAGGTCCTGCACCTGGGTTGGGGCAATCCTAAGCACAAATACAGATTGGGTGGAGAATGGATTGAGAGCAGCCCTGAGGAGAAGGACTTAGGTGTTGATGAGAAGCTCAACATGAACCAGCAATGTGTGCTGCAGCGCAGAAAGCAAACTGCATCCTGGGCCACATCAAAAGAAGCGTGGCCAGCAGGTTGAGGGAGGTGGTCCTGCCCCTGTGCTTCACTCTGGTGAGAACATACCTGGAGTACTGTGTCCAGCTCTGGAGCTATCTGCACTGGTAGGACATGGACCTGTTGAAGCAAGTTCAGAGGAGGGCTGGAGCACCTCTGCTATGAGGACAGGTTGAGAGAGTTGGGGTTGCTCAGCCTGGGGAAGAGAGGGCTCCTGGAAGACCTTATTGCAGTCTTTCAGTAATTAAAGGAGGCTTGGATGCAAGATGGAGACAAACATTTTAGTAGGGCTTGTTGTGCTATAAAGTGGGGGTAATGGTTTTAAACTGAAATGGGATGGATTTAGACTATATATATGAAGAATTTTTTTCACATTGAGGATGGTGAAACACTAGAATAGCTTGCCTGGAGAGGTGGTAGATGCCCCATCTCTGGGGACATTCAAGATCAGGTTGGACTGCTCTGCACAGCCTGATTTAGTTGAAGATGTCCCTGCTCATTGCAAGGGGCTTGGTCTAGATGACCTTTAAAGGTCCCTTCCAACTCAAGCTATTCTATAATAACAAACGATCAAATTGGTATGTTTCAGATGAGGACGGGAGAAGAGAATTGCTTTAGTTGTATTCTAATTTATATATGTGAAACTTGCTACACTGGTGTTCCTTCTGATGGAAATCTTGATGGCTTCTTCATTAAAGCTTACTCAATGTGTGTGGATCTGTCATCATTTGTACCACAGCAAAGTGAGTCCAGATACTTAGGTTCCTTGTATGGGCAAGCTGAGAAGACCCTTCCCCAGAGGTCAAGATGGAGCTGCCTGCATGTCAGTGAGCGTATTTAGCCATCCTAATAGTAAATATTGTGGTTGAGAGGGAGTGTTATTCACAGGGGAGATGAATCACTGGAGTCACTTCAGAGTAACAAAGAGCGGAAACTGTATCAGCATTGGAGATGAATCAGTGCTGCAGTGATTAAAAAGATACACCTTTCCCATGTTACACGTAGGAGTCAGCGTTGTTTTCCCTGGGGATTTTTGTCAGTCTGTAAATAAAAGACGATGATGGTTTCCTTCGGGAGCAGCTTAAGGTCTGAGAACATCGTTTGCTATCAGATACTCCTCATTAGGTGATGACTGGCATAGGGGAAAGCGGGTAGGGTGCTGAACTTTGGCGCTTTTACTCTTCCTGTCTGAGTCACCTTTTTGGAGCTTGGTATCCCAATGTCTAGCTGACATGAGGGAATGCTTGTAGATGAGCATTCTCAGGCATTTGGGATGGCAGGGAAGGGGCAAAGGTTTCTTGGGGACTCAATGCTAGTGAAGTTAGAGAAGTACAAGTAAATACTATGTGTCTGAGCATGGGGCTGGGAGCCTGAGTATTTGCAAACACGGGGCTGGTGGGGAATGGATGCTCCTGGGTACCACAGTGCAGTTAATGAGCACTGCTGCTTTTCTTCTATCGATATGTGAGCAGCTTGGCAAGCAGGGCAGGGAAGACAAGGGGCAGCCTGTGAGCGCAGTCGTTGTCCTGCTCTTTAATTATTACTGTTTTCAAATCCCTTTCAAAATTCACAGCTCAATTTATGTGCTAATTGGTCCTCCTAATAATCAAATGTTAGAGACTACAAAAGTCGGGGTGTGTGTTCTCTCGGCAGTGCCACTGCATAGCTGTGATAAATTATCTATGGCAAATGTTCTGTTGCCTTGTGGCACTTGGCCTCTCTCAACCAGCACGTTTTCTGCTGTGTCTGGTGGCCTCCAATGTGAAAGCTGGTCTGGGAAGGAAACAACTTGAGGCGAGAATGGCCTCTGAGTGCTGTGGTGCTGCTGTAGCAGGGGGTTGTTGAGGCTTAGAGGGGTGGATGCTGCTGCAGGGAGGAGGTTCTGCTGTTGGAGATGGTGACAGAGGAGTAAAGACCATACAGCTGCTTCCCCAGACAGTGGGTGAGGAGCTTGTCACTGATCTGTAGCTCCTTCTACGGTACAAAAATAGGATTCCTCATTTTCACTGCCTTCCTTGGCTTCCTGTGTTCTTCTCCTGCTCCTGTTCCCCCAAGGTGGAGTGAAACTTGGCTTCTTTGGCTCTTCTCTCTGCTGTCACGTACACCACAGCATTTCTCAGGAGCTGCTTGAAATGCAGCTATAATTATCAAGTACATGTCTGCTCTCATTTCCTCCCACTCACCCTCTGGTACCTTGTGTCAGGCCCTGCTTTTCCCTGCAAACCCCCTTGCTCATTCCTATCACTTCCACATCCCCGTTCCTCCTCCCTGTTCCTTCTGGGTGAGGGAGAAACCCTCTTCTGCATTTCTACACACTATTCCAGTTCCACCAGTGGGGAAGCTTTTCTGTGGTATCTGTGTTGGGAAGGGACAATGTGCTTGGATGTAGGTTGCCTTCTGCCAAGGGATGATAGTTTGCAGTGTCCCCAGGGTCCCTTTCAAGTGGAATCATCATCATCTTTTTTTTGGAAGGAAGTGGAGGGGGTAGGGTGAGACAGGCAGTTTTGCTCTGACATAGCAGTATATGCAGGAAGAAAGGAGATGTACCACCCTTCCTGCCCCAGTAGCATCCCAGGCATCTCGCATGGGTGCAGGCATCTGGGCTCCTGTTACCAGCTAAGTGACTGGGACTGGAGAATACCACAGCCTGCCAGCTGCTGGAGAGGATGTGGTACCAGTATGAGCTCCAGGGTGTGATGGGGGAAAGGGACAGTTGGGTGAGGGATAGCTTTGTATCATAAAGCATGTGAGTTTGCTTTTCCAGAGCTTTCTCACAGGTGCATGAGAAAGCAAGGAGTGTGGATACAGTGTGGGACTTTGGGGGTGCTGCATCCTCTGCTTTTTAGAAAAAGATGACACTTAAAATTTTTCCTCATTGCTAGTTTGCNTTTTTTTGACATGATTTATGTTTGTCCTGCCTATCTGGAGTTGAGAAGTATCCACTTGTACCTTTCAAAAAGTCAGGGTGGTTTTTGAGGAAGCTATTTTTGTTGGTGCCTTAGTTTCAGGAAGTATTACCATGTTGCTTGTGAGATGCTAAGAAATTTTTTCCCTCCTGAGTATTTTCCTTCCACTGGTAACTGGTCAGTCTCCAACACCAGCCCTTTTAGAGACAAAGCAGATACACTATGCATTAATATCTTTTTGATTGGTTCTTTCACATCATTGGCAGGAGGTGTTCACCATGAAAGAAATATGCAAGCCTTCTTTTCACTCTTTACAGTAATAAAATTGGCAAAAAAAAGCCTTGAAGTAGAAATTTTCTTAACTGCTTGGTAAGTTTGTAGAAAGCTAAGGGGAGGTTATCCAATTTGTCAACAAAGCTTGGAAAACTCTCTTGAGAGATTCTGCTATCCATTATGGCTGCATGTCTGTGCAGAAATAAGAGTCTGCAAAAATAACCAGATGTGCCTGGTACATTGAAAACAACAGTCATGATACTGCTTTGAATAATACACTACTGAGGGATCTTGCTGGAGGTGAAATAAGACATAACATGAGAGAATCAAGAGTGACGTATGAGTTTTGAAAACTGGGAGGTAGCTAGGTGTAATGAATAATTACTTAAAAATATCCTTTAGTTTACCTTCTCCACAGGCTTCAATAGGTCAGAATTTTCTGATCTTTTTCTAAAAGCAGTAATACTGTTTCTTCTCTGTTCTCATGGAAAGTAATGAACTGAACCCAAGCTGACTGGTTTCAAGAAAGCTTATACCCTGCTAACTAGGGACATAAAGAATTCATGCTGAAAATGTTATGAGCTAGAGTTGCATATACTTCACAGTTTTCATGTTGACTCATCCTTTGACTTTATCCTTTTTTTTTTCTTTTTTTTTTTTTTTTCTGATGGAAGGGACGTTGGTGGGAGGGTGAGTTGTTAGCATCCCTAAAAAGTGTGGTGCTTAGTAGAAAAAAAATATGAGATATTAGAAAGCAAAAGTTTGTCAAAAAACTTTTGTCAAAAGTTTGTTGTCAAAAATTTTCAAAAGTGGCCAGTACACACAAAGTTTAGTAGGTTTTCCCAGCGCTCCCTGGAGGCAGGTGGATGTAGTGAGTGGCTGGGGCAGGGCTGGTGTATTGGTCAAGCAGCCAAAAGGGAGATGTCCTAGCAACATGCAAACTTGGGGAGAAATGTGACTCGAGACATGGGCTTAGCCTTGTTAATACAGGCTCATCTTAGAAATGAGTAAGTTTCAAACTTTGCTTCAGTTGGTGGAAAAAATGTGGAAAAAGCCTTGGGATTTAAGCAATCTGCGTGACTGTCTCTTGCCTAACCTTTTCATTTTGGTTGCTTCACAGAATGCAATTTATGAAATGGAATGGTTTTAGGGGATTGGTATTTTTTTCCAATTGATAGGTCCCAGTTTGTCTCAAGCCAAGATTGACTTGATGTAATTACCATATGATGGCCATATATAAAGAGTTACAGGGGTGTGGGAAAAGAGAGAGGGGTGAGGAATTGGGTAGAGTATTGGCCTTGTGGTTTTGCTTCTTGCAGTTATCAGTATCACAGTATTGCAAATGTATGCATGCAGAAGTTGTGCAGTTTGCTTGAAAATCATGAATTTTAAATCCTACTTGTTTGTTGAAATCTTTGATTTGCCTCACAGATTTCGAGTTTTCATTTTCAAGCTTTGCTTGGCAAATGTGAAGCCTGCAAACCTAATTAGAAAAAGAAGAATGTAGGTTGTGATTCTAATGGGTTATTTAATGCAAAATACCCAATATGATGAAAATAAGAGACCTGGCAAGAGTGACAGGAAAACATAAACAAACCTTTTGCAGATGATACTGATTGCTCAATGCTCCAACTGAGGGACTTGCTCCAGGAATAACTGGGCTAGGTTTTCTGGCTTGAATTTGCTACTAGGTGATATAAGATTAGTAGAATGAAACCCATTTGGCTTTAACATATCAGTGCTTTGAATCTAATGTCTTTTTCATCAGAGGGGCAAACAACTGTACTCATCTGGAGATCAAACTTGCTATCTGCATCAGTTATAGTCTCTGAGAGGACTTGAAATAATAGAGGTGCGTTTTGGGAATATGTACTTGTTCTACCTAAGCTGTAGGAGTTCTCCATTAGAGAAAAAACAATGTTAGTCCTCAGTGCTGCATTCTGTCACTCTTCTTTCCTAGCAAATTAAGATATTATCAGTAATGTGGTAAATTATTTAGGTTCAATACACTCGGCAAGTTCTTATCTTTTCCAGTAGGCTTAAGATGAAAAATTATACAGCATGTTTCCAAATGAAGTGTTGCATACATGATAAATAGTCTTTAAATTGTGCTTCACAGATGACATCATATCGAATAATACATTAGGGATGTTTGTATCTGTGCAGCTCCTAGGAGTCAAGTGTTTTACCAACTAGTGCTGCCTCATGAATATAGCAGATTTCTTCACCAGAGCCAGCTAGCTATGAAGGAGAAACTAAAGTGAATGTGTTGGTGGGAAACATGGCATGGCAAGGCCAGTGCAGGCAAAGTGAATACTTAGAAAGTATAGAGTACCTTGAGACTGATGCCTTTTTCTCTTCATCTTACCGGCAGTATCATATAGCCAAAGTGCAGAAGCAAATGCTTAGCTTTAAAGACAATGGGGAGCAACAGATTTTTTTTGTTTTTAATGGAATGTGCACCTCCAAGTTGAGTACAGGATTAACACTTGTGTGGTGACATGCCTAGAAGAAAGTTTTTAGCTTTTTTGATTTGTACTTATTAGCTACCCAGTTGCTAATGGTGTCTACATGAAATTCCAAACTCTGTCCAGATTAGAAGTTGCTCATGGAAAGTTGAAAGCTGACTCCTAGTTGTAACTCAACAAGTAAATAATAGAACTACACTTCGATTTTTCACTGTTAATCTGCCACCACTCAGTGTACATATTTGTATCTTCTGTGGCATATATCATATATGCCTTAACTGGTTTAGCCTTGTTTTAGAAGTGTTTTTCCGTTTCCTATGTATGGTAGTGCTGGGCACTTTGGGAAGTGATGTGACTTACAACAGTCTTGTATGGCCTTTCTTTACAGCAATTACAAGTCTTGACGTAACCAGTACTTTTTTTCCTTGCAGCTGTAGGTCCTCCTTGAGCTGTTATTTAAATGTCTTAGCACTTTTTCTCCCCTCTTCTTTACAAAAAAAAAATCAGCTTGATGACTTTATACTGGGACAGAGGTAGTTTTTGATCCCCCTTCTCAAAGCTCACCTATGGCAAATGCTGGAAGTGCAGGCTGTTCAGGAGGTCTGCAGCACAGTCTCTGCGTGCACCATCTGCGTAATGGTGCACTGCAGCTGATGGGGAGCTGTAGGTACTTCATCAGCTTGAAACCCTGTTCTTCATCCCAGTCTTTCCTTTAGGGAGAGTTGTTTGTAAAGTTCTCTCAAAGGCTTTTTCTGCCTTGGTGAATTATGTAGGCGCCCAGGTTAGTGCTGAGAAGACTAATTTCAAGTGAGTCTTGCAAGAGGCAGCACTGGGAGCCAAGACTGTTTCTCCCTTTAAAAGTTCAGTCTTGCTCTGGAGACTTAAGGCTCAAATGTGTTGTTAAAAGTGCATTTTTAGGGAGATGCACAGCCTGGTTTCTGAGGACTAGATAGGAAAGGTGGGGAGTGATGTAGATGTAGGGGGAAGGAATGGCAGTGCGCTGTGAACATATCCATCTCTGTGCAAAGAGCAGAGGCTGGGACTTCTGAAGCAGTGCTGCTGACCTTGGGCAGGTCTCTTTCTCTGCCTGTTTCCCACCTTTTTGTCAGTTCAGTCTGTTGTTACTATCTTTGGAGGCAAAGCACACCAAATGGCATGGAGATTTCCTAACCTTATACGGAGCATATTACACATAACAGTATGCTTGGCACTTGATTTTTGCATACCCATCTGTTTGCCCTCACTAATGCTAGCTATCAGCTGAGGGTCCAAGAGCATTTCTGCCTTATCCTGGACATTTGCATCCATTAAGGCGTTAATGCATAGAAGGGAAAACAGGGGATGAGCAGTTGGAAAACAAGGTTTGCAATTAGCAGTAGGTGTGAACCAACCAGGCCTGGAATTTGGTGAAGCTCCTGGGAAATGGTCAGGGCTGCCCTCATGCACACACTCCCCATGCAGCAGCACACAAACACCAGGGTGCAGCACAGGCAACCCGGGTGGCTAATATTTACTGAAAATGAACAGCCTGTGAAATCGCTGTGAAAACACTGCATTATGGAAAGACTGCAGAGAGACCCCAGGGCAGCTGTTGGGACGAGACATCACAGATGCTCTTTTGAAAATGAGTGATTTGCTGCTGAAGAGCGGCCTGGCTCGTTTGTGGAGCATGCCCTTGGCACTTCCCGCACAGGAAAATCCACTGTGCTGCCTGCCTGTGTTGTAGCAGGATGGGGTTGACAAGTTAAGTGCTTCCCTTGGAGTTTTTACAATAGGACTTTCAAATGCTGCCCAACAATGCCGAATCGGTGAGTTGGTAGCACTGCTTACTGCATTACAGAACGCCACACTGCCATGCAGTTATTTGCTATCTGTCTGGCCTCAATCCTGAATTTTGCAATATTTATAGATCAAAACTAGGGGAGAAGGAAAGAAGGATTTGAAATTTTTTATATTCTAGTGCCATCCAGAAATTTGCCCTAGTTCAATAATTTTAAAAAAGGGTTTATTAGTGACACTTTGTAACAGAACACTTTATGTCTCCATAAAAAAGCCTGAGCTGAGCTGGGAATCAAACGCTTTTTTCCCCCCTCATACAAGCAGTTATCCTCTTGAGATGCTCAAGTTTGAGAGTTTTTAAGTCCAGCCATTAACTTCTTAACTCTTAAGGCAAACATGTTAGCTGCAGATCTTGAAAGACTCCCACATCTCATCAGACTGTGCAGGCTGGCTGCTGGAATGCAAATGTATTTTCTTCAGGTTCAGATGCTGCTGAATGTGTCCACACTTCTGCCCAGGGTCTGGTGACAGAGGAGGTAGCTGGGTTGACCTGAGCTATGGTCGTGTTGCCAGCCTGTGGTGTGGGCATATTCTGGAGTCTCTTGGCAGATGGGGTCAATTCCAAAAATGGATGTAGGCATCTAAAAAGGGAGTCAGATGGTCTTCCAGGGCTGAAATCCCAAATCACTTCCCCATGCTCTCCCCATGCAGCAGTGTCATGCTCTGGAGGTACCAGAATTTGTTAGGTACCTCTGACTTCAAATGAAAAAAATCCAGGTCCTCTGCAGCTATTCCAGCACGGAGCAAGTTTGTTACATTATTATGCTGCTGAGACATGGAGACTGACCACTGATATCAGCAGATGTGGCTCTTAGTATAAAAATGAGCATGTGCTTTTGCTGCCCAGACTACTGGAAATCCTCATGATGCCTAGGAGAAGCAGGGTTGTTCCTCAGAGCTGAAGGATTTGGCTCCTTCCTGATGGCAGGATGGGAAGTGCTCCTTTGGGGGCACAATTGAAGGAATTTGGATTCTGTCTTGTATTTCTCTTCTTAATATGTGGGGTTTCTTACTTGTTTAAACTTGACTGGTTGCATGAGGTTTGTTCTGTAAATAGCTCCCTCTCCTGTATAGCCCTTGCACAAGAGTTAAGTAGGAAGTCACTCCTAGTGGTCGGAATGTGGGAATTAACAGAACTGTTGGTAACTATAATATCTTTTAAAGCAGGTCTGCCAGACCAATCCTGACTTTTTTCTTTTTTTGGTTATTTTGATATGAGAGGTTTTTCTGGGAATGTTTGGCTTTTTTTGGCCATCTCATATCTGTGCATTAGGCATTGGACACATTTCCTTCATTTTTGTCTGTCCTTGAAGTCTGCATCAGTAAAAGCACATTGCAGATAACTACTGCCTTTGGATATTTGCAGCCAGTGAGTGCTGTAGAAAGTCTGCAGCTGAGGTGTTGGATGGAACAACAGCTTGCCCTTTTTTCAAAGGAAAACAAACCCAGAAAACCAAACAAAAAAACCCCCAACAAACCAAACACCATTGTTTTACCTTTTACAAAACTTTGCTACTCATTTATTTAGGTCATCTGTTAAGGGGATGAGGGAACTACTACCCCTACTATCTTCATGCTGCTTGTGATTTATTTTCAACTTAGTATCATGCTGGCATCACACAGGACATTTACGGTTCTGAACTGAGATGCCTCCCTCCCTGCTTGGTGGTAATGCCCTATCAACTTCAAATGGCAATTAATGCCGTTTCCCCAAAATGACTTCTGCAAAAATAAAGTGTAATTTGAAAGTAGTTGCCCATTACAGTGATTTATCTTCTCAGTGACTGATTTGCTATTTAACTCTAAAACATTTTATTGATGTCTTTGGGAAAGTAACTACGTGACCTAAGTGAAAATGTTAAACTTATTAATCATGGTAAGTTTCCTTTGTTGGATTTACCATATACATGAATTATGTAGCTTGTAAAATAGGCTGTTTATTATTCTAAGAAAATACACTGCTGCACTACAGGCAGCACAGTTTTAATTTTATTAGCGTTAAAAATAAAATGTTCAATAGATGAAAAGGTTAAGTGCAAGTTACTTGGTTCACTTTCTATGGAGTTCCTTTGAAGATAAAGGTTCTGGGTCCATAATAAATACTATTGTTTTTATTAATTTCCAAAACGTGAAGTTCTTAAGTTGCAACTGAGAGGAGAATCATCTCTTTCCCTTGAGATGATGGATTGCAACAATTCAATCCTTTTTGAGACTTATAGATTCCAAAATTTCTGCAAATTTATTATCTTTAATATAGGAAAATAGCCTGTATTATCCTTTGTATCCCTTTACATTTCTGGTGAAAAGCGATATGACTAATAATGCTAGCACCCCTCTTTGCTTCAAGAGTAATAACTGTGAATGCAAAGCATAAATGCCAACCTCGGCTGAGTTGTGGCATTTCTCTCGGAAACAGAGAGATTTGAAGAAAAAAATCCAGACTATTTCTGTAGAAAAAAGTAGTAAGAAGAGAGGGAGTTCAGCCCTGCTCATGACAAATCGCTTTAGATAGCAGAAACTAGCCAAAGGACATTGCAGATCCTGGGAGCAAGAGTTGTCCATGTTGTAGAGAAGGATCTGAAGGACACAGTCTTTCTTTGTGTCTGCTGTCCAAGATAGCATTGAGCTACGTGCAAAGAGGAGTCAACTCAACTTGACATCAATTTTCCTTTCAGTTGGAGCATTTTCTGGGACTAATGGGGGAAGATGAGCTCGAACCAATTCATTTCGTATGTAGCAGTGCTTTGTGTAAGCATCGCCTTTGTAATTCATAATCCTCATGATAGGGATAGATGCAAGAGCTGTGCTGCAAGTGGGGCCTGTCTCAGGACAGGCACCTTGAGCAAAGTGAGGGGAAAAAAGTCAAAATACAGATGGTAAAAGCATCAGACCTCTCCTCCTTGAACCAAGCAACCTGGGAAGAGAAAACTTGGGCACCAACCACAATTGGCCAGACAGAATTATAGGTTTTTTAGCAGAAAATTAGATCAAAGTTCTTGATGCTGATTAAAAGTTAACCCCATAGTTACAAAATCACTTAATTTCTCCATGTAGTAAGGGCTGCTCCTAACACTTCTCTTGCTCCGTTGTAAGAGCAGTTAATATACCAGAGTGAGATTTCTTTTATTTCCATGTCTGATGGGGACAGAAACTTTGTCATAATCAAAATGGTACTTATTATTTGTCTATGCTCCATTGCTGGAGGATCTGAGCAGTTTATTTACAAGACTGTCCACATCCTCCTTCTGCTGCCAGTTCCTTGTGTCATTGTAAGTGATAAAAAGATGCTCTGATTTGGGTCTTGAAGACATATGTGTGTTAATATCCTGTTGAATAAAAATGCAGCTCTATAGATCTTTTTCTAATTTCCTTCTATCTGTAATGCCCAAGATATTCATTGTATGATCTCATTTTGTTTTATTACTTTGCTGGTTTTAATTTTTATTTTATTCATAACAAAAACATAGAATGAGCAGAAAAGATGAAGATCAAATACAAGACCAGCAACAGATAAAGAACTTAGTACATGAAATAGGAAATTTCATGCTATTAATATTCAATCGCACTGCAGCTATGTAGGGTGAGTTGTGAGGGGGGAGAGAAATCAAGAAGATGGGGGAAGAGCACTGGGCTTGGAGGGATTCTTCTGCCTAAATTAGGACTCTGGGTGGAGAATGCATTGAGAGTACCCCTGAGGAGAAGGACTTGGGGGTGCTGGTGAACAAGAAGCTCAATGTGAGCTGGCAACATGGCATCATAAAGAGAGTAGTCAGCAGGTTGAGGGCAGTGGTTCTGTCCCTGTACTCCGCTCTGGTGAGACCCCACCTGCATGGAGCACCTCTCCTATGAAAACAGACTAAGAGAGTTGGGGTTGTTAAGCCTGGAGAAAAGAAGACTCCAGGAAGACCTTATAGCAGCCTTCCAGCCCTAAGTGGGGGCCTACAGGAGAGATGGGGAGATACTCTTTATGGTGGAGTGGTGTGATAGGACAAGGGGTAATGTTTTTAAACTGGAAGAGCGGAGAGTTAGATTGGATCAAATTAGGATAAACTCACAATTGTCATGTGACTGTCCTCAAAGCAGCAAAATAGCTGGTAGTGATGAACTGTACCAACATTTATCTTCACTATGGAAGTCCTTGATTCTGTATCTTAACTGGGATAACAGATAAAAAACCTTGTGCTTTTCAAGAAACAAACCCATGAGGAATTTGGCCACCTGTCCTGTTGCAGAACTGGGGAGTGGAATTGTCACTGGACAAGGTTCACAAACTGCCTTGTCTCAATCCTCACCCATAAATAAATTTTTTTGCCTGAGGCAGAGCTGTGAATGCCTGATGAGGAAGTAAAATATTTAGGCTTTGCAACAGTTTGAGTTGGACATCAATTATGTGAAATAACAAGGCACAATCTTTAAATTCGTGCTTCTCTTGGAGTTGCGATACGATCCTCGAATGCAAACTTCATGGAGATCATGAAGCAGGAAAGACTGCAACTTATTATTACTCGCATATTTGTGGATCTAGTGATGCTTGTGAAGTCCTTTGACAGGAGACCCTTAAGCATCGATCCCCAAGTCTCTATTTTAAGCAGGAACCATTAAAACTAAAAGATTTCACTTTTTAAAAGTAGGATTATATTATTTCTTTGATTTGAGCTATAGCTCAAGATGTTAAAGTTGGTTACTGATGGCTGTTGTGGTTTCTGGCATTTAATATTGGCCAGGTCATGGCTGAAGAAATATTTTCCGATTGTGTGTTTGGCTCTAATGTGTCTGTGAGGTTTTGTCTCATCAGGGCTCTACAGAACCGATGCTCCCAGCTTCACAGGGCTCCTTGCAGCTGCCTTGTTGGCAGTGCATGGTCCTGTCCTGATGCACTTGGGTGAAACGAGATCTTGCCCCTGTGTGCCTGCTTTGCTAAGGCTACTGGATTCAAAGTCAAGCAGTAGAAGCAAAGCACAGTGGCAGTGGAAGACTGAAGGACATTGAGATGGATGCTTTTCACAGACTATTTGACATGCTGTAATCCACTTTTGTACTTTAGTAGTTCATTTCATTAGCTTGGCACTCCCTGTCTAAATATAAAAAATGCACGCTGAAAAATCGATTACTGTCACTTGTCAGTGTGCCTCATTTACCCTGCCTCAAATGCCTGGGGATAATTGGCAACAATGGAAAAGTTAGCAGCCTCCAACTGTCAGCAAGGTTGCAAAGGCAAAAACCGGGGTCTCCCATGATGGTATTGGCATCTTAGCTTTCTAGGGGTTTTGAAGCTGGGTTTGAAGGGATGGTGCCTGTTGCAAGTTCATTCTTGCTCAGAAAAGCCTCCTTTCTCTGAATTGCTCTCTGAGACAGGCTATCCCTTTTTCCCAGCTCTGCAAACCTGTCTGTAAACAGCTTTCTGTGAATGTCAGTGCAAAGAGCTGGAAGTGCTGTCCAGGGAAAAAGCCTTTTTGAGGCTTGTAACTCTGAAATAAGTCCATGTGTATGAGTTTTGAAGTTGGTTCCTCAGGATGCCCTTGTGTTGAAATTTGGTCAGAGTCCGTTGAAGATCCAGTATATAAAGTTTTCCTGAAGGGAGGTAAGCCCTGTGATCCCATGCTTCTTTACAAGTGCTGGAGATTGGGATGTACTCGGATTGTATTACAGGCTTTCCTAGTCGGAGGTGCGGTTTTAGGAATAATTTCAAGCAAAGATTATAGGCTCTCTAGGGTGCCTTCTATTTCAGTCCTCCTAATCTATAATATTTTCTGTCTCTACATACTGATTTGTTTCTCTTTTTCTTTGGTCATGTTTAGAATAATTACTAAAATGAAAACTTTAACTCTGGGCATCTCTGCTGCTTTGGCATTTTTTTATTTTTTTTTTAATTCCTCAAGGAATTACAAGCAGTAAGTCTCAGGGTGTCAGTGGGTGGTCCTCCGTGTCATCAGTTAATACAGCTCCATGGACCAAACGTTGATGTCTTACAGTGGAAAATATATTGCTTGATTGAGCAGCTGAGGTTTTGCCCTGTCATTTTGAATGATATTCCATAATACTACTTAATGGCATGTTAACTTTCAACAGAGGCAAGACTAAACACTAGAAATTAATTTTTTTTGACATTTGTCTGTTGTTCGTTATAGTTGATGGCATCCTTTTTAACTAACACTGCATCCAGCACTGATAACATGCTTGGAACATAATGAGCTGTTGAAAGATTGTAGAAACAGAAAGGTCAAATAATCACTTAAACGTGGTTAAAAAAATAATTCTTGAAAGAACTGTTGGGCTGCTTCTTCATTAGATTTAGTTAAAACATTTAAAGAAAACTCCCAACTCCCATAGTTCTATTTTCCTGAGATAAATACAGCAGAAATAGATAACGTAGAAGAAGAAGAAAACCTCTTAGCACCATTTTAGAGAAATAAAACTAAGCACCCTGGCTTGACAGGGAGGCACTCTGAACATATTTTGTAAGCGTGTTTGTCTCTCAGTGAAAATTAATTACTAATTGCCTGTTATGTGATGTGTTGAAATTAGCTCTTTCTTCCTCATCATAGCTTGAGACATCTTTGCCTCCCACTTCTTAAGGAGGTCAGGGCTTCGGCCTCCTCTGGAATCCCAAATGAGGTTTGTCAGTCAAGCGTAGCAAAATCTAATCTCATCCAGAGAAAAAGAAGAAAACAGACCAGAAAATGATCTGATTTTCCGATTTCATGGCCAAGGTTACCCTGGGAAGTGCTGAAAGTGGCATTTAAAGCCCGTAACTAAGGTGGCATGCCAAACTAAGCACTAATAACAGAGCAACCGTGTGGAAAGATATCGCTTTAACAATTTTACAGTTGCTAAGTGTGAAAATTGTAGTGTGGGCAAGCTCCTGGATTCTGTGGCAATTGGTTCAAAGAGCTGGAATTGATGCTCAGCGAGAAAACATTCTCGGCCTCTGAAACTCTAATACCGATGAGGCTGGCTCCTGCTTTTGCTGTTCAAACATAAGGCTGAACAGCTTCATTAAAGAGACTTTCTTTTTTTCCCTTAGAGAATAAAAAAAAGCAACACCACCACACGGAAGGGGGTTGGTGACTTGGTAAGATGGTGTTATCAATGTGATCTTGTGCTGTGCAAGCCTCAAATAAAAAGGATTAGGTGGCTGCACTTAAAAGATGATACAGTTTTGCTTATTGTAAGTGCTGTCCTGCTTTTTCCTCAGATGCACTTCCTTTTCATGCACATGCATGTATGCACATTCCCTTCCCTTGAGTTATGGCTGTGCACAGCTTTAGCCACCTTAAATATCTCCCTGATGCAATAGGCTGTGCACAATGCATACATGTCTCTGCGATGCAGGCTGTGAGATGATGTGTATCAGGACAGTGTTGAAGGAGCAGATTGAAAGCAAGTGTATATTTGTGTTTCTGAACTAGTCCTCAGGCTGATTTGCACTAGAAGTGGATGCCTCTAGCAGACGTGTAGTAGATGCATTGCAAGACTAATCTGTGGAATGAGTTTGTACATCAAAGGAGTGGCTACTGTCTAGCTGAATATTAAACCAGCCAAAAGCTACTAAAAATTATCATCTAACCTTGCTATATTAGCATGGTGAAGTGCTCATACTGTGGGCTGGATGTAGCAAGGGGCTCCAGTCCCCCTTGTAAAACTGTGTTGCCAGACCTCCATTATCCTATTGGTCTTGGCAGGGGAGGTGGCACTTGCCATCTTACGCAGAAAAATGCAGAGACTGTTCCAGGCGCTTGTGTGATGGCAGACCCAGCTGACCAGAAATGGTTGGTCAGCCAATGCCCTGCAGCTGGAGGAGACTTTGCTGGGACTGGATGAGCTTTGTAGAGCTCCTGACTGTTGGGGAAACGCCACAGGGAGGAGAGCTCTCTATACCATGAAGAGATGTTGTTGCCTCCTATGGCTTCAGGCTCTGCGTGAACTTAGACAAAGGCACTTAGGGCCAGGCTGTAGCAGCATTGCGGGTTGAGGGGCTGTCTGTACAATGCACTGGGAGAGAACTGCCCTTGATGTTAAGTAGGTGCCCAGTAGTGATGATTGCAATAGTCCTTTCTGTGAATACAGGAGACCTCTGAGATGATGCCTCCTCCTGGCTCATCCAGTATCAACATCTTTGCAGCTGAGGTCTCTTGAGTGCATAAATGAGGCTGCAGGGATCAAGCTTTAGGTAGCTGTTGGTTAAGGTTGTGGCTCTTGATCAGTTGACATTAGTGAGGCTTGGAAAGTTAGCCCTGTTGCTCTTGGGTCAGAGATGGGAATTGTAAGCCTTGGCTATTTGACAGCATATTTATAACCTGCCATTGCAAAAAGCTTGTCCTGGCCTGTGTGAAGCACAACTAGGAAACTCATTGGGGTCAGTGCAAACTTTGTGAAGACTTTCTCATGGATTTTTTACCCTTTGTATTTCTACCACTGTAAGCCTTGCAGATCTTCTGTGTGTCTTTTTCTCTGAACTAGTTTTAACTCTCACCTTTTAAAAGTGAAGATTCCTGTGTGATAGCACTGGAGAGGCAAAATGCGTCAGTGGTTGGCTGGGCTACAATAAGCTATTTCTGCACAAATTTATTCTCTCACCTCGTATTGATGTCAGCATGTTGTGTTTCCAAAACTAGAGGTCTAAAGCAGCTTATATTTAACACTCTCTCCAGAGAGAGACTGGAGCCTGGCATCCTCCTGCAGAATAACAAGCTCTCATCTTTTAAGGCCAACCCAAGAAGATGTTTTGGGAGCACATGCCCTGGACCGCATTGTGCCACAGGCTGCCTGATGCAGGTGATGAGCATATTTGGGCAGATAAAATTCTCACTTGGTGCGTGGGAGTGAATGGATGCTCCAGCACAGACTTCTGGAGTGACTGCTCAGCTTGGCAACAGGAACTCTGAGCTGGCTTACTTGGCCTAAAGATTGAGTTCGTATTTCTCTTTTGCTTTTTTGGAAAAAAAGTTAGAAAGCGTGAGAAGACTGAAGAGGAGAGAGGACTTTCACTGTTCTTGTGTTAGTCCTTGCCTATCATAAGCAGTCATATTATATTGCCCATTAACTAATTTTAAAATTTTTACTGTATCACCTACTCCAAATAAACTGGAGGTCTGTTTTAACCTCTCTTGGAAGCCGAAAGCCAAACACTAGACTTCTTTCTTTGGAAGAGTCCTGGTGAAATGAAAGACAACCAAGGGAAATGCTGATTCAGTTCTTTCTATAGTTCCCTGTACCAGCAGCCTCTCAATTTCAGAAGAATTGTGAACCACGTGTTGCCTCTACTTTTATAGAGAAATTTTGCCTATGCAGCGTTCAAGCCTCTGCTCTCAGTGGCATGCTGTCCCCAATGCTGGGGATGGGGGGGGGGTGGGAAGCAGGCTCACAGTGTGTCTTTGCCAGCCAATCCCTACCAACTCCTCCAGGCTTGCTGAAACATTGGGAAGGCTGGGAGAGACTGGGAAAAGCTGTCTTCATTTGGGGACCATCCTGAGCAGCTTCTGATGTTGGGAGCATTAGCATCCTGATGCCACTGTCTGTGATGTGGCAAGGCATTTATTGGGTCCTGGCTGGGCTTTTTGGGGTTGGTTGTGGAGGTTTTTTTAGGTTTTAGTTGGGATTTGTGTGTGTTTTGTTCTGTTT
>VXBJ01000111.1:392891-424249 GCA_013400055.1 Nycticryphes semicollaris | reverse complement strand
TTGGTATTGTTTGTTTTTTTTTTTTTTTTTTTTTTTTTTTTTTTTTTTTAATTTTTTGCAATACAAGGAAATTGAATGTATTTGCAATCAGGCTGCATTGTAGTTGTAATCTATGGCAATTGTGGATGTAGGCTTATCAGATCCTCCATATTTATCTCCTTTATCAAAAAAAATTGGTTTTTTAGAGCTGGCTCAGTCTAAAGATGCTAGAAAGAGTGTTGTTTCCATGGGTTTGGCTTCAGAAATGTGTTGTCTGCATGGGTACTTAAAACCACATCCACTGGCTTCTAGTACAAGTTTTTTTTCTGATGGTCAAAATGCACAATATGTATTTACCTATATAACTGCCTTACAACAAATTTTATAAACTCTAACCCTTCATTCATATGCTTTACTGCATTAACCATGTTTCAGGCAGGAGTCCAAATACCTGGCTGCTAATCTACCTCCTAAGTAGGTGTGACCACATACATTTAAAGAGACACTGGGCATATATTTCTGGATTTGTCATTATTAGAGAGCAAGAATTGCATAATTTTCTATCTATCCTTTTTGGGTTGAGGGAAGGAGAGTTGGGAGTGGTCATTCAGTGATTCAATCTGTTATGTGCTTGAGTCCAAGATGTCATAGAATTGTCTAGGTTGGAAGGGACCTTTAGGGTCATGTAGTCCAACTGTCATCCTAAAAATAACCATCACTAAACCATATCTTTAAGCACTGTGTATACCTGTCTGCTAAATACCCCAGGGATGGTTACTCAACCATTTCCGTGGGCAGCCCATTCCAATGCTTATTCCAAATATCCAATCTGAACCTCCCCTGGCACAACTTAAGGCTGTTTCCTCTTGTCTTACTGCTTTTTACTTGGGAGAAGAGACAGACCGCCACAGCTCTACAACCTCCTTTCAGGTAGTAGTGGAGAGCAATAAGGTCTCCCCTTGGCCTCCTTTTCTCCAGGCTAAACAATCCCAGTTCCCTCAACCACTCCTCACAAGACTTGTGCTCCAGACCTCTGACCAGGTCTGTTGCCCTTCTCTCCAGCACTTCAATGTCTTTTTTTTGTAGTGAGGGTCCCAAAACTGGATACTGTACTCAGGGTGGGGCCTCACCACGATTGAGTACAGGAGGATGATCGCTTCCCCAGTCCTACTCGCCACGCTGCTCCTGATACAAGCCAGGATGCTGTTGGCCTTCTTGGCCACCTGGGCACACTGCTGGTACCTGTTCAGCCAGCTGTCGACTAACACCGCCCGGTCCTTTAATGCCAGGCATCTTTCCAGCCAGTCTTACCCAAGCCTTTAGCTCTTCATGCGGTTGTTGTGACCCAAGTGTAGGACCCAGCACTTCTTCTTGTTGAACCTCATCCCACTGGCCTTGGCCCATCCATCCATCCTGTCCAGATCCTTCTGCAGAGCCTTTCTACTCTCAACCAGATCAACACTCCCACCTAACTTGATGTCTTCTGCAAACATACTGAGTGTGCACTCAATGCCCTTGTCCAGGCTCTTGGTAGAGATTCTAAAGACATACCGAGCCTTGGGGAACACCACTCATGACCAGCTGCCAGATGGATTTATCTCTATTCACCACCATACTCTGTGCCTGGCCCTCCAGCCAGTTTTTTACCAAGTGAAGATTACACCCATCTAAGCCGTGGGCATCCAGTTTCTCCAGGAGAATGCTGTGGGAAACCATATCAAAGGCCTTACTAAAGTCCAGGTAGACAACATCCTTAGCCTTTCCCTTATCCACCTAGTGGATCACCTTATCGTAGAAATAGATCAGGTTTGTCAAGCAGGACCTGCCTTTCATGAACCCGTGCTGACTGGGCTTGATCACCTGGTTGTCCTTCATGTGCTGCATAATGGCACTGAGGATGATCTGTTCCATGACCTTTCCAGACACTGAGGTCAGACTGACAGGCCTGTAGTTCCCAAACCATTGTGACTGGCTGACTGTGCTCTACCTGTGGATGGCAGAAGCAGCTATTAAAGGCTAACGTATGTTAACTCATGGGTTTTACATCTCTGTCCATCTTCCAAACCTTAAGGGAGGGTGAAATGGGGAGCAAATGACTGGAGCAGGAAGAGGCTTGCTAGGGCAGCTTTGGAAGAAGTCAGAGTGCATTTGGTTCAGTCCTTGCCTGTGCTGGTGAAAGGTAGGAGGAAATGATATTATTTCTGCAAGACATCATTTCACTGTTGGCTTTCTGATAGAGGCTTCGAAAAAAGGAAGGAGCCCAGGCTGCCTGCTTCCTCCTTCTCCAATGAAGCAGCACAGCCCCTTTTACATCTCCAGACTTTGGTTTACAGCGAAGCAAGTTAGTTCCTCCAGGTTGTCTCCTCTTTTGAACAGGTGGCTAATCCACTAAATAATGAGCTTTCTTTTTTTAAAAACCTTCAAATGATGAAGCATTAGCTCCTAAACCACCTAGGGAAGCAGCATCTGGTGTGTCTATTAAGCCATATGCACTCGTATTCAATATAGCAACAGAAAAAGACAGGGTGAACATTAATTAAGAAGTCCACTGATAATAAGAGTTAACTCCCCTGTAGAAACTATCTGTACTCGAAATACAGTTTGATATTTGAAAAATAGAAGGAGGGAGAAAAAAGATGTAATTGGCAAAAGCTGAACTTTGAATATTCTAAAAATAATGATATTTTAAGGGACAGATTTTAATTTATTTCTAGAAAAATAGTCTGATGGATTCTTTCAGTTGTGCATCACACAACAACATCAACAAACATAAACACATCTTTTAGCTCAAGACCTGGTACCCAAATATTATTCCCTCCTGAAGATTTTGTCTGGGGGACATCCTCATCCCACATAGCCAGAACACTGCTTGCTCTTTTCTTCTAAGTTACTCAAATGGATGGGAGTGACCAGGCAGAGAAATGGTTTAAAGAACATCAAAACATCCCACCAAAAAAACCTGGAAGACACCAACACATTTGGGTTGTGGATGGGTGTGTTTTGGGGTGTGTGTGTATATATGAAGCTATCTGATATACATTTAAGAAATTATATTTGAATAACGTTTCATGATTAGGTAAGGAGATGAAGATCTAAACATGAGTACTTGGCCTCTGATAAAAAAGTATTGTGCATTGGTACTCTGCAGTGGTGGTGTGGATTTAGTACTGTGCATGGAGGAAAGGGATTTCAGACCTGAGGTCAAGACCTGGTGGATTCCCATAATGGGGTATGTCCTGTTCCCTGCCCAGCTGGCAGGAAACTTCTCCAGACTGAGAAAGCAAAATCCACCAACCTCAATTTAGATCACCTTGGCTAGTGGAGGGAGTGAACTTCATCAGTAAACATTAGCAGACTTGCACAAAAATAATAAATCATTAATTTGCCATAGTATCTCTGCTGTAGTTTGATGTCCAGTTGTAGCAGAGTCAATTGGAGCATGCTGTCTTCTTTGTGAAGGTAAATTTATGTGTTGTAAGCTATTCTTATGACTTGGCTTTGTTTTAATCTTTTCCTTGCTCTCCCTTCTGATGTGTTCCCCTGGGGAAATTTTGACCAGAAGCTCCAGATATTGCTGTAAGTTAACCTAAATAAGCAGCCATGGTGCTGTATGGGAAGAATGCAGCTAAATGTTTTGTATGTTCTTCATCAGCAAAGCTCATTGCTGTGGTTGTTGTAATTAGAGCAGCTACCAAGTGTTTTCCATGAATGTTTCTGAATGAAGGTAAACGCTTCGAAAATTACTGTCATAACTTTGACTAAGATAACGTTTTGCAGAGTGAAACAATCTGGGGTTTGGGCAGCCAGTGGAAATTATTTAAATGCATTAATTACCCAGCGATTATTAGAGGAAATATCATTTAGAAAAGATGGCTTCTATTGAAAAGTTTTGTGCAACTATAATTATAGGTGTATCTCAGTACTTTGGTGTAAAGAAATCCAGATGATGAGTAACTGGAGTGTGTCCAAGTTGCCACAGTGCCCATTACTCCTCTTGTCCTTGGCAAAAGAAACTCATGGGTTCTAGTATACTAGTAACTGTTTAGTAAAAGTCTAACAAATTTACAGATGTGTTGCAGACTGACCTTCTCCCCACATGGAGAGGTGTTTTTTTGGTGTGGTTTTTTTTGTTTGTTTGTTTTTGTTTGTTTGTTTTTTTTCTCTGTAGCATTTTGAGGCAAGGAGGTCAGACTGATAGGCCTGTAATTCCCTGCATCTTTCTTCTGGCCCTTCTTGTGGATGAGCACCACATTTGCTAGCTACCAGTCAGCTGGGACTTCCCTGTTTAGTCAGGACAGATGATAAATGTTGGAAAGTAGTTTGGTGAGCACATCTGCCTGCTTCCTCAGTACCCTTGGGTGGATCCCATCTGGCCCCATAGACGCGTGTGTGTCTAAGTGCTATAGCAGGTCAATCACCATTTCTCCTTGTGGGGATTCATTCTGTCCACCCTGNATGTTAGAAGCCAGATTAAGTTCTAGTTGTGCTTTGTCCCTTCTAATTTTCTCCCTATGTAGCCTTACAACTTCTTTGTAGTTCTCAGAATTGGCCTATTTTTCCTTCCAGAGACCATAAACTCTCCTTTTTTCCCTGAGCTGCAACTGTAACTCCCCTCAGGCAGGCTGGTCTTTTTCCCCAGTGGATCATTTTTCATCATGGGGACAGCCATCTCCTGTGGTGTTAAGACTTCCTTCTTGAAGAACATCTAGCCTTCTTGGACTCCTTTGTCCTTCAGGATATACATGTAGACTTGCGTGTTTGTGTTGGTATTGTGATTTTTAAAGGGAGGAATCCTGAAGGTGAAATGCACAGTGGAGATAAATAGAACTGATATGTTTTTTCTCTTCCATGGGACTACGTAAGTCTGTTTTAGTTAATGTAAATCTGTGTTATGAGGCCACAAACCTGCAAGTGATGCTTTTGCTTCGTGGAGTCAATCAAGTGATGCTTTTGCTTCGTGGAGTCAATATAGTGCACATAGTAGTAACTGAGACCTCAACTGACACCCAACTCCTATATTCCAAAACTCAAATTAAAAAAACCAGAAAAAACAGTAGAGAGAAAATAATAATTTTTTTTATTAGCCACTGTGTAGAAATGCTTCAGCAACTCTTCTTTAGATCCCAAATATATAGGATACAAGTTTCTGGTGTGACAAAAGAGGCAGTTTCTCCAGCCCACAGCAGGGATGAATTGATGCTTTCATGTTTGTGGGGACAGTAGCTATCATCTTCCCAGGTATGAAGCTGGGAAGCTTGAAAGATTCTCTGGGTTGTGATACAAAATGGAATATCTGAGTCCTGAGGCATGGAGAGGCACAGGATGCATGTGAGCTCTGGCTTGCTTTGAGATTCAGGTAAGTCTACTTGCTCTTGGAAGGTAAATGTGTTTATCTGAAAGGCGGAGTTGTCTTATAGAGCAGCGTATGCTAATGGCTGGGAGCTCTGACCTCCTCACTAGGACACTGTTCAGTGCATATGTGGTACAGAGATGGCCTGTATATTGGCGTTCAGACTGGGAGCTAAGCTACCTAGGCTCAAGGGATTAAACCAGCCCTTCTCGTTTCATTCCTCTCATAAGAGCTACCCAAAGTCAGAGGTCTTGGGTTGTTGTTGGCTTTTTGTTACCTCTCCTCTCGTCTCTCCCTGCTGTGTAGCTGTTGATAAGCACAACCCTTCCATGTCCTATCACAGAGAAGTCAAAAGGAATCCGCAGGTGATGTTTTGGACCTGGCTTTGCTGTTTGCAGCAAAACCATACAATGGACGCAAAATGGCTTCTGCTCAGCTGTCACTGGCAGCAACTGCTATATTCCTAGATTTGGTTGCATCTCCAGGTATCATGAGCCCACTGACTGCCAAGTGCCAGGTCAGGGTTGGTTGCTACAGTTGTCATTATTAATCTTCCTTCAGATTTTGTGATTTCCATTTCCATGAGTGTCCCTTTACATTTCACCCCCTGGAAATGAATAGAGTAGGAAGTTTAGGAAGGGTTTTGGCTTTGCTTCTAATGATGGACTTGGATATGATACATCGTGAAAGTAGCCTTCCTCTGTCGTAGAGAAATATACTCTCAGCAGTGTGCTGTAGTGGCCAGGGATAAATCACTGCACGACTTGCCCCTGCCTGGAAGGCTTACCCATTGGGTAAGTGAATTTGCACTGAAAACATCCAGAAAATCCAACTGTTGGTGGTTTTAAACTCCACAAAGCAAATCTGTGCCTCTACAGGAGGACTCTCCTTCTTCATTCACCTAGAAGCAAGGTTGAAAGTTATTAAAAACTGTCAGAAATGCATTTGACATCTGTGACACAAACACACTCAAATCTTCATCTTGGGGGAGGGAGGGCCTTCAGGTAATGGGATTTAGGAAGTTTCTCTCCTCTTTAAGACCTTGTTAGGTGGTGTGATTGCCTTGCCATCTAGTAACAGGCCAATAACAAGACTTTTGATGGCTGTCAGTCGGTGAGGGCAGCGAATGAAGTTAGATGATGGTGATAAATTGCTTGCCATGTTGGCTGCAGAAGGGGTTAGAACAGGGCAATTGTGTGCTTGAAGCAATGGGGAGCAGGTGCACTTGCACCTTCGTTCAGTAATGGGAAGTGTGTTACATTAGACTTAATCTGTGCATGCATGTGAGAGTAAGTGCTGCAAGGTATTGTGGGGTTATTATTGTCATAAAATCCTTAAAAAAAAGAAGAAAAAAAAAAAAAAGCAGGGGGTGTGGGGGGGAAACAGGTAGTAGAAAGAAATCTCTTAATTTCTCTGGCAAGGTCAGTAGAGCCCCAGAGAGCAGCATTGCTGTGTTAACTGGCAACATGAAGTTCCTGGACCTATGTTTCTTTTTCTCCTCTTAATTTTTTTTCTGATTTTTTTCTATGCAAAAAAAAAAAATCTTTTTGCCCCCTCCAGCAAATGCCCCATACTTTTCCATCATGACTTTCATTCTTTCTCACTATGGACATCTTGCTTTCTACAGTCACCCCTTGCCTGCAAGACAGTACCAGAGTTGACTTTTGCCCATGTCACATCAAGGAAGGAGATGTTGGGCAGTATTGCTCAGGATGAGGTGATAGAGGAAAACATCTAGGAGAGGGAATGTAAAGTACATGTGGTGGAACTCTAGATCTCTAGGGATGGTCTAGAAAAATGATACAACTGTGTAAAGAAAATATGTCTGGACCTTTCCAAAGGGAGCTGTTCTTGGCGCTGGAGTTGGAGGATCAGCTAAGCTTCTCCTGACTAAATCTGTCTTATCAGTAGGATTTTGTTTCCTTTTCTGCTTTCGTTGCTGGACAAGGGCAAGAGCAGTTGTTTCCCCAGGTCACAGAACTGTAGGAGTTGGAAGGGACCTTCGGAGATCATTTAGTCCAAACCCTGTGCCAAAGCAGGTTCACCTAAAGCAGGTTGCACAGGAGGGCAGATTTTCACTATCTCCAGAGAAGGGAGTCTTCACAACCTCTCTGGGCAGGCTGTTCCAGGGCTCTGTCACCCCCTCAGCTAAGAAATTTTTCTATATGTTCAGATGGAGCTTCTTGTGTTCCAGCTTCTGTCTGTTGCCCCTTGTCCTGTCACCAAGCACTACTGAGAAGAGCCTGACCCCATCCTCTAGACGCCTGCCCTTTAGATGTTTATAAGCATTGATGAGATCCCCATTGATAAGGTCCCCAATTCCTGAGAATGTGTCAGGCACGATCTTTGAGCTAAATCCATACTGCACTTGAGATGAGCTGGACAAATGCTGTCCTCGCTTCAGGTGGTGTCTGTAATATAAAGAACGGAAACATTCATTTGGTTTTGATTTGGTTTTGAGCAGAGTTAATCCTGGGTCAGACAAAATTATAGTGCAAAACCTAAACCAGCAAATCTTCTTCCAGGCTTTGATCCTGACTCCTTAGGAATAGCCAGTCAGCAATGTGCATTGTTGTATAGCACGCAAGTCCAGCTAATTCTGGTTTCCTAACTAAATCCTTCCTGGTAGTTTTGAATTTTTAGAGTGAGATTTCCAAGGGAAGCAAACTAAAGTTAGATTTACAAACCTGTATGCTGGTGCATAAGTGAAAAGTGTGGAGTAAAACTTCTATCCCATTGAAGCTAACGGTGAGCCTTTGATCACTCCTAATTTTCTGGGAGGACTTAGGAAGTCCCCAGACTTAGAAAGTGGCTGGGCACTGACATTTATAGCACAAGAGAAAATCCCACATTCATTTCTTGCCTAAGTATAGGACTTTTCAAAGCAGTCAGTAGTACTGGGAATGATTTGGACTTGGGCTGTCAAATTGTTCAAGATGCATTTAGGTGTTTCATGACTGGACGTACAGGACTTTTGAAAACCTGCTTCTGGCTTATAGAGTTTTCACCCAACATCTTGCTGTTAGAATAAACCAATATCTGCAAAGGGTGCTAAGTATTTGTTAAATTGGTGGCTTTTGTTTTTTTTTTTTAGGCCATATGTTGCCATTTTCCCTTTAGGAGAGAGCGAGCTCTGGTAGCACCTCAGAAACATCCCTTTGCTGAATCCAGAGTGGTCCAGAGCAAGTTGCTGGACTTGGTTATGGACAAAAATAAATGCCTGCTTAAGAGTATCCTTTATTAAATTTGGATTTGTAGCATGGGATGAAAAATGTCTCTCCTCATAAAATGTCTCTCTCTTTATGAATCAATTGTCTGTGATGGTGGTTGATGGAGGCTTTATACAGAGTGTATGCTTTGGAATTTAGCTCGGGCACAGATGCAGCTGCAAAATTTCTGGCCAGCAGCAGAAATTTCCTTATGCCTGTCTTTCATGAAATCAGTACAGCAACATTTACCTACCTCAGCAGGAAAATACTTGTATAGAAAGGAGATGACAAATACAATTCTCACCCTATCTCCACCTCCCCTAGTTCCTCTTAAGAAATATTAATTGCTTGTAAAGCTAGAGGTAAATAATAGAGATGATGAAAACAGAAGGGGGAGGCCAGGAGGGAGTCTGTGATCCAAATATCTGCGCAGCAGGCGGTTGAGCTGAAGGCACTCTCAGATCAGAAGTAATCACACTGCCATGAAACCCGTAGGTAAACACCCGGAGTCTTGATAACAAATGTTCTCACTGCACAACAAAACCGAAAGGATTTTTTTTATGCATATGCCTTGCTAGGACCCTCACTTGCCTGCAGCCCCTCATTTTCTCCGGTAAATTGAATGTCGGCAGGTCGGATTCTGCTTTCGGATCTCACCCAGGGGATGTGGTGTGCAGGGACTCTGGCATTGCAGAGGACTGTGGCTGTTCTGCAGTTGTCTCATGAGATGTACCTTGCGAATAATCTGTTGATACAGTAACACAATCAAACAGTCAAGATTGTAAAAATACTTTGGTTTCTGAATTACAAATTACAGTGAATGTTTTTTAGAGCAGGTACTGTTATGGTGTGAGTAGAGCTGACTGAAGCGACAGCACAAAATCTTCCAGTGCATATAGACCAGCACAATTTCCCATACATATGGATGAAGAGAGGAACTATTTGTATTTTCCCCAATAGGCTCTACCGATGTCTGACATATTACCGCAGGTCTTCCAGCAGAATAACAAAGAAAACAATGGTTTTCCTCCATGGTCTCATCGACTCTCCCTAAGAGGTCTGGCTTGGTATTAACAAGTAAACAATGTTTGCTTCTGCTAGATTGCCTTATACTACAGAGATAAAATAAAATTACCAGGAAGAGAAGGTTTTATAAATGAGTTACTGGGGTTTTTTTTTCCCCTTTCTGAAAACAACCCAAACCAAATGCTGCCAACTGAAAGGAACAAGGGGAGAAGTCACTGAAGGAGGAGGTGATTGGATATATATTTATTGCATTTGTAGGAGTACATTATTGCTGATTCAATGAAATAAGAAAATTGTTTAGGCTTGCCTGAATGAGCATTACTTTATCTAATCAACCTTTTCTAAATTGGTCTTAATGTACTTCTATAAATACATTAGTTCCAAACTCCAGGTTGTGTGGGCAGCATCAATTCTGCTGTGCTGTGGCACCAAAATGTGCCCACCCTTTTATTCCATGTTGAAAGCATTATACTCTTCTTTTCCAACTCCGCCTTCCCCCCAAACCTCCTTCTGAAAGAGGGATTTGGAAATTGGTTGGAAGGATAATGGGATCATGTGTGGCTTAGTGGGATGGGTTATTTAGGGTTAGGGTGCCAAATTCTCTGGAGGCAGGATGCGGAGTGCGAGCCTGGGCTGTCTTATATATGTAGGGTTGATTTTGGTGACTCTCTCATAGCCTTCTCTTGTCCTTTAGGCCAAGAGTACTCAGCAACCTTATGCCTGTGAGGTCTGTGCAGTGGGTTACTTTTCCAGGGGTGTTTTGGCATTTAAGTACTGAGAAAACTCTGTGGCTTGGGACTCTTCAGATTGCTACCAGACCAAATTTTGGGGGTTTTAGAAGATAACCTCCAAAATGTGACCCAGAAGGCTGATATCATGAGGAAAAAGAAGGATGCAGTGCCAGAGCTTAGTGTAACCTCAGGCAAAAGAGCTGTGGTGGAATTGATTTGGATGTGGGAAAAGGAAGAGCCACAGTCAAACTCTGACAAGAGCTGTGTGGACATTGCCCTGAGGAGCTGGGCTTCCTTGGTGCCAGTGGGCAAGGTAGTTTCTGGCTAAGCAAATAAAGGAGGGTTTGAGCGCAGGCTGATGGTTTATGCCTTGCTAGCAGAGCATGAAACTTCTTGCTCCTACCGGAAATTAAGCTGGGACTATTCCCTTAAACGCATTAAGTGGTTGTAATTGTGTTGTTATTAAGCTGAAATGATATATCTAAAGGTCTTGATGCGTGGATCATGAAAACTAAGTAGCGTTACAGGGCTGGGAAGCAATAAACCATGGATTCATAAAAACCAAAACAAAACTAACAACAAAAAACCAACCCCAACAACCCTTGTCAGGTTTTGCCTTTGATAAGCAGTTAATTTAGCTCAGAATTGGCAGAATTCCCTGTAGTTAGTGTAGGGAATTTCTAGGTTACGCTGCAAACATCAGAGTAATATTTGGTTATCTAAGACAACTGACAAGTGTTGGAGCATGACAGCTATTGGGAAAGCAAATTCCAAAGACAGGTTGAATCTGAATATATTATATCATAAAGGCTGCTATAGGTGTGTGTGATGGCAGAACAAAAAGCAGGATTGTTTTAGTTAATGACAGCAGAGATTCTGTCTGCATTAGCAGGTAGGATGACACACGGGGGGTGGATTCATAAGGCGAAGCAGCACGCTGTGCATGTTGCAAGGCCCCTGCTTTGCACTGGCTGTGACTTGGCCCCTTGGGAATCCCTTGAGCATGGTAAGGGCACTCTCGGGGCACACCCTTGGGTTGAGTTTCATCTCCCTACCAATCCTTTTTGCACAGTTGGTATTGTATGCTGGGGGAAGTACATTTACATTGCGTTTTGCAGCATTTACTTTGTTCACTCGTGCTTTATTTAAGCAACTGTCCATTTTGGCACCAAAACATGGTACAGTCAGTAACTTTGCTAAACCTATACCTGTAGGCATCAAATCATGCCTACATCAAGCATCCTCCATCAAATCATGAGGCTTCACTGTAGTCTTAAGAAATACATAGCACTCTTGCAGAACTGTGTTTTGAAGGTCCCATTGTGAGTGTACAGTTCAGCTAGCAAACAAGTCTGTCCGGAGGAGAGTCCTTTAACAAATAAAAATACTAACGCTGCAAAGAGAGGCGATAAAAGCAACCCCAAATGTGTTTCTCATCTGAGAAGGATTTAGGAGACCCTCAGTGGTCCCTTCTGTGATGTCCTGATGTTGGCATGGAGGTATCCTAATGAAGCAATATGAAGAAGATAAATTATTTTGTATAATTTAGATAAATTTATTATGTGGGAAAGGTGTGTGGACTGACTTGTGTTTTTTGAGACAATAACTGGGATTTTGATTCATAACCAGCATTCTAGCAGGATGCTTCCCATTCTACTATAAGGCCTCAAGGGGTTGTGTCTTGGGGGTGTGTAAGCAATTACATTTAATGCTTAGTGGTTGGAGAGCAGCCCCAGGTAAGACTGTAGGTGACCAAGGTATCTTTGCACAAAACAGCTCACAGTGGCTCGGGAGCTTAGCCATGAGAAACCCAAAGTTAACAGAAAATTGAATCTGTAACTTGGAAACTGCAGCTGAGGAGCTCATGACTATTTGTTTTAGGTGTTAAAACATCTGTGAGGTTGGAGATTAGAAGTTGAGATGCTGCAAGGGTTGCAAGGTAAAGTCTCTTTGGGGCAAAGTGGCATGTAGGGAGGTGGTAGCTATTACAGCAAGGGGCTTTGCAGAAGAGTGGCCCTAAGAAATCTGACAACAGACTGTATTTGATCCCCACAAGGCAATGTGAGAAGTTTAATGCATACCCTTCTGCAAAAGCAAAAACATCATCATTTATTACCTTTTAAGCAGCAATCTCATTGAAGGGAAATAACAGATAGCAATCTACTTATTTATTTGACATACTTTAAAAGAGATGAGAGCTAGTTTCTACATTTGTTCATCTTCAGAATGACATACAGCTCTCTGAGTAAGTCACGTAAGTTTCACAGAGCGTGGCAGTATATTTTGGTTTTTTAAGAGCTATCGGGTAAATCCAGAGACTAGCAGATAATATACTCAGCTTGAAAATGATAAGCATGGAGATATGAAAGCCATTCCTTTCCCTGCTGTTGAAATGGGAAGATTAGTGGAAATGTCATGGCTTAGAATTCATGAAGCAATGTTTCCGTAATCAGCTATCAGACTAAATTGCCAGAATACAGTATATTCATGTTTGTTTCTTTTATATGAAAAGACTTTTTCTAAAGGCATGCTGAAACAGGTGTTATAAATATATGTAGTAACCCTTATACATAATGTTCTATTTTATAAGACTTATCTCCTAATCGTGGTATGTCTGTGATTAGGTACCATAACTCAATATACAATTTGGTAAATACTTGCTATAACGTGCTCTGCACGAGGGGCCTGCCAAAATGCAGTGCTGCTTGCTGCCCATTTCCTTTGGCTGGGGGTCTGGCCCACGTATGTCTGGTGGTGATGCATCCTTTGATTCTGGAGCAGATAGGAAGTCAAGGCTGGGTTTGCTTTGAAAGTGGTCTTGGCAGTGCCTGCAAGGAATGTGCTGCTTCCAGGTGCAAGTGGTGACACCTGGGTGGACGTGTCTGTACTGCTTCTGTTGTTCTTGGGAGACGTATCTATGCTAGAAAATGCCAGATTTAGGAAGAGCAGGGGGTACAATTTACATAAGCATATCCTAGATGTAAAAATATACATATATCTATCTATATATACACACATACACAGATGCCCCACTGCTTCTCAGTTGGGGGTTTCTGCTACTTTGAGTCTGGACACTAATTCAAGTGAGTGAATTAGCAAAAAACATAACAAATTATTTAAACTAATGAGCTGGCTTCACTGGAGATGAGGGAGAGATCATTCGAACTGCTCTGCTGGCAGATCTGGAGGGACATTAACTTCTGACTAGGAGAGGGTTTAGGGCAAATAAACTATTCCCCCGTTATAGCTGAGAACAGAAAGGAAACTGGTGCCCTCAGCACTTCCCAGGATGGAACAATCTTGGTGCTTCCCTGTTCTGCAAAGGAATCAGTCTGGAAAATCGCTCTTCTTACTCCTGCAGTTGCTTGTGTGAGCAGAGAGAGGAGAAGGCTCCCTGGTAAATGGAGCTCGTGAGGTAAGTAGAAGAAGAGGAACATAAAGCAGAAAAAGCACAAAACTCGATGAGACAACATAGGATATCTCCCCAGTTAGTGACCTTATAATGGGAACCCCATGGCCCTAATAAGTGTGCCAAAAAATATTTCATGCTATTTTGAGGTTATATTAGCTTTTTTTATCCAGCATGGACAAAATTCATGTCCTCTGGTCTGGGCCGAGATTTATAGTGGTGCAGGATATTAGTACTTTTCTGCTTACAGAGCTGTGGTGGTAGTAGACTTCCATTCATCCCACTTGCTGCTAGAAGGCTGACATTCTTGCATGTGTATTACCAAGGGTTATTAACTTATTTTGGATGCAAAACTAAAATTAGCATCCCTCAGCTTTTTCCAACATGAAAACGACTTTTTAAAAATGTAAGAATCAGAATTTTTTTTTTTTATATACCATACCTGTGTTCTTTTCTGAGCCTATTATTCACATGATCATTTGTCATTAGGCATAGTGGGTAGGAGGTTAATTGTAATTGTGTGGTCACCTGGACTGTTGTGTGATTTGAAGCAGAGTTTCTCTGCTGTGTCAGGTCCAACAGTATATTATTTGAAAGCGTTAGTGCCAGGTTGCTCTGTAAATCTGCCAGGGAACTGAGGAAGAAGTGATTTAAACCTTCGATTTAGTGTTCTCTTTGGCTGTCCGCTTCAGGCCACTTTACTAGCGATAGCAGAATGTGAGCGGAATCAAAATACAGAATTTTTAAATAAAATAAAATCAAAAGCAGCAACGGAGAAGGTGGAATCCTTCATCTGGGTAGCTTAATACCATGTATCTTTGTTGACAACTCTATATGTAAATCACTAATTATTCTAAACTTTTCAGTTCCCCTCCAGGAAATCTAGACTTCAACATTAAAGGCTGGCTATAAGGAATTAAAGCCTTGTGCCAATTCCCCACAGGTTTTATTAAGTTGCAGAGAAAATCCACGTGTTGGGGTTTTTTGCAAGTGATAGAGGAGTCAGCAATTTACCTACATTAGTGGAGATTACTGGGTTTGGGGCCATAATTCTAAGCACTTTATGGCTTCAGTAATACGTATTTTCTACCTCGGTGGAGCAGCAAGGAAAAGAGAGCATGACTGGCTCTCCTTGGCCAAGGAAACCTTCCATCTATTTACACCGAAGGTGATATCCAGGAATGCTGTGAAGGTTCACAGCTGATTGGAGATGTCCGTGTTGAATGGGTTTTGACACAGATTTTTTTTCCCAGCCTTCTCTTTTTTTGGGATGGCAGGTTATTTGCAGACCTGCCTGGTGGCTGGGGCTGGGTTTGGTGGCTTCAACACTGTCTGGTCCAGCTCTCAGGCTTGTGGTTTGGAAGCACTCCCAGACTTAACTTTAGCTTGATTGGTCCACATACATGATGGTGGTATGTAGGCTCCCATAGCCATGGGATGGATCAGAATCCCTTCGTTACCTTCACCAGCCAGTTATTATAAATCTCTGAACTCTGATCACTGCCTTGTTTAAATGCTTTATTTATTTTCTGCTGTTTTGTCTTCATAGCTAATTCATTGTAACCCATCCATGCGCTATTGGTCCAAAATTCTTTGCAGGGAGAGATAAACTGAAGGCTTCTAAATTTGGGGCTCCATAAGCAGAGCACGTTTCTACATTATCCTTGGAAGAGGCGGCTTCACCACCTTCTGCTTCTTTCCTCAGGCTGGAAAAGGGCAGCATTGGAAAGCACAATTTCCTATTTAGATTTCTTCTTTAATTTATAAGGATCAAATGAGAGCTTTCTTTTGTTGTTTTTTGTTTTGTCTTGTCTTTTTCTCCTTTTTAAAAAGAAATAAGATCAGCCAAAAATCTTCATGTGGGTAAGCGTAGAGTGATCCTGATGCCTTCTCTAATGCTTGCCTTTTGTCTTCTTTCTCCTCTGCCTTCTATTTATATTATTCTTGGACACCTTTCTTGAAGGAGCTATTGATTAAAGGATGCAAACTGCCTCAGATCCTGCATATCAAGCTGCTCTTTTTTTCCAAGGTGCTCCGTATGTGAAGAGCATCCATTTTTGCACTGCAATGCAGCTTTACCCAGGTACCTGGTCTCTCCATCTCTTCCTCCTACCCTTAGCCCATCCTGCTAAATGGACATCTTGTCAAATCCTGTTTGTGTAGACTGACAGCTATAGTGGTCTTGGAGAAAAAGCCAGATCCCTGCACATACAACCTAACAAACAGAATCAAAATGTCAAGGCACAAGTGAAATATATCACTGTGCTTCCCTGTCAGATTTTGCTAATATCACCTGGATAAATAGACAGAGGAACACCTGCAGCAAGTTAACCTATTTTTATTAGCACTTGTTTCACATATTTATATTTGGTTATGAATACAGAGACTGCTGGGAAGAAAGCTTTCAATTATTTCCTGGCAGGATGAAATGCCCCCTGTTCTTCTTGCCGAAAGACAGTTGGGGCAGTGAAGTCACTTTCGAATAGCACAGCAATTAATAAAGAAAGAAAAAATAATTTCACAGTCTGTTGTTAAATTAGCAATTCTTCAGAGTGTCTGGGGTTCCTGGCAGAATTAATATGCACTCTGAAGCCTTGGGCAGCCTCGGTGCATATCATTTACCCAGCAGCTGTAAGAGCAAAATGCAGAGACAAGGAGAGGTCCTGGATTGCAAGGCAAATACTTGAATTATCTGTCTAGTAATCATTCAGGAGCCTTGTTCACAAATAATCAAGAAACATTTGGATTTGGGTTACATCCCTCATTCTTTCAAGACAAAAGTGGTGGAAACAGTGGTTGGAAAATTGTGTTAAGTAACATGGGGAAAAAATAGGCAGAGAGCGACATACATTTGAGCAGGGAGAAGAAAATATACAATAAAAGTGCAATAAATTTCCCTTGTATTGAAGGGGAATATTTTATAGCAGCTTTCTGCAAATTGAATGCATCTACATAAATAATGTAGTGACACATTTAATTGCAACTATTTATTTTTAAATTTGGCTTGATGACAAGAGAATTTCTGTGCAGAATAATGAACCTTGTGTTTTTCCCACTTGTGCAACTTTTAAAACATAAATTGTGAATGGGATTTGGGCTAAGTGTCAGAGCCTCAGAAGTTCCTGACTGCTCTCTAGTGCATCTGAAAAGAAACCGACATCCAGACGTGCATCCATATGGAATGGGTGCTGAATACTGGGGAGGCCAAGATGTCACAGGGAGGAAGATAATACCAGTCCTTACTCAAGTCAGGAAGCTCCCATTTGGTCTTTCAGTGCAAAGCATCTGACTTCGAGTAAAAGAAGAAATATGGGGCTTAACGCTAGAAATCTCTTTATTTTTTGGGAGTTTAGTTTTGTTTTGTTTTCATGACAAGACTGATTCTTCGGAATGTCCTGCAGTCTCTATGTTTCAGGGCTGCTGAGAGGACAAGCAGCATCCTCCTGCATCACAGCCTTGCCCACTGGGTACCGCAGAGTAGATGCCACGATACTTGACAAGGCTTTGAAAACAAGGTGTGGAAAAGGAGCTGTGGGATAGCGAACTGTTGGGGGTGGTTGTATATGAGACATAAGATAAGCAGGTTGCCTTCTTTTGCAAGGCGTAGGTACACCAAACTCAGAGCTCAATGCCCTTGTGCCCACACCAGCTGCTCCCCGTTCCCTTGTTATCTTTCAGTCTTCCCTTGAACAAATCAAACATGAATGCTTTCTCTAAAGCCTAAGTGTTGGAGTTTTTTCCTAAACTGCCTTAGGAAGATTGTTCAAGTTGATGTGATGCAAGGGTGCGGAGATGCAGCAGAAATTACAAATAAAAATAGTGCTGAGTTTCTAGGGCAAACAGGCTAGTGTAGGCAATGTAGCTCGAAAGCAAGTTAAGCTGATATGAGAGCAGCACGGTCCCCTTATAATAGTTTGAGAATTAATTCTCTTTAAGTCAAGCATTGGCAGCTCAAAACCTTAAATAAAAAGCCTGTGAGAATGGCCAGCATTACTGCTGCAAAGTACGCTTCAGGCTGGTGCTTTTTGGTATGGGAAAATGAATTTGGCAGGAAGGAGGTTGTGGTGAGGCTTCAAGCAGAAAGAGGGAAGGCAGTGTTTGCTTTGCTTTACTTTTTGCTTCACATCTGAATTTCTGGAGCGGTGGCATATGTGAAACAGCCATTTTTGGAGCAAGAACAAAGTCCATGAGAAGAGGCAGTGGTCAGGGATGTTAGCAGGACATCTCCCCAACAAGAGTAAGATGTTTTTGTCTCAGAAGAGTACATTTTATAGTCTGACAAAAGAAAGTATCTTTTGGGGATATAACTGCATATGTTTTTTTCTCTGGGCTTTTGGTGTTTTTCTGTCTGGTCAGTCATAGCAGTTCTAGCTAGTTCATGGCAAGGATGGTCCGATTCCAGTATCCAAAAGCCATGAGGCCACTCACCCAAATAGTATTGAGATTGGCTCCAAAATCAGCATGTTTAAAGTGTCGAGTTATATTAATTTATCTTGGGTTTGAGTATGTTCATTCATATGCAGCAAGTTTTCCTCCAGAAATGGGAAAGACCATACTGAAATAAATTTGGTTGTTGCAGAGCTGCAGTATTGTAGCTCAAAGAAAAGCTTCCAATATTGTCAGGTGAACAAGGGAAGAGCTGGCAATGCCTCAGGTTGCCCTTTGTTGAGCTCATTCCTAAGTAGAAGGTTCTAGGTGGAGATACTTGGCAAGGCAGACAAACTGTGTAGTATTGCAGTGTTCATCTGACCCAAAGGAGTAGTTTAGTCAACTTAACAAATAAAGTCAGGATTTTTATGTCTAGTTAATTAAACATGAGGAGTTGTATCTGCATGTGCCAGGATAACCACTTGATGTTTCTGCACTTTGGGGTGTGTGTATAGCTTGCTCAGCTTCCTTCATTAAGTTTCTCAGGGTATTAGTATTTGCCATATCCTCTTTGCATGCGCCATTTGATTTGTTGCCTCCTAACCAAAGCCAAAGCATCTTACAGTATGTGTACCAGGGCAGAATTTAGCTCAGCAAGACCTGCATCTGTAACTATAACCAGTGTGCTCCAATGCAAAAACCCATGAGCTTCTGCAGAAGGAGGCATGAGTGAAGGGACATGTTCCCCAAGAGACACTCACTTTTCCTTGTGTGTGCCTCTAAGCTGCCTGCCTGCTGCAGAATTGGCTAGCATCACCTGTATCTTAAATTCAAAATAAAAAACTCATTGCTTTCCGAGAGTCACTTTTGTGTGCATAAACCCATTTAGCACACTTAGTCCAGGCAGCTCTGTATAAATCCTTCCTATCTTCTTTTGGTCAGAAGGACTGTTAAAAGATCCATCTCCGTCACCCTCTGATGGAATTTGAATAGATGTGTCTGGAGTGACATATGTTCAGCCATAAATTACAGAGGAACAATTTTAAAATAAATTGTCTGCAGCCAATCCTACCAAATTTACCTCCTGAGACAGATGATCATAAAGCTAGAAGCAAACAAGCCTTTAAACTTTTGAGGCAGGATTTGAAAAGATCCTCTTGTCAGCATCACCATAGGTTGATGAGATGCTGCCTGTTTTGGACTAATATAGCCAGCAGAGGACAGGGTGATTTTATACTTTGTCCACACAAAGGTGCACAAGGTAGAGCCAACCAAAAGAAAATATTTTAAGCATTTTAACTTCTCTTTACTGCCTGCATATGTACGGTCTATTAGTTCAGGGTAAAACCTTGAAATGTTGGTAGAGTAAACACACATGACATAAATCATCAAAATAAATCCTCCCAAATGTCATATTTCTTAACCACAACGGGATGCAATTGTCCAAACCACAGCATAATTAGAGAATCTTTCTCTCTTTGCTGGCTGGGTTCCAGATCTCTATGGCAGACGCAACCAGAAGACTAAAGCCTTTTATTGTAGCACTGCAACCAGCTAACATGTGGCTTTGCAGAACCCTGTTTTCCACGAAATTTTTCCAACTGGCCTTTGCATTACTGTCTGTAATACATGTATAGAGACGGACATAGCAGGGTTTTGGCTGCATTGTTTTCCAAGTTTGATCCTGTCCCCCTGTTGCCATTTGGGATGATGGTTGTTATTGCTATTCAGTCAATGCCTGCTATCAAACTCGAGGGAGTTCTGCAGCTTGTCCATCAATCTTCCTCTTGCTTAGCACACAATGCAGCTTGAATGTTCAAGTTGCCATTCACATAACAAAGGATAACCCAGGGTGCATGTCTTTGTGTGCAGAAACCCCCAAAACAGACTCTCGTGCTTCTTGGATTACACACGGAGCCAGGCATCTCAAGTTATGTTTACAAGCATGCAGAAACAAATGTCTCTCTGTTGCCTTCTGTATCTTAAATCGTATTTTTCCCTTAGGTGCAGCATTGTAAATCATTGCTTCCTCTGTTTAAGGGAGTAAAATGAATTCAGTTTGTCTTCATTAAAAAAAAAAAAAGACAGTGTTTTAAACACATCTTTGTCCCACACCTCGGAGAACAAAGAAAAGATACACAGATTTTTATAGACATAGAGATTTACAGAGATATATATTTTATAGCTGTAATAAGCAGAGGGAGGCTATAGGAACAGGATGTGGGCTGCCTTTTTTAAATTGTAAGCCAGTTAGTTGAGGCCCAGTGAGACCAACCTGCCAACCTGGTTCTGTCCCTTGTAACCAGATAGCAAGGAAGACTGCAGGTGCCACCTGGGCTGAGAGATGAAGGAGCCCTTATACACACTTGCAAGAACAAGCAGATGCTGGTTGCAGAAACTTTGGGTTTGCTAGGAAATTACACTTAATCCCAAGCAGTGCTTTCTCTAGAAACGTACCAGTTTCTCCCAGGATTTTTTTCAACAGGTAAGTTTGTAAAAAAAGAAAACGCCTACAAAACCGAAGCACACCCAGCCAGTCCTGCCATTAACATGGTGGGAACAAGCTCACACAGTGCTGAGTGCTTTTGAAAAATCTTCTTTTTCCCCTAAGAGCATTTATTTTCCATAGCTTGCTTTCCTTCTGTGAAATCAAACCCAAATGATAGTGCAGTTTGCTTGTATGCCAGGATAAATCTCCTTCTCTGCTCTTCTATCATGCCATTGAGAGTTCAGTGAGGTTTTGCCTCATTGATTGCTTCAAAATCTTCTTTAGAGCAAAGTCGGGATGTGCAGAAATATTGCCCATTAAGACCTTAATGTAATCACGAGTATTTTCAAATGCATTGTGTTCTAGGTATTTTTATGGCTTGCAAATGTAGCTGACTTGGGAATTTGATGAATTTTTCAAAGTGATGCCATGTGATGAAGTTTTATACCGTTTAGAAGAAACAGATTAATGTCATTAGTGGCAGTTAATTCTTAGTTTTCCAGCGACTATGGTCATGTCATAAATTGCTGTCTGACAATGTAGTGAGTCACGTGGTAAAAAAAAGTAGTATTTCAAAGGGAGGAACTGAAAGCACTAATTCATTTTTATTCTAGTTTTAAAGGCTGTTTTGGTATTCAGAGCTAGAGCTGATTTCAGTGCGGAGCAGAGGTAATTCAGGCTGAATTAGTGGGGTGTTGGACAGAACAGCATCAAAATACCCAATGTTTTTTGAAACGAAAAGAGTATTTCCCCCTTGAGAAGCATGAATTGGCTTACATCCAAGGTAAGGGACGTGTCTCTTTTTTCAGATACCCCATTCTCCAGAAAGGTCCAGGTATTCTTTTAAATGGACCTTTAGCAGGTCTTGGGCTCCATGTTGGGTGCTGGAGTTTCTGAAGGATGCTGGCAATTCCACTGGATTCAAGCAAACCGGTAGCTTGGAATTACAGTGTTTTATTAGTGGGTATTTACTTAATTCCCTTCAAATCCCCAAGGCATGCCGCAGGAAGCAACATAGCACTATTGCAGATAGAGACCAGCCCTAAAGGAGATATAATCAGGGCATTTTACACATTTTTCTATAGCTTTATAGCTTTGGCAGCAATTTTGATCTCTGCCTGCAGTTCAAGAAAAGCTGTTAGGGAGGGCAGGATTGGCTCTTGGGACTCTGCTTGTAAATTCTGCAGGAGGATGCTCAATGGCAGGTTGCTGTAGTTCTTGAAATACTTTTTAGAAGAGCGTAGAGATCATCTGTTTATATTGGCTTGGAGACATGAAGACGGTCTGCTGTGGGGTTTGTTTTGTTTTTTCTTGTAAGTAAAAATGTGTGTCAGGAGCACAAGCTGAGGCTTGGAGCCGCTCAGCAGTTTAATTGATTCCACATTGTTAAGACCCTACCTTGCTAAACCATTCTTTAGGTTTCGGATGCATCTAAGGCAGCAGCCCCCTCCTCTCGGTGCAAATGCTTCAAGGCATGGCAGCTCCAGAGACTAAAACACAGATTTCTTTATTTTTTGCCCAAATCTTTCAGCTCTAAAGGGAAATTCCCTGCACCAGAGCAATGTACTAGCAAAGGCAGAGTTGATGAGCTATGGAGCTGCTCTTCTTTCTGCTGGACACACACACACATCCACATCCTGCTTGGGTTTTAGCCGAGAGCTGGATTGGTGTGGATTATGGATCTGCCTATGGAGTTGAGAGTTTTATGCTGCAGTTGGTTCTAACAGCCATGGTAATTTGAGCTTTGCATCCTTGCCCAAAGAAGTTTGTAGTCTGAAAAGGTGAATGGGACTATAGGATATGAAGGACAAGCAAGATGGGCTTGCAGTTTGGGGAGGAAACTCCAGTTTCAGCCAGTTGACCTGTGCTCTGTCTAGACTTCGCATCCTTACCCTCATTAATTGTTGTTAGATTTTGTCTGTTAGCTTTATTTATGGATTAGCAGCACTGCCTTATGAGTTATACTTGTGGTTTCTGATTGCTGTGGAGACTAATTCAGTGCTTTGCAAGGGAGACTGTAATTTCTATTTGAGCTTTATTTTCTGGGATATGTGAAAGGTTGTTTTGCTGATCCTAAGCATTTAAGTACTGTGAGCTTATCCTCCTGGTGTTATGAGAGTGTGAAGGGAGTAATAGGTTGGACCTTTTTCATATCTGCTATGATTTCAAGGCTTATAGGGTCGTGTTTCCTAGCTTTTCTCTCTCCAAGGACAGAACTGGAAATCCCACTAATATTAATTGTGTGGTTTTACCAACATGGCCACGTATGTGCCTGTGGATATGGACAGCCTTGGGAAGTGGTCCTTGCTTGCAGCACTTGTTGCCTGGGGTTGGTGTGCGTGGAAGACAAGGGGCAGCCAGAGAGGAGAGGAGCCCTGCCTGTTGAATACAGTCTTCAGCTGAAGCTCAGGGAGCGTTACAGGGATGCAGCTGCGAATCATTTGATGTTAAGGCTTGCAGAAAATAATCTGTCAAGTAGTCCCAGCTGTTTGATGTTATTGGCTTGTTCTGCCTGCTTTTTTTTTTCCCCTCTCTCACTGGTACTCACTGTCTCTAGTACTGATATAGCACATAAAGTTCAGTGTGTTGTTTGAAGAGGCCAGTTTTCATTGTAAGAGGACTAGTGAATCCTCCTCCATCCACCTGTGTTTGAAGAGCCAGTTGCTATCAGCATGGCTCTTGTGGGCCCCTGTCTGTAAGGTACGAAGCCAGTTTCTAATCCGATTGCTTCCAGTTTAAGGGATCAGATCACATCATTGCTGTCTCAAGAGGCTCTTGCTGCTGTTCTTTATTGCAGCCATCTCTCTCTGTCCTATCCTGAAGCATGCAAGCAAGAGGCTGCACAGATGTTGATGCTCTGTGCCTGCAACATTTTGTGGTTGCTACTTAAAATAAAAAGAGTGAAATTAATTTGTTGATAATGGATGTGTTACTAACAGAAACACATCCCACTTGTACCTAACACCAGCAGGTTCTTTATGGCATATTTGTTGTGTATAAAAATACTGTCTTTTTTTTTCTAGTAACCAATTTCATTTAAAGACTACTTTCACACATCACTGGATGCTAATCAGTTAAGATGTTATCAGTTTTAATATTAGGAAGAAAGAAGCAGATCCATCATCAACTTAAAACTTTTTCATTTCTTTTCAGCTGGCTTACAGTAGATTATGTGGATTTTTAGGCTTGTCTTAGTTCTCCTCCTTTTCCCACCCCATTGAAAAGAGAGATAGTACCATTACGGGTGTGACTGTACTGTGCTAGTTCTACGTATCCTTTCAAGAACTGTTGAATTAGAAACACTGAGATAAAAATATAAGACAACTAAAATAAGTTTTAATTAGAAATTAAACCCCAGACACCCATGTAATTTTAAATAAAACCATGTATATTACTTGAAGAGATTTTAAGGTTGACTGTGAGAAGAGGAATGGTAGATAAAGATCAAGGTCTATGCAAGGTAAGCTGTTTGTGGCCCGGTTCTGCTCTGAATCCAGTTTCCAAAATACTTGTGATGTTGCCACCAATGGCAGAAAAATGACATGGCACCAGCCCCAGCTTTTGGCTGTTGAGCTCAGCCAAGACTGCCCATCGGCTCCCAGTGTGGAGCCGTAAGATATTGCTGGGTCAGGTTTCATCTAACAGCATCCCTGTTTATTAGAGGACTGTTGCTTGAACCATCTCACCAGCTCTAGTGGTGGTTGTCTCCTTTGTGCTGTATACAAAGCAAATGTAGGGGAAAGTAGAGGAAAGCATTATGACAGGATATGAGTTATGCCTGAAACACCCATCAGCTATAGCTGCTTCTGCTCCTGACCATGGTAGTGCAAGTGTGGTTTCCATTAGGAGAGGTCTCCTAGCTGTCTGTTGCAAGCGGGTGGAAGGCTGTGCTGTGGGAACCTGGCAAATTCCCCTCTCCCACTCCCCAAAGCATCTGCTGCAGGGGGTGTGGACTCAGCATGCTTGCTGTGGTAATTCCTGCATTTATTTTTATTTTCTGTCCTCCCTTTTTTTGCATATCCCATGTCCTGTCCCTGAATTCTTCCTTTCTAAGTGATACAAGAGTATTTCACTTAGTTACGACAGCTTGCCGCTCTGCTGGCTGTTTGTTATGAGGAATCATGCTGAAATCTTCAGTGCAATTTAATGCTCTTGAATGTTCCTCCTTATACCTTGTGGATAGAGAAGGGACTTGCCTGACCCAGGGGAGCCTGCAGATTATAAAAAAATTGGTCCAGTTCACTTCTGTTTCTCATCCTTCATTAAAACATGGGTTACTGGTGTTGTACATCTGTTGGCTTTGTACTTATTCATCAAAACCAAAGATTGCCTTTGAGCTGAGCTACGTATCATACCGTCATTAACAAGCTGCACCTCGTTGAAAATCTGTCAAGGAAAACTGACTTATTTTGCATTTGCTGCTACTTTGAACAAAATAGAGGCATGGTAAACTTGTGCTGTAATGATTTTCTGTCTGTCTTGATGGGACATAATGAGATAAATTCAAGTCCTTTCTTGAAGGCTAATTGCATCAAGTACATGCTAGATGTGGGCTGCCCTTGTTATATGTTGCACATTTTTGTACTTTAATTTCCTCATCTCTATTGTCTGTTTGTGCAAGTGAGTTTGATTTGGCTTCGAAATGAAAATTTTAGGCTAGAGAGGAACCATTTGGTGGTCTTCTCTCCTAGACGTTTCTCCAGAGATTGCATAACAAGTCCTTGCTGTAAGTAGGGCAACTTAACTAAAAACTGAGGAATGTGCCATAAAGCATAAGGGTAACTCGTGGTAAGTCTGCTAAGAGTCATGAAGAATAAATTTAGCCCTCGGTCTACTCATTGGTCCTGGTATACAGAGACAAAGCAGTTGAACTGTGTCCTGCAGAGTTCACTGCCTAGATATGGAGCACTAGTTGATTTAGGATTTTAAAACCTGGTAATCCCTCCATTCCTATTAGTCCTCTGCCTGTCTTGTGAGAAGAAAAGGGAGCTGGTTGAAGACATGGGAGGATGCCCATTTTGGAGAGGTCAGCAGGAGTGATGGAGACAAGCATCCCCTACAGTAGGATGGAGAGGCTGAAGATGTATGGTGGAGATCTGGCAGTCCATGGTGGTCTTGGGAACTGCAGGGTTCCTGGCACTTGCTGTGAGCACTTTGTGGCCCAGACAAGGCTGAAGGTGAGGCCTAGGGGAGGTCTATTGGATGTTCCTGTATCACATCCTTTTTGATGCATGAGTGATCTTCATCTGTAAAGACTTACTGGTTGGCTCTAGGAGTTTTCTTTGCAAGCTAATTACAACTGGGGAAGTTTGAATGCAGATTGAGAGACTTTGGGAATTCCAGGTAACTTCCGTAAGTCTGATAGCAGATTTCTGCATTGTTGGGCAGAATTATTTTAGAGCTTCTCTGAAGGAAAGAAAGAAACAGCACTTTGGAGCTCCTTTAACTTGTCTCTGTCTCTCTGCTTTTTGAGACAAAAAGAAAATCAAGTTTTCCTCCTTTTGCTAGCAGTGATTTTGAAATGCTACATATAGCGGTATGATTACATGGCCAGCTCTTTTTTCCTAAAGCTGGGGTGGATGCATACAAACCTATAGCTGCCACTGGCTGAGTTTGCACATGCAGGTGAAGTACAGACTACTTTGTCTAGGTGAAAGAGCACTTGTTTCAGGAGGCTGGTAACAAGTTATTGCTGTATTCACTTCAAATTATTTTTAAAAAGAAAAAAAACCAAAGCTGCTCTTAGCTACATATTATATTTGGGAGAATAAAAATACCTCTTGTATCAAGACTTGTCATGCATATGTATTGGAGCTTGAAAGAATATCTTGTATGGCAAGCATGCCTGTTTCAGACTATACCCAGAGCAGTTTGTCTTATATGGAGCACTTTCAAATTCATCACAGGTTTGCAGGGGAAAAGACCCTAGGGAAGTAGCCTTATCAGAATGTCTTAAAGCTGTCGATCTTAAGATCCCCTCCACCACTGTGTTGCTATTTGTTTGCTGAAGCATTTATTTCTGGATGTAGAACATCTTAAACGTAAGCCGTGAAATGTATTTTACCTGTTTTTCTAAGACTGAATGAAAAAAAAAAAAAGCCAAACACAATAATGTTTTCTAAAGCAGAGCCCAAAAGATGTTACCTCTAGTGCATTCAAAAAGGAAAATAAATGCCCAGTAAAGGCAGATGCTAGGGAAAAAAATATCAACAGCTTCTCATTCTGTTTTCACACAGATATTTAAGTATGCACTGTCTGTTAGTGACATAGACTGTTTTAAAATACAGAAACCAAATAGCTTGTGAGTGTTTGTCTATTTTCTAGCTGAAGATATGTTGGGTTTTTTGAAAAAGGAAATGTTAAGAGACTAACTTTTTGATGGGAGAGCTTAGCCTGTGGTTCTTCTTTTCACAGTATGCAGACCTGGGTTCTTCAAAGCTTCACCCCACAGTCCATCCTGCAGCAAATGTCCCCCTCACAGCTACACGCTTGATGAAGCATCCACATCTTGCCTGTGTGAAGAACACTATTTTAGGAAGGAATCAGACCCACCTACAATGGCCTGTACAAGTAAGCATGTGCTTATAGGGTTGATTTTAATCCTTTCTAGCTGTTCCTGTACTGTGACTAGAACATATGATCCTAATTAATGTGCTTTTACAGGCTCTGGGCTGGAGTCTGAACTAGTTTTGACACAAAATGTCACTGGCTTTGCCCACTATACCCCTAGTTACACAAGAACAGACTTTTCAATGCCTTTTGCTTCAAAAGCTGGCATTGAAGCCAGGAAACATTTTAAAAATGAATGGACGTTCCCATTGCTTGCCATCTGCTCCCGGGTGGACTCAGCCAGCAGCATGGCCTTCAGCTATCCCCATCGGTGTGTGCGTGGGTACGGGTGTGGGGCATGCACACAGAGGAAGCGATGGGTAGCACTCATCAGTGGTAGGCATGGACAGCGTTTACACGGTCTTAGTATCATCTCTTAGCTCATTTTCAGTAAGCAAGCAGGGAGAGAGCCCTATGTTTCCAAGCTGCCTGGAGGTGGCTGTTTTTCAGGATAGCCTCAAAACTCTGCAACAGAAACTGCTTCTCCAAACCTGCAGCAAAAATGTAGAGTTTATCCCCTAGATATAGGGGGAAGGTAGCATAACAAGCAAATCGGGGTACTGGTAGTCTAAGGTGCAGTCGGTGGAATCAGAATCACTAATTTTGCCCTTTTCCTGCCAACTGTGAGCTATCTAATCAGCTCTACCTTGGAGGTTTCTTGTTCAGTTTGTGTTTCAGATACTTAGGCCTGTAATTTGCATGCCCCAGCAGTCTCACTGAGTGTAGAACAGACCACAGATTTTTGCTGAGCTGGGTCTGTCATGCTCTGAATGTGATACTTGCAGTGCAAAAGTGGTTTAAAAAGGACCAAAAAGGAGCTGAATGAACTGCTGGGGGAGGAGCAGTTAAAGCTTTCAAGGAACTTTAGTGGTGGAGGAAAAAGTAGGTTTATGAGTCTATGCACTCTCAGAGCCACTGGGCAGTGTGCAGTGGTGACTTCCATACTGCTTCCTTGCATCCTTTGGTAGTGGCTTTTTGTGCCTTCATCCCAGTGAAAAAAGATGTCCTTCCTAGCTTCCCAAGTTTGCACTTCAAAAAGAGAAAGAAAAAGTGCGTTCCTGTTGGAGAGACACTTTTGCAAAGGAAATTGCCCTCAGCAGGTCTCTGCTTGCCCACAGGAGGGAATCGGAGTATAATTGTGGCCCTTGAACTCAGTGTTTGCTTTTCACCAGCCACGGGAGCATGATGCATGTGGCTGTTGGAAGGTGCGCTGCAGGGAAGGAGAAGACAGTCTTATGCAGCGTAGCAGTAGCTGGTGCTGTAGAATCACAGAGGTCTTACGGGAGTGAGTCATGCAAGCACTTCTCAGTTTATTAAATAGATATGCTGGTGTCTTGGAGGAGTAGCTAGGGTGGCATGAAGAACTTTGATACCAGGGCTTTTTGATGGCCATTTTGCCCCTTGGCTTGACTTTAAAACCATAGCTAAATCAAAGATCTAGCATGATATTGGGAAATGGGAAGGGAGAGGAGTACTCTGAGCTCTGGAAATGCATATAAAATTGACTTTTCTGTGCAGGTGGAACCAAATCCAGGGACTAATACGGAGTTATGCCAGGCTGTTGGTGTCCACAGCCCACCATTGGTGGTGTTGCTCTCTGTGCCTTCTCAGGATAGAAGCTTACACATCCAGTCTATCCTGCTGGTAAATTAGCATAGGGAAAGAGCTACCATCCCCGAGGAAGAGGTATATACATGCTTGTGACCTGAGTGTAGGGCAGGATTTTAAGAGGGGCACAAGCAAGCGTGGTGACCAACTCATGTTAAAAAGAAATTAAATTTGAGTGCCTATCTCCCCCAAGTTTCTGGTGCAATTCGAATTCTGTAGGTAGTGGCTGTAACTTTTTATTCTGCAAATGTCATAGGATTTTCTTTTTATGTTTGTTTGGGGGGTTTATGTTTATTTGTTATTATTGTGTCTTTTAAGTTTGTTTAGGGTTTTTAATGTCTGGGGGGAGTTGTTTCAGCTTTCAAAAACTTACTATAAAGTAGTTTAAAGCACAGGCGTAATGCCTGAATCTGTAGTAGGATATGGCTTGGTGGAGGGTACCAAATGCTTGTGAGGCAGATGAGAGGTTTGATACCAAGCAAGGCACTGCTCAGCTTCTGTTGCCTACTGCAAACCCCAGTGTAGCAGTTGAGGATGTTGCGGCATCTCTGCTGGTATTCACTTTTACTATCTCAAACGCAGAGTGGATCATCTGAGCCTTCTCCGTGTGCTTCAGTCACCTTTACTTGCCCTAAGCATCCTTTCTTGGGATTTTTGTCCTAATCCAGCTATATTTGTGCTGAAGGTGATGAGGAGGGCCCATGTGCTACCCTAGCTCAGCTGTAGGGGTGGCACATGGCAGGGACAGTAAAGAGTAGGTAGCAACACTAACATTTTAACCCAGTCCAATTAAATCTGGAAGGGAACATCTCTTCATTAATTGAAACATAGGTGAGACAGACTTGAGTCAGGACTGGTAGGAAAATATTGCAAGGGGTTTTTTTTTGGCATATGGTTATTATTTGTTACTGCAGAAGTTAATAATATTCATAGGATTTCCTCAACTTGAAATCTAGTTACTTTTAGAGAATACATCAATGTTCATTTTCAGTTCTACACCAGCAAAGTCCCCTTGCAAGTCAGTATAGCTATAAAATCCCATTTTCCTAATTTAAAGCAAATGCCTTTCAGTCCGAAGCTGCGTGAGTCTCCTCACTAGCACCAGCATCACTAAAGAATGCTAAATGCTACTACATCATCGTCAACTGCTCAGACAAGTACAGTGGGAGGGAAATGCATTTTTATTTAATTTTTTAAGTTCCTTAACCATAAATAATGGTTGGTAATATCGAAATTATTGCCCTCAAACAAACAAAAAAATGTTTGGTCCTAATGGGTATTTGCGAATCTCTTATTACTATGTATCTTCCAGGCAGTAATTACACTTTATTGCTTCTTAACTAAGTAACCCTAGCTTCAGTTCCTTGCACAACAGCTCTTTAAGTTGAAAACATAGTTACATTTTTTTTACTCCTCCCATCTCTGACAAGTAACTCTCTATTTAGAGTATATCGGGGAAATATTTTAAATAGTATGATACATGGGACAAACTGACAATTTTATAGTATATAGTGTAAGAGTCTACTCACAAAAGTTTTACAGTTAACTTTGAGTATGTACATATATATATTTGTATCTCAAGTGTAATTTCTCTCTCAGGTTGTATTTTTTACAATAAGTGCATCAGCAAAAAACAGGTTTGCTGTCCATCAAGAAAGATACCAGTACCTTTGTCTTCAGAAAGTATTTGCCTCTGGTCAGTAAACTGTGGTGCAGCATAGGTGAATATTACCTGCTTAGGGGATAAAGTAGCAAATTTAAAAAAAAAAATAATAATAAAAAAAATCAGTAACCTAATAACTTTGTCCTTGACTAAAGGAGATTGGAAATTAAAACAGACCGTCTTAGCAGACATAGACTCCCCCTCTTCTGAAGGTAAAACACCGTTTTGTTCTCCCAGCTGTGATTTATCAAAGTTTTACCCAATTGTGGTTTCAGGATTCTTCAAGTAGGTTTTGTTAAGATATCTGTAGACTACTAAAGTCCGTTCTCAGAGCCCCTGTGAGAATGCTAATTTTATAGGTTATGAAGTCCCACTAGCTTCAAAGCACTTCCACTGAAGTTGATGTTTTTAAACCTTCAAGAAGAGCAGCTGACTCTTCTGTACAAAGCAAGTAGAAACCTCTGGTGACTTTACAAAAGTAATAATTTATCCTCCATTAAAGACACATTGTCCAGTAAGTGTTTCTTATGCTTGAGTTCTTTATTTTTCCTACAGTACTGGTGGCAGTAAAAGGCCATTCATCCAGTAGAAGAAAAAATAGGGCGATTTAACCGGTTAAGAAAACATATATATAAAAAAAAAAACAAACCTTGGGGGCAATATATATAACTCCACACAGTTCCAGTGATGAATTCCATAGTTTCCATTACATCAGTATGAGTATGACAGTGCAGAAAATAGTCCTAACTTGGGCTGTACCTTGATGTCATCTGCTAAATAGCACAAGGTCCCTGCTGGTAGGCTTGCTCCTGGTTTGTAGTGAACTGAAGTGATCACAGAACAAGACAAAGCTGATTGGCTGTTTTCTAAACTAACTTATCTGTTGTCTTCAACTGCTTCCTGATGAAGAAGAAAAAA
>VXBJ01000111.1:299969-392879 GCA_013400055.1 Nycticryphes semicollaris | reverse complement strand
ATATATATATCAGGATTAGTTCTTTCCTCTGGCAGTGAGTTTCTCATTGGATCTGAACAGATCAAGTTGAAATCATGACAGTGTTTATCAGCGTTACCAATTTTATAGACTTTAAAAGGGAACTAGGAAGGGGAGACAGAGGAAAATGCTTCTGGTTTATAAGGTAATTTCATTTTTGCCACACTGCCTGTTTTAAGTAACAAAATTAGTTTAATTATCACAAGGAAACGAGAAGATCACAGCCTAACATAGAATATTAAATTCATATGGATTTCTAGCTGGTGAAGCTACTTTTTGGGCTCTTTTCAAGGAACTGCTCATGAGTTTTGACAGCTGCATTCAAACCAAAGGAGATGTGTTGCCTTCCCTCCTTTACCTCCCTTGGACAAAACATCAGTCTTTGCTGTATAGCTTCTGGTGGTGCCACGATTAAAATTCATCCAGTCTTGCTTTAATAAATTTCCTCTTTCTTCCTCCTACATTCCTGAGTATATAATGTGTGGATCTCTTGCATGAGATTCCTGCTTGTCCTTTCACATTGTCTTCAGGGTGTATCTGCAGCTTGCTCTTCATCTCCAACACAAACCTGTTAAAAAAAAAAAAAAAGGCTTCCAGCACCTTCTGCAAGTGAGCAGTTTTGAAGGTGGGCTTTGCTTGCCCAGGTGTGGCCTTTCCCAGCAGGTTGAAGAAAAACAGCTCACCATTTGCAGGAGCCCTGGTACCTCTGCAGCAGCTGTTCTGCCTCGGTAGCCTTGCCAGCGCCATGCTGGCATCCTGAGCGGGGAGGCTTGGCAAAATAAGCAAGCATAGTGCGGCTAACCAACCGTGCTAGAGCTTGGCAGGGACCAAGAAGTCTGCTGTTGAGTAGCCAGATATGGCCGTGTTTCCAGTGGCCCGTGTAGATCACCATCTGCTTTGGGCTACAAGTGGCTCACTTAGGTGTCATTCGTATGCCCAAGCTTAGTTTTTACTGTTGCCAAATAGCTGATGAGGTGAGGCAAGTGCATGCACAGGAAAGATTTGGCATCTTAATTTGAGTACCTAAGTGGCATCAATACCCCAGTGTGTGTCTTTTTATAGAACCTAGGACTAGTAATATAGGGGCAGTGGGCTGAGGAGGGAGGATCTTGCCCTTAGTGGAGCCAATGGTAACTTGATCAGAGCAAAGATTTGCAGCACCCTTCACAGGAAGAGCAAGGAGAGCACCAGAGACAATGCCCTGGCTTAAAGTGCTCCTTCTGTTGGGTTTAAGCCAGCCCTGCATCCTCTCATCCTGTGCAGGTGGCTGCATCCCAACAGAGACCTCTTGAGGTGAGGTGGGAGCGCTCAGAACAAACCCCCATTTTCCTAGTTCTTCAGGTGCTTTTGCAAATGGTCCCCATGTACTTTATGGCACATGAGCGATGGGGCATCTCTTTTCAGCCTAGAAAGTAGTAGAGAGCAGGACGACTGATAATACTGTTTTTACCATGTGTTTTTCTCACTTTACAAACCAGGACCCCCCTCTGCTCCTCGGAGTGCCATCTCAAATGTTAACGAGACTAGTGTCTTTCTGGAATGGATTCCCCCTGCTGATACTGGTGGAAGGAAAGATGTGTCTTATTATATTGCATGCAAGAAGTGCAACTCACACTCAGGTCTGTGTGAGGCATGTGGCAGTCATGTCAGGTACCTCCCCCAGCAAACCGGCCTGAAAAACACCTCTGTCATGATGGTGGATCTGCTTGCTCATACAAACTATACCTTTGAAATTGAGGCAGTGAATGGAGTGTCCGACCAGAACCCCGGAGCCCGGCAGTTTGTGTCTGTAAATGTAACCACAAACCAGGCAGGTAAGTGTATCTTCAACATGGGGAATGTCTGGGGTGGGAGTCTAAGCCAGTCACACCAGGTGCAGACCTCCCTTTGAAATGGGTGGAAGTCCCCAGCACGGAGGGCTGGACTTTGGCCTCTTCAGACATGGAGGGTGGGAGTGTGTGTGGGGGTGGTGTGTTTCATAGATTATAATTACTGCAGTCTTCAACATGTTTCCTTCTAGCAGAACATACTTTTTTAGGATTTGTGGCTTTTTCCTTTTACACCAATCAACTCAGAGATCCCTCCATGTCTTTGCATTTTGGTGTATCCACTCTCTAAACCAGAAAGAAACAGTTGCCTCTGCTGTTGGGAAAGGAAGATTTTTAGTTTCCAAATGCCAGTGGTTAAAACATTCAAACTTTGCAAACAGTTACCCTAAGAGGATTACTTTGAGTGCTTTAGGAAACTTAATCCCTGTTCTGCACTGTGGCGCTTAAGTGACTGGACTCAGGCTGGTAAGATATGGTACATTGTCATTGCTTCTCCAACAAGGTAGGGCTGAGGTGTCATTGCATACTGTGTCTTTCTTGGTTTTGCACTGTACAGGTAGAGATCATTTAGACTGGTTTCTTCCTTTGTCTGGGGCTCAGATCTGTTTGCACTTCCTTTGCTCAGCGATTGAAAAGAGCTGTCACCTTGGACCCAGTCAGGGAGTTGCTGTTGTACCCTGTCATTTGGAGGTGTGATGGGAGGCAAAAACATGATTACATCTCTTTCCACGTGCATCAACACACCAGGTACATCACACAGCTTCTGTAAGCCCTGGAGACCTTTCCATCCTTCTCTTGTCCCTCATGCCTGTGTGTTTTAGGGTCTCTCACTTTGCATACCTGACTTGCTTCTTGCCATTTAATTCAGGGCTCCCCAGTGGCACTTGTCTATTGCAGAACCCTTCCAGAAATGTGAAGCGATGGCATTTGGGAACATAAGGACTGTGCTGCCAGATCACGGGAGCCACCCTTTGCCTTGCCCTTACAGACAAGGCTTAGCCAGGAAACCTGGTGTGGTGCGGTATGCAGCCTAACAGCTAGGTGGAGATTGACAGATCCTCACTGCAGAGCAGAAAAATGCTAACTGGAGCAGGGGCTGCATTTCATTCCTGTGACCCTGTTAGAAACTGGGACAAAACAGGCCCAGGTGTACCTGCGTGAGCTTGGCAGCCAGCGGCAAAAGAGTGCAATTGCATTGGACCTTATCAGATACCTGTATTGGTAGTTAGACTGGATTGTCAAAGTGTTGGACAAATTGTTCGGATATGTCTTGAGGAGAGGAAATAAAGGCATGCCAGGGTTGCTACTGATAGATGTGGCAGGAAATCCTCTGGAGGAACATCAGTGGATGGCAGTATGACACCTGTTGAAGGCATCAGTTTAATGCAGATCAGTGGGTGTCATGATCCTAATGCTGTTTACTGTTCTCCTGTTGTGAAGGCTGCTGTCAGTAATTCTGATTTTGGAAATAGTTTATTTTCCTGTTAGTGGGTTTGCATTTGTATTTAATTGCTGGCATCGGATTTTCCATGATGCACAGAGGTAAATCCATACACATACTGCTGATCAGTGCAAACTGGGGAAGGGGTCCTGGTTTGTAAGTTAGATGTCAAACTCCCCATAGCTGATCAGGATTTAACCACATAGCTGCCTTCCTGTGCATCAGGGCAAGGATTAATCCCCTTTATAACCTCCATCCTTATAACAAAAGGTCCAGTATAGGAACTAGTAGACCTGTGACGAACGTGCTCATGCTAAGGACAAGTGAGTAAGTGCAGCTTCTGGTTGATTCACCAGGAGGTTGAATCAAACCTCTCTCCAAAGCAAGAAGTGGTGACTGTATTGTATTGTCTCTTTTGACTGGTCCCACCACGCATTCAGGAGAACCAGGCCTGTTTGCTGGAACTGTAGCATCAAACATGCTTCCTGTAACGTGCTCTTTTGACACTCCTGTATCATTTTGTCCTTGCCAGAAATAAAGCAGCAATAGAGGGGGACTTTGCAAATTAGACTAGCTGCCAAGCATGGAAAGTGGGTATCTGTTTTCCTAAGGTGCATCAGAAAAATGAACTTTCTTCTCTTGTCCTTCGAGGCAAGTAATTGAGGTGTGCAGGTGGGTGTGGTCCATGCCTGGCCATGCCCAAAGATGCTGGATATCTCTGAAAAAGCCTCACCTTCAGCTATCCTCTCTGAAATAAGAGCAGATAGGGCACATGAGTCTTCAGAGAGTCTCAGCCCACTCATCTTTCCCCTGAAATTACCACCAAGAGACATAGCTCTGGGACTTCATCCTTTCCCTTGCAAAGGTTTTCTGATGGTGTGATTATATTTTCATGAAGGCTGGTGTAATGAAGTTGAGTCACTAAAGTTAGTGACACAAAGCCAACTGCAGCAGTAGGAGAAATCCTGCTACAAGTACTGCTGGCTGTGGAAAATGAAAAAACTGCACGGTGTGGGATGGGTCTGGCTGCTGGAATCCTGCTGGCAGGTATTCACTAACCCAGCACTGCAAAGAAATGCCAGGGTCTGTTTTGTTGGTTTGGCTTTTGTCCCTCTGAAAAGACCGCACTGATTTCAGGACTGCAGAGAATGTGCAGGCAGTGGGGTGCTGGGCACATCACATCTTCTGTGCATGGGAGCTTTTGGCAGCAGCAACCTCTGGTTTAGGCTCTCGAAGGGATTGCTTCCTGATAAAAATGTGGTTTTCTCATTTCTTATTTTTCAAAATAATTTGTCCCTCTTCCTCTCTCCCCAATTTAAAATAATGAGAAAAAGAATTGGCACCGGCAATCAGTCTGGCATTTTCAGACTGATGTAATTTTCCTCTGAACTTTTGAAATCAGATTTGGAAATACAGTGAGGAAATAGTAATGTTTTCTGCACAAGAGGAGGCAGATCAGCTAATCTCAGTTGGTGACCCCAGCATGCTTCTGCTCCCAAGTCCCTGGGGACCTGACGGTACTTGAGGTGGGACCAGCCCATTTGTGATGTAGTGGCCTTAGGCTCTGGATACAAGACTAGTTCCCCTGTCACCCACTTGCATCTTCCAAACCTTTGTCATTTCTGTGGGATTTTGCAGATGGTTTCTGCTGAAAAAGAGGTATCTATAAAAGGTGAGCAATGCCACAAGCCGGGGGAAGTGGAAAGTGCATGGGCCTCCATTGTGATTACCCTAGAGCTGCTGCAGGCAGCAGAGGACCTTACTCCCTCATAGGTATATGGGTTGGCCAAAGCGTAGTTCTCCCCTGTGGGATTGCTGCTAAATACGTGCCCCAGGGACTTCCCAGCACAGATGGCAGGGAGCCATCTGTAATGCACTCTCACAGCACATTAGAAAGTGTGCCTTGTGCATGTGGACTGGAGTCCAGTGAATAATTCATAAGTGGCAATGGTAGGATTAAGTTAGCCATCCTTTCCTTGTTCATGGTTTTGCTCAAGTTTACGTAACTGCCACCTATTTAGACAGTTTCCAGGGAGCAGTCTGCGCTTGCTGCTAATATTGAAGTTTGCTTTTCAAGTGACAACTATGTGACATTTTTTTTTTCTCAACGATTTCACCAAGCTGGATGATTAAGTAATGCTGTCACACTAGACAGAGATGTGCATCTCCCTTGAGGTCTTTCATCTTATCTACCCTGTATGCAGAAAGCAGCTACCATGATGTCTTGGTCAGAGACGTGTGTCTCATAATAGGATGTGATTCACGGTTGCCTGCGTGCCCATTGTATCATCCTAGGAGCACACAGGGAAGATGCAATGTTTAAAACCTTTCTAGGCTTAAAACCTGCCAAGAGTATTCACTTTAAACCATTCTAAACAACCAAGCTTTTTTTTTTTTTTTTCTTTTTGTTTCCAGCATCTTGCATGCTGGGTGTAGCTTCAGGCACCAGGCACAGAGCTGGCCTGGAGGTGGGGAGTGTGAGTGGGGCCATTCTCCTGCTGGCATCCCAAGTGCCACGGACTCTTTTACACTTACAGACCTTCTTTGTGTGTGTTTCAAGATAAGCCTCCTGCCTGTTTTCTTATTGAAAAGTCAGAAGCCAGTGTTCAGTCCTCTTCTGTGATCCACATTATATTTTTGAGCCTTTTCTGGGAAGAAGGGGAAGAAAGATCCAGATGTGCCTCAAGGAGTCTGCATGCCTGACACAAGCTAGAGATAGAAGTTGCATCCTGTGGTGCAGTAATGCTATTTAAGCAAAGGTGCTGGAGAACAGGACCTGGCAGGCTCTACTACTGCCTGGGAGGCATGACTAGGTGCTTGCTTGGCCAAAAATGCCTCTAGATACTTGGAGTAGCTGGAAAGCACTTGAAGCAGGGAGGTTTGCTGAAAGTCATGATCCTTACTCTGATTGTACAATGGCGGGGAACAGGGAAGAAGGTGTTTTCCTTCGCACTCAGGATGTACCAGTCTTTGAAAAGCAGCCAAGGACGATTCAGAAAGGGAAACCTGCAACATAGAGCCTATTGCAATCTTTTGTCAGCAGCTGCATAGTCTTGAAACTGATAGATGGCAGCTCTGTGCAGTCTGGGAAGAAAACATCAGAAAATGAGGCAAGGAGATGTCTGTGCTGGGAAGCCTGTTTTCAGAGGTTGCTTTTGGGTATGGACACGTTCAAGTCCTTTAAAGGTTCAGGGTATCATTCTTGCAACTTCCAGGTCTTTTAGTTTGGCCTGAGGAGGGGGACAGCTTGCTTATTTTCTTTAAAAATAACAAAGAGTGTCCAAGAGGATTCTCTGGTAGATGCAGCACGTTGCATGCAACTCACATGAAAAGCAAGACTGGTTTTGCAGCTCTACTTTCCAACCAGAACTGCTGACCTAGGGCCTGCAAAAGCTTAAGAAGATACTTATTTTTGAAAAACACCTTTCCATAGCCAGGGTTGTGAGCAGGGCTTGCCTCTAAATGTCTACAGTAACAGTACTTGATCCACTGTGCTGCATCATCTGCCAGCAATGGTCAGTAGTGGATACTATAGCAAAGATATGAACACAATGCAGACACATACAGATATTTTCTTCCAACCTCTGGGGACAATCTCTTTGTGCTTTATAGCCCTTAATGGATTTTTCTCCCATGAATTTGTCTAATCATTTTATGAACTCCGAGAAAATTTTAGGAGCTGCAGGCAATGCTATATGAATTTGGTATGCCTGATAGTTTAAGCTGTGCTTTAGATTCAGGTTGGTCAGAGAAGGGGCTATTAGTGGCATAAATAGAAGGTTTAAGGCGTGCAATTGCCCATTTATTTGGAAAGCACTGTCATTGAGAGATGCTGCACTGGAAGCTAGTGCATTAACACAGATATTGCAGCATTTAACCTAGAACGATGTACTCTTAAAAACAAAGTGTAATCTTCTATACCATGATGAGTGAATACAGGGGTATTTTAATAAGGAGAGGTAAACTAGTACTGTCTCGAAGACCGTGGTCTCCATTTAAACCTGGGTGTACCTTACACCATGCTGTGTGGCAGCATTGCTGTGCCTTGTGGCAGTATCTTTCTGCTGGCTGTGAGCACCCTTCGTGTCCAGGGGGATGTCGAAATGACTATCAAGCTGCCAGTGAGGGTTCAGGCAGGAAAAGAGAATAATTTGAGTTGTGAAGTCCTGTGCATATGCTGATAATCATCTTCAAGAAGTATTTTGATTTATTTTTGAAGCATGGTCACAGGTAATATGAGAATGCAATCATAGGTAGTTAAAAAGCAAATATGCTGGCAGAACAAAGTAAAACCTGAAAGCCAGTGTTGCACAAAGGGTTTATTGTTTGATTTTTTTATTTTTTTTTGTGATGGCTGCATTTATTCTGAATGCAAGATCTTCATCCACCGTCCTATTACAAAGTCATGGGTTTACCCCAGCCCAGATGGCTGGGTGTCTGCTACCAAATGAATTATGGATCAGCTGAATATTTTAAATTTTTATTTATACCTCCCCAGTCAGTAATTGCTACTTTTTCATAGTTTGTTGTAAGTCTTTTTGTTATACTTGGAGTATTAGAAATACATTTTGAATATTGAGAGAGTTGTTTGCCATATTAAAAAAAAAATCCTCAAAATTACAATATGACTTTTAGATAGAGGTAGTTTTTATTCTTGAAGTATGCAAGACAACCCCATTTGTTGATACATGTGAGGACATGAAAAGATGAAATAAAAGGTGCTTTCCTACATCTACAGATAGACCTTTCAATTTTGACATGAAATTAAAATGTCTTATTTATAGATGAAAATAAAAATAGGAAGAAATAGTCATCCCCATCTGTCATCCTTCTAGAAAAGAGAGAGAGAAAAGTGCTGCAGTTCTTGTGATGAAACTCAACTGGTGACACGTATTGCATGTTGTGCAGTAGGGTACGTGTTTTACCATGTCCCAGTGGCGGTGAGACATGTATCTTTCTGGTAAAGTGATTAGTCTATTTCAAAGCATGTTATTGTGAGGCAGTCACATGAGCTACAAAAAGGGAATGGCAGGTAATACATGGGGAAAATTTATCCATGGCCTGCAAATGGATGGTGCCATGCAGCTGGGTATGAGGGAGCAAGAGCTGCCCAAAGTACTGTGCTTGAGGTGCTGCAGCCAGCAGGACTGACACAGATTCCTCTATAACATCCTGGAGCTCCTGGGATCTCCAACAGTACTGTAGCTTTAGGCTTGGGGTAAAGTAATAGAGACTGGGCAGCCAGAGTCTAGATTTTTAGAGGTGTATGAGGAGCAAATATTGCCACTTTCCAAAAAGCATAGAGCAGGCTGTGCTGTGGTCAGATGTGGCAAGAGCTGTGCAAGGTCAGAGCTGTAAGAAGCTTGTGTTTTTGCAGAGCACCACTGATGTTATATTGCACGAGTGACAGTGGTGTTTTAAAATTTTATTTCCCATTTTCCTGGCAAATTTTTAAAGGATTGCCAAGTAATCTTTTATTAATCTAATCCTAATCACTTTAAAACACAGTCTCTGGGGTCAAGGAGTTCTCTTTGTGTTGTGCTGAGCATAGTACTTGGCACAGAACAAAGGTAAAGCATCTAAAATGGTTTCACTGCCCAGATGACATCAATGTATGGAGTTTTCTTTTTCCATGAATGCAGCTTCTGAATTTTACTGCTAATAAAATGCTATTCAGCTCTTCCGTCTCAGTCTACAAGCTGATAATTCCTTTGTCTGATACATTATTTCTCTGATTTTAGCATTAAAAGTAGTTTTACATTTTTAAAACTCTGCATAGGTGATAATTATGAAAGTGCTCTTAAGAATCTAGAACTCAAAAAAAAAAAAAAAGGCCAAAAAAGATTATAAAAATACTTTTAGTGCTATTAGAGAAATAACAAGGGACTCCTTGGCATTTAATGAATGTCCCGCTTGCTCTCTGGCTGTGGCTTCTTTACCATATCAGGTAAGCTCTTTATAGTAATCTCCCTCAAAAGTTAAATATAATGGTGGAGAAGTCAGAGTAGTTTGAAACATTTACATTTCAGTAATTGTGCATTGAAGGAGCTGTGCTATAGAAACACCGCTCAGGGTATAGTGACTTCGCAGGACATTTCTCTTTTCCCGTGCAATTATCATACTGATAATATGAATTTGAAGAGTGTGAAGGTGTAAGTACACACGTGACAGCGTGTATACGTTTGTGTGTGTACGAACATACAGGATACATGCTGGGCAAAAGCCAGAGGTTACCCACCTTTGTTTTACCTAGATAGCTGTGACAGTTTTGTAAGGCTCACACACTTCAGATGCCTTTCACTCTTGCTGCCCTCATACCAAATTACATGCTAGCTGGGCCCGTGTTCAGAGAGGGTGGCTTTCTGTGCTGCAAGGTCACCTGAATTTTCTGGCCCTGTTTCTTCCTGCCTGCTTTCTTTTACCTTGAGCTCAACCTTTCCTTAATATGCAGTTTGTAATTTATCTATTTATTTGTTCATTTGGCCAGGTTTTTTCCCTTTGGTTGCTGATTCATCTGGTGTCTGCAGTCATGGAGCAGGCTGGCTTCTGCATCTGGGGAAGGATTTTGCTGTATCCAAACCGAGCTCCAGCTTACAATGTGCATGAATTACAGGTTCCCAATTACTATTTTACAGTATCAGGCTGAAATGGCTTTTTCCCTGGGAATGCTTGTTATTAGAGAGGCATATTTCAGTGAGGCTTGGAAGGTTTTTCCACATCTTCTACTGTAATTGCTATTACAGTGCACTTGTACAGCAAACCCCTTGCTCGTTCCTCGAAAGTCACCTGAAATGCTACTTCTGTCACTTGTAATTCTTGCAAAGGGTTAATGTAATAGCAGTAATAGCACTGGCTTGTGCATTATTCCAGCTTCCTTTCTCTCCTTTTCTTCCTTGGCCAGGGGGGCTGGAGAGCTTTACCTGGAGAGCCAAGAGCAGCTTCAAGGTGACAGGCAGCCCAGCAATAAACTGTATTTTTTCCACAGCAGCTGGGCCAAAGTTCAGCTACATGCAAATACTACAAAAAGCTCAAGAGTTGGAAGTCTTTAATTAAAATGCACTTCAGATGTGCTCTTTTTGCTGCTTGATGGAACGCTTTCTGCATCTCACAGTCCTGGAGGAACAGTCCTGATCAAAGCGAGTAACTGATGGGATTTCCAGTACAATAGAAATCACCAGAAGGAAAGCATTATTATTTATTTATTTTCCTGCTTCTTCAAGCTTGATAATTTTTAAGAATATGGGGTCTGATCAAAAGGCCCTGTACAAATTGATGCAGGACACCCACTGGTTCTGGGTATCCCTGGGCGAGGGCTTTTCTGCTGCAGTGCAGCAAGCCAGGGCAATGCATCGCTCTTTGCTGAGAGGTACCAAGCATGCCAGTCTGATCCTATAAGTGCTTCTGCTTGGGCAAACCTCGGAGAGAGAGCTGCTGTATGGAAATTGGTGGAAAAATTTGCAAACTTTGTTATGCATTTGGCAAAATCCATCCTGTGGGTTTTGCCAGGGTTGGTGGGCAGGTCAGGTGATAGAAGGGGCTTTTGCTCTGCAGGGCCTTTGACAGGGAGAGATGAAGGTGACTCAAGCAAGTCGGCAGAAGTAAGTGGAAAATGCTAGGGGAGGGCTCCAGCACCCACTCACTGCCTTCCTGGCAATGCGCATCGCAATTGCCCACTGTGCTTTTGCATCATGCTGTGCCAGCTTGTGCATCTTTGCTCTGTGCCCCTAAATGAGATGACAGGAAGCAATGTTGAATCAGGTAAAGTAAGCAAACTAGGATTACTCTTTCTCCTTCAGTTTGCAAGGGTTGATGAGACCCTGGCATGCAATGCCGGTATAGCTTCTTCCCAACTTCCAGCCATCTGCCTCAATCCAAGAAGAGAAAGTGGTGCTCAACCACCTAGACTATAATTTGAGTTGTCTTTCACACATTTCAGCATCAGTGTGGCTTATTACAGGGGACTGATCTGCACCATGTCGTTATCCTGTCATCTCCAAGGCTCTGCCTTCCCCACAATGGGTTCCTGCCTTGGATCATTAAACCCCACAGCTCTGTGGTTTTGCCTTGTTCTTAGGAGGGGTGGCACCGAGCGTGAAATCACTCGCTGACCTTACTGGAGACTTACGGTGTGAGCCTCTAAACGCCTGGCCACACAAGGAGAGTTTCCACAGAGAGATGCTCTCACTCAGTTCACTAAACTGGAAGACTATTGCTGCAGAAATGACTGGGTTATTTAATTTATTGTACATATTTTTGTACCAGGTGCAACTTGGTCCCTCCAAGGAGACAGAAAGGCATTGGAGGATGACTGGACAAGGATGCACATGATGACACAAACCCTTCTCTGCCCTTCCCAAAATTGCAGACAGCAATGAAGGACAGAATACCCCATGCTTTCCACAGAGGTGATGTACCAAACCCTCTGCTACATATTGGCTGAGTCTTCAAGGAGGACTTCTGCCAGAGTCAGATAGCCTTGCAAGGCTTTGAGTGCTATTTGCAACCTCTGCAGAACCTCTATAAAACAAAACAAATAGTCATAAAGCAGTCAGGCAGTTGATAAGTGTGGTTTGTGCTCAAATAACAATTGGGCATCTGTCATGGCCTCACACTGTTCCTGTATCTTCTGATATTAGTCAACGTATGATGACTGCTATTTTAAATTCAGTTGTACAGTGTCCAGTTCTTCATTTTGGACAAAATATGGAAGGGAAATACATGATCATTATGCAAATGAATGCAGTAAATAAATGCAAGTTGGCTCAGCTTGATTGTATTCAGACCTGACTGATACAGCATCATTGGAAGGGGTGCCTGATGTCAGTAAATTATTTCCTTGCCTTCAACTTACGGGAGGGTTTTCAGGCATCTGGTTTCTTGATGGGGAAACAGAGGCACACAGGTGTGCTGTGACTGGCTAGAGGGCACATACCAGGGTGGAGACTCATCTTGCTGTTCCTCTGCCCCTGCTGAGCCCTTCCCCTAGGGCTGGAACCCTGAGCTGCTCCATTGGAGATGTTCCCTAACCTGTTTGCCTAACTAACCTTAAAGGCAGATAAGAGAGGCTGGTCAAAGTCAACTGGAGATGGGCCGATGGGTGAGTTGTTTGGAGTTTGTTTTTACTCCTTCTGAATTGGTTTGAGTATTACTGTGTTTTCAATTTCACTGCAGCATGAAAAATAGAATGATTGGGGAAAAGTGTGGTGTGGGGTCTGTTTGCTCCCAAATCCTAATTGCAATAGTGACAGTTTCCTTCTTGACTCTTTCACACCAGCAGTCAGGAAAGACAGTCTTTGGTCCAAATCCAACTGGGTGCAAGGTATTGCCTGCAGTACATTTGGTTGGTGAATTGAATTGCGCCTTGCCTACTTAAAATGTAGCCGTTAATAATGTGACAGTGTCCATTCCAAGTGGTTGCAAATCCCGGTGCCCAGGCGATTAGATGTAACTAAAATCCCCACCCTTTTGACTTTCTGTGCAGCAGGAGAGCAATTGCTCTCAAATACCCAAGTACCTTGGGTTTTACTTGGCCTCTGGCAGTAATAGTATTTAGAGTGGCTTGGCAAGTATTCGCTGATGAAGGTCCAAAAAAAGCACTTAACAAAAACAGGCAGTAGCAATAATGAAGTGCTAAAGAGGCTGATGCTTTATTTATCCTCTTTAGAGTTTAGCAAAGGTTTCTCCGGCTCCTTCCAGTTTCTCTGCCTCTCTTTAACTTGTGAACCAGGATCGTGATGCAGTATCTACCAGGGGCTGGTGAGGGGTCTGCCTCCCAACCAGGGGCATCACCGCATAGGGCTGTGTCAAGCTGTCCTCCTGTCCCGGTGGTTTGATGGGAGAATATCTGAAGCATGGGGCTGTCGAGACTCCTGCCTCTGTGTCTCCTGCTCTGGCTACTCGACCTCACAGAAGTAATGATGCACCTCTGGGCATGGGGCATCCGTGTCACCAAAATCAGAAATTAAGTCTTTAACACCAATGTATTCATAAGCAGCCATTTTTTTTAATTCAGCGCTGGGGACATAGGGAATCTCTCCACATGACATGCCACTGAATGCAAGATTCACAGAGTTTTATATCCATCCAGAATATGCATAGTCATTACATTTCCCAGAACTCATTATAATATTCACATCACCCAGGCACGTGCACATTAAGCCCTTCAGAGGCGTCAGGGAAGGTCTTGGGTCATCCCTAGTGATGTTCAGTGGTCACTCAGGAGTGAAGTCTCAGTGAATTCTTGGTGGTTCTTTCCGTATGAGGCCTTGATTTGGAGTGTCCTTCTGTTTGATCAGTAGGGCTGGTTTGCACGGATAACTCTTTGAGTGAATTGAGGAAGGTAAATACAGAAGCTTTTTGCAACTCCTCCAGTTTTTTTGCAGGTTTATAAGCAGCTTCTTTCTGATGGTGTTCTTCACTGGTTTTGCTTGTATTTGTGAAAGGTGCCCTTAATCCTTTCAGTTACACATTTACATATCTGCTAGACTCTCAGTTCCTGATTGTAACATCCATGTGGCTCCAAAACCACTGGACCCTGGAAGTTCTATGCCCTTTTTCCATAGCAGGAGAGATTCGGTGCCACATCCGGAGCAGTGCTCTGGCATGCACAACAGCCACCTTCTGCCTTTGCCAGGTAGGTAAAGTGAACACTTCAGAGATACATTGAGTCAAAGACGTTTTTATAGCTGCTGCTTGGGTGAATCCAGGAGTGTTTTCCTCTCTGAGAGAAGCAGCCGCTATTTTTCACAGACCAAATGAAGCCACCTGTTGGGTTAACTGCTTCCTTCAGTCCTGTAGCAGCCCTACACAACCTGTAGGGCCCAAAGGAGTCTTTGAAGTACCATTGAATTTCATTGTTAATGTCTCAGTCATTTACCCTGACTGGAAGAGGGTATTTATTTTATTTTTTTTTCACTCGAAGGCATGAATAAACTCTGTAGATGGCAGGAAATAATCCCTCTTAAAGGAGAGTTAAAAGCACTGTCTTTTTATATAAGATGGGAGGAGGCAAGAAAAAGGAAACCCGCTGCTGAGCTGTGCCTAGGACTACCCTAGCTCTTCTGGAAGCACTGGACTTTGTGCAGTGATTAGAAACAGAATAAATCAGATGAAAGGAAAGGAGTTGATGACAGGGTGATACATGTGTCAGAGAAGGGGAGGGAGTGGCAAAGGAAAAGCACATAATGTGGGTGACTTTAATTATGTGGAAGGTGAGAAGATTGACTTCCCCATCCTGAGCAGGGTGAGTGAGAAGATACATTAGTCTGTATTCTATCAGGGGTTGATGAGGTCTTCTCAAAGATGTTAGTAGTTACTTGGAAGAAAAAAGGTGCACTTGCTGGCAGTATTTATGAGAGCTTTAATTACATTTCACAGACTGAGTTCCAATTAGAAGAGAAGGTGGGGGGGAGGGAGGAAAGCGAAGAAGTACAGCATGTTTTAAGAGCATGGTGATAAATCTATGGCTAAGGATAATGGTAAACAAGGTAGCTGTACATTATGGCATCATTTACACACTTCTATTTTTAGGTGTTTATTCCAACTTTGCCACTGCCCCAGTCACAAGAAAAATGCTTATAAAGGGGTCAAACACAGGCCTCCATTACTCATCTTCCAAGATGGAAGGCAAAGATCATTTGCAGTTGCTGCAGTACAGGGCTATTACTTTTTTTTTTTTTGGCTAAATCATTAACTGTGTCATAAAACAGCACTCTAGAAAAGGCAGACAGAGACAGATTGCAACATTTGTCTCTGTGCTCGCGTGAACAGTGGAAAAATATTGCTATCATTAGTGCATCCTTTCACATTGTGTTTAATGCTGCAGGTTACCACACTTAGAATCATAGAATCATTTGGACTGAGTTCACATTATCCTTGTATCATCTTATCTAACTGGTTTCTTACCCAGATGACTATGATGTCTATTTATTTTAATATCAGAAAGTAACACTGAAAGGGGAGAGGTGTGAATTGCTCAGTACTGGCTCAATTCCCTTCCCACTGTAGCCAACCAGGGATTTTGCCGTTTACTTCACTGCAAGGATGGTACCTTTGTGCCTGAGTGTGTTTGGCACAACTCTCTTGTTACATCCCTCTCATGTGCCTTGGAAAGAGGCTTTTCTGTATTCTTTACTTGTGGTGTAAGCTGTTTGCCAGTATCTTTGCAGGCAATGCAGGTAAGAAACGTGTTTTGTCTAATGCGTTAGGCACAGGGAATACCTTGGGTCTTTGCAGTATTGTTAATTAATGTGAAGGTAAGTCTGCAAACAATTCATGGCAAACACTGAAATTCTCACTGGAGAGTAGCAGGAATTAGCTATTGAGATGGCTTTCATATAAAATAACATAATTTCTCCCACTGATTAATAAAAGGGCTAATGATGTTTCTTAATAGCAGTGAAATGGCTACAGTGAAGCCCTGGCAGTACTTCAGCAAATGGAAATTTTTGTTCTTCTGTAATTCTATGATCATACTTGGAAAGTTAAAAAGAATCAAAGGAGAAAGCTTCTTTTCTTTGGTAATGTCAAAACCAAAATCCTTGTTTATTTAAAAGTAACTATTTCAGGAGTACGGTATGATGGAGTATAATTGCAAAATTCTTACTTGGTAATTAGTATCTTACAGCCATCTTAATGCTATTAAGAAGCAGGCATAATTGCACATAGTATGTATATATTTATCATGGGAGCTGGCACTTCAGACCATTAGGAAGTGTCTGTAGCTTTGCTGTATGCTGCATGTAGATTAATCTAGTTTAGGAGACTTAAGAGCCTGTCAGAGAGATATTCCCACCATCTGAGTGGTTGTACCATCAAGTGATAGGAGAGTGCTTGGGGAGGTACCAGATGTTTCACATAGTCCTCCTGCAATAGCATTGTGGCTTCCTGATATTTATGCATTTCCAGAGGTTTCCCTGTTGCTGACTGTAATATTCCACCACTGCCTGTTTTATATACACACATTAAAAAATAAATAAATAAATAAAAATTGGTGAGGGCCGTGAGGGAGTAGAGTTCATCTCCGTTTGAGATCTGCCATGCAAGATATTGGAGGAGAGAAACCTGGACTCCAGGGAGCCTCTGGGAAGAGGCTTGCCTGTGATGTAACCCCTGCCACAGGTCACAGGCGCAGGGCGCTACAGCCTTAAATGAAAAAAAATTTGTTGGGAATTAAACCTGTTTTTTGTAAGCCCATCAGAGAAATTATCGGTAGAAGTAGCTTATTGTGGAAAAGTCACAGCTAGGAGTAAGACTGGAACAACTTGCTAAGGGAACAGGATTTCAATGAAAGATCATCATTATCAACTCAGTATGCGGAGCTTTTTAACTGAATGTATTTGGGAAGAGATGGACAAGGAGGATCTTGGGGGTGAGATTGTTTCAGCCACAGCCCTAAAACTGTCTCCAAAGGCAAGATTGTATGTATTTCAGCAGAATATGTTAACTGTGGTCCTCATGGTGTGAACATCCCTCCCACACGTCTTACGGGCAGGAAGAGAGAATGAAGAGATTTTGTTCCCTGAGGTCACCCAACAGTTCAGCAGTAGGGCCGGGAAGAGACCAAAAGTCACCAGGGTCTGGTGGCACTGTGCGTCACTGGAGTCAAGGTTGTGCCATGAAATTAAGTTTATTTGTGTCTTCCCCTTCTCCCCAGTGATTCTTGACTACATTTTAGTGCTCTGCAGGGAGAGGGATTGAATACTGGCGTACATCTGAGTCCTTCCTGATGAGGACTGCTGAACAGTACAAGACCACAGATAAGTTCTCATCGAAATGGAAGAATAATTTTTTTCATTGTTAATCTGAAGCTGGTCCAAGTGGTCTTCTGTTTCATTCATTGCTTTAACTAATTCAGTACCTGGAGAAATATATTACGTTTCCTTTAGTGGATCAAAGTCTTGTATTAGTTGTATGGGAGCTACTTCTGATTAAGTTGGTGAGTAGTATCTCATGCAGACAAACACAAAGTATGGCCTGATGTCTTAGGTAGATTTAATATTCTCACTTTTTCCTCTGGCTGTCTTCACAGCTGCCACTTGCGTTTTCATTTGAGCTCTAGAAACTTTGGCTCTAAACATAAGTTTTTCCCCAGGGTGTTAAGAAAGTAAGATTTTTTGGTACATGAAAGTATAATGATTTTGATTTTCATTCTTTGAACAATGTAGTGTCCTGCAAAAGTACTTTTTTTTCCCCCACAATTTTCTGAAAATCCCTTTGCCCAGGTTCTTTAGTATATAGTTGTAGTATATGATTTGACATGCCTTACTGAGGAAACAATGAAGCAGAGAGCATCAGATTTATTATTGGGTCAGTGACTGAGATAGTTTTTGAGTTCCCAGACCTTTATCATAGTGACCATCCTGGGTCTTGTCAGTAAAGAGATGATCTTGAGAATTAGATCACTGAGATTATAATATACTGCTGTTAGACAAGATTCATGGTCAAGAGATGATATGGCATTTAATGGCCCTTTTAAATGTCACATCCAGTCTTTCAAGGCCGTAGTCTCAGAATAAACAAAAGAGAATGCCAGGTCCAGCAGTTTTAAAATGAGCAGTACCTCAATGATTCCAGTAGGAATTTGTGGTCCACATTTATGCAACAGATACAAGACTTAGTGACCACTGGAAACCATGAAAGGATGACAGCAGCAACTTTCTTGAGATACAAGGTAAGATGTGCCTATGTAGTCAGTATGTCTTTCATTTAGCAAGAGAAAGAAGTATGTAACACAAAGTTCTTATCAGGGTGATGCGCAAGAAGTTAGGCAGGTATTAATGGCTTGAGTAATTTTGGTTGGAGTACAATAAATAAAGTGATTGTATACTGCATGAAGTAATATAGGTCTTTGCAAGTAGTTGCTTGGCAGCTCTGTGACTGGTTGGGATTTTTATTTTTTCTTAGCTATGTAATGTCTTGAATGGATTATAACACTGAGAAAAATGTAGTTTTGCTTTGCTCAGATGCATTCATCACTGGTAGAAAAAGGCCTATGGGAGGGTAACCCATGGAGCTGAATTCTGTACACTGTAGTGCTATATAGTATAAAAATGCATGCGAACAGTTCACACTAATCAGATGTGAAAGTTCAGTGTCTGCAGGCTTTTTAAAATCAGTGTGGTTTTATAATTTTTATAGACTGATAAATGTTGCCAAATTGCTTGGAAATTCACTGACAGTCTTCAAGGGACATTCAACTTTAAAAAGCAATCTTGAAGCATACATCCTTACTTATGGCTTGATTTATTTTTTTTTTTCTGGATGACTCATGGAAATGTGCATGTGTGTATATCTATATTTAAAAGTGTCCTTTTCTATTTGTAACTCTTGTGTTAATTTTTTTTAAACTTTTTGTTTTCAGTACTGATTTCTAGCACGAAGTTCGGTCACCTCTTAAAATGTTCTCTTTTCCCCCCCTTTACCCAAGCAGACATCACTATTAGATATAAATGTGGTTTTGTAAATAAGGACACAGGGCAAGATGAGCAGTACTGTAGCAAGGCACTGCATGGTGAAGTTCGGTAATCTGCTCCCAGGGGTGAATCATTATTGATTTAAAGGAAGATGAAAACTTAGTGGTATTTTGTGGGAGGGCTAAATTATCTCTTCTGGCTTTAAAATCTAGGGATATTGATTTAAATTTGATTATCTTGGCTACCTGCTGCCTGTAAATTTGCAAATTCAAGTTGAATAAGCATAAAACACGTTCTGGTTGAGTCCAGTGTATTTGTACAGAGTTTTAACTAAACAAATTTTAAATATTGCTCTTTTTGTTAAACCCACTTAACTGTGTGTAGCTCTCTTAGAGTACTTCTTTTTTGGGGGAAGTCTAGGAACATTTAAATTCTTCACTGTAATTTAATCCTCATGCAAACCCAAGTCTTTGTTATTCTTGCATTCACTGCACTGACCTTGATAATGCAAATGCTTCACCTTTGCTGCTCCTTGGAAGGCGGTCCTGTAAAAACAGGATCAATTACGTGCATTACTAGGATCCCATTTTCAATACCACTAAATTAAAAAAGTTAGAGCTAGTTAATGGGCTTTCCCCTTGTATAGAAGGAGGGGAATAAACGGAGAATAGAAGCTGAATTGTTTGAGAGGAGGTAATATCTGTTTTTTTCTGCCATAGATTAGGGGTGATCAATTATCATGTCAGAAGGCGGAGAAGCTAATATACCCCAGAATCTACACACAGTTATTTACTCACCCTGCCTGATACATAGCATTCATCATTCACGTTTTTAATGCCACTTACTGTTATCATCTCACATTTACGCAGGGCACATTTAAGGAGAGAGAAGTCATCCTGATAGGCAATGTCCTGGGGAATAGAATAGTGAAGAAATCTGTAGTGTTCAGTTTCTGGCTCTTTATGCTAAGTAGCTCGAGCCCTGGCCCCATGCAGACAAACTGTTGTACATGATCTTGAGATGACAGCCCTGTGGATGACTCAAGTTGTCCTCTGCAGGAAAACCAAAATGAACTTCCACCTGTACTGGGTGAGCAGCCCTCAGTGGTGCTGTAAACTGTTTTTTTCCAAGAGCAGATGGGAGCTAAGATCATCACAGACCCGTGTAGGCAGGCAAATGACTGTGAGCAGCTGGTATTTGTGCAGTAAGCTCTAGTAGCCACCCCATCCTGTCACCTGCCTTATTTGGATTACTTTCAGCCATCTTCAAGGCGCAATTTCAGCCAGCCACTGGATGAGGTGAGCACTTACAGCATGATTGTTGGTCAAGGGGACGTCATAAACGTGCAGGGTAATACCAAACAGGGAAGTGATATATGTATTGCATGTATGGAGACCTACATATATATATTTTATTTTCTCATTAAACTTTTTGGTAGTCTAATCCACACACTGAAGAAAGATGAAAGTGAGAGAGTTGGAAGGAGTATAGCACTCACATAGGTCTATCCAAGACATCCCCTGGTGCAAGTTGGAAAAGAGTGCCAGGAAACTCCTCTGAAGGAAAAAACCCCAATGACTGATCATGTTGAAATCCCCTATTCTCTTCTAGCAGTTATAAAGATGAGAGGAAGTGAATGATCTCTATAAGGAGAACTTGCCAAAACCAGGTCTGTAACCCAGTTATAGTGGTTGTAAACCAAAAGAGGAATCTGGATACAGTGAGACTTGTCTTGCCTCCATCTTTCTATAATGAGGTCTTGGGAATGGTGAATGAGACATTATCTCTAAAGCCTCAAGGTATATGTAAGAGTGCAGCTTACTCTGAAGCTGTAAGTTGCTTGATTCATATAAGCCTCTTCCTAGCCACATCTAGGAATAGTGAAGCCACTGTTTTTATTTCACAGCTAGGAAGTGGATGGATCTAAAATGTGGATTTGTGGAACATTTTTTCCCCTGATGCTTCAGAGTGGCACTATCAGAAATGTAAGCCAAAAAGGCAGAAAATTCCCACTCTGCCGTCCTGTATGCTTTTATCTCACTTAATTTTTGATCAGTCATACCCACAAAGCGGTAAAAAATACTATCGCAGTAGGACCAGCACCAAACAGTATAGATTGTGTTAAGCAAGGTGTTGCAGACAGAAACCTGTTTAACCACAGTTCTGATGCTGAGGAGAAACTAAAGACATGTCCAATTATGTATCACGTGCAGCTACAATTTAAACCTCCGAAATCTATGTTGGGACCAGTTAGCTTCTGGAAGGCAGTCCCACCCTCAGATGTTCAGACGTTTTCTTGTTCCCATAGCATTGCCCTGATCTCCAGAGCCTGTGGTGACCCAGCTGAGTAGGCAAATGCTTAGAACATACCCTGTCAGCAGGAGAGGGGAAAAATTGGACTAGAGAGTCCCTATACAGTCTATAAACTGGGGTTTTGTGGCAGAAGTGTTACAGAATATTCTTGAGTTTGTCTCTAAATCCTTTTCACCACCTTCAGAAACTAACTGGACTGAAAAAGCCTGACATATCTTGTCAGAAGAGAGGCTGTATTTGCTTCCTGCAGGAAGGTAATGCCTCTGCAGAGAAGGAGAACCAAGAGCCATGCTTTTATATGCAGCCACATTTATCCCATTCAAAACACTGATGTTCATCCCAGACTTTGTGTTGCTCGGTTGTGATCTCTGCAGATTGGCCTCAGCAAAGCAATTTTACACAGCACTCATCTTTAAGCACACACTAGCGCTACTGCTTGGAAACAGAAGTTGGAGAGAGTTACTAAATTATGAAAATAAGCCTTTACCACAAATTTCCCCATAATTTTCCTTTTTGTCACTTAGGTATAGGGGTTTTGTTTGAGCTCAACGTGGTGTCGCCAAGTTGCTTGTGATTTAAATAGAAGAAGCCGGCTGCCAGGAGTAATGCTTGCAGGTATTCCTTCTTTTCTTTATTTGCCTTACAGCAGTGCCTTCAGGCCAAAGCAAAGATTGTGCTGGCAGCATCTGAATAGTTAATTCATGCCCCTTAAGTCAAAATAGATAAAGGAATTATCATTATCTTCATTGCACAGAGAACAGCAGGAAAAGATGGAGTCACTTGCCCATGGTCATGCTGCAAATCTCTGGCAGAGCCGGAAAGCAAAGTATTATTTCCTGTGGTCTGATGCTTTTATCCCAGTGCCATCCTTTTGTGTGACTAGACCCTTTCAACAGTTTAGATTTTTCCTTAACGTCTCCTGGCACAAATGTGCGGGCTGGTAAATGGCACAAAATGTACGTCTCCCAGATCTCTGCCTTTCAAGATCTTTTTTGTTTTTATCACTCACCTTATGATGCCCAGCTACCTTTGTGGAGCTGTGTGTCTGGAAGGATCTCAGGATGTGCTCAACTAACCTGCTTTATAACCTTCAAAAATACAGATGCCACAGGTTCAGTGGGTGGTTTTTCCCATTGCTTCATTATTTTTGTTCTTAGAAAGCTGTTCCTAAATTTAATTCTGTGCTCGTCTTGCTCCAGAGACAGCAGCCTTTTGCTTATTTGGAGACTTATCTTCTCTTTGAGTGTCTTTTTTTCCTGGGACTGAACAGCCCTGCCTCTTTCAGTCTCTGTTCATAGCTTTCTCAGCTTGTGCTTGTTCTCCAATTCCCTCTTGGATTCCTTCAAAATGAGCTGTTTTTCATGACATTTGAAATGGGGCACAGTATGGAGCCACCAGCTCTCTCAAGCACTTTCCTCTTCTCCCCTGGGACCCTATATAGCACTACTCTGCCTCCTGGGAAGCCCCAGGTTGAAGCTGCAGCTCTTCTTCTTTCCTTCCAAAGGGGCATTGCAGGCTCCCATGTTTTACACTGCTAAGGTTACTCCTTTGGAAGCTGAAGGTACCTGGATTTCTCATGGTTGTTTTCCCAAGCACCTGTAGTGCACTTTGTTCTGTGCTGAATTTGCTAGTTAGCTTAATTTCAATGCTTGGAAGCTGAAATTCTAGGAAAACAGTACCCATGGTTACTCATAAGTGCCAAAAAAGTGTTCAGGATGTGAGTTAGGAGCAAGGATGAGATCTGTTAAATTTTCTCTCTGTTTGTCTGCTGTTTTCCTTAAAAATTATGATAGCTTGGGCTGTGTTTGCCCTGATCCAGAAAAGCCACTGTCAGTCTGAAACCAAGGACAGGGTGGGAAAGGGGTTTATAAATCTTTCCTTTTCAGCTCTAGTCACTTTGAGGTTTTACTATTCTAGGTTTTTGTTGTAATATAACCTGTTTGATATATTATTTTTTTTTAAAGAATTTTATTTCAAGCCTTCTAGTCTTCATTGGGCATCTTGATTATTGAAAAGGTCTGGACCATGATTCTGCTAAGCTGTGGCCAGTTCAGAGTCCTGTCAAAGGTGGTGGGTTCATGCTTTTCTCCCATTTATAAATGAGATGTGAGAGAAGAGCAGTGGTGGTAGGAGGGGCCAAGTCCCATTGGAAATACAAAACTAGCTCCTTCAGGAGTTAAGGACTTTGCCCATTCTTCCCTCTGACCTGCTGCACCTCTTCAGTAGCTGTTCTTCAAGTGGAAATATAAGGAATTTATTTGTCTGCCTCTCATTTCACTGGAGTGTTTAGTAATTTGGCTTTGATGTAAGAATTCATCAGCAAGACTGATTGGTGTATCATACAGAGTGGCAGGCTTGGCAGAGAGGAAATTTCCCACACAGTTTAAAAATGGTCCATGAATTTAGCAGGTGTAGAGCCTGATAGCAGCTGGAAGAAGGATGCAGCAAGTCTTGTATGAATAAAAGAGCCAATCTAGGAAATAAGGAGAGAGATATGTGAGGGATCAGGAACATGCATGTTTTTTGCATTTGTTTTGGCGTTTTTGGGGTTTTTTTTGTTTTGTTTTTTTTAATGGCATGTGTTTTTTAAAAGAAAGGTTTTGCTTAAATGTAAATAAGATATTAGGTTGCTCATGATAGGAGAAGCCTGGGTAAATCTGTTGGAAGCGAACCTGACAAATGTAGTCGATTATGAAGATTCTACTGCAAAATGCTGAACCCTGTGGCTATGATCCAGCAAAGTGCTGACAGCAGTGTTAGTACTCATGCGCTTAAAGTTAAGCATTTTCCCAAAGTGCTTTGATGGATCAGACCTGGAGTCCTTATCACCTTGCTAGGAGTGAATTTATAATAAGGGAGTCAATAGTATTTATTCTTAGGCTTCACAACTAAACCACTAATGGGATATAGGGAAATTACAGCTCTTCTGTGGAGTGAAGGAATCTGGCTCTGGTCTTGACCGCAAAATGTTCCCCAGCTTTGAGAAAAACTTGATATCTTGATTTCAGAAGCCGTAGAAAAAAACCAACCAGGTAATGCAATTTCCTCAGGATCTGTGCCCTGTAGGAAGATATTCCTTCATGCCTCTCTTCCTTGCTCTGGCAACCCTTCATCTCAGGTATGCCTTTGCCTTAGGTGCAAGCACTTTCTAGGGACAGCAGAGAGCCTTTTTCCTTAAGCCCAGGCAAACCATGATGCCCTAATGTCTCCCTCTCCCTTCCCAGGATTAGAATAAATTGCAGCCCAACAGGAACTGTCTTTGCAGGACTCAAGGCTGATGTTGCTGTAAGTACAAATAGAATGCATGCTAGGCCTGGGAATTGGAAAGAACTTTCCTAGGCAGTAATTTATGGCCATGGCCAGTCTTGCTGGGAAAATGTTTTAAATATTTAAAAAACAAACAAACAAACAAACAAAACAAAAAAAAACAAACAAACAAACAAAACAAAAAAAAACAAACAAAAAAACCCCACAAAAACACAAAAAAACCCTAAAAAACCAACAAAAAGCTTTATGAAGGGGATTTTGTACCATGGTACCTGTGACTCTGGCTTTGAGTCCCTGCAAAATACAAGTGCCTGTTTGCAAAGGTTCAGGTTTCAAGGGCAAAAAATTACTTTGATGTTAGAGATCATGCTCTTTGTAGCATTCATTATATATTATATTCATTATATTATATCATACAATCCTTAAAATTCTCATACACTGATGTTCCTGATGAGGTGTTGAATGTGTTTGTAGAGTGAACAACCTGGAGGTAATACTTCCCCTCCCTTGACATGAACGTGCTCAATATTCTACAATTGTCTATGATAAATCTTCTTGGAAATCACAAAAGAAACGAAAATAACAGCGTACAGAGGATTTCTCAACAACTGAAGTGCCAGAACACTTCTTATTTCTCCACATCCCAACAGGTATTTCCAATATGCTGATTAGCCCACACTATCTGAAGATAAACTACTGCTAATGCCATTATACTCATTTTAAACTTTTAAGATTGCTGGGACGGTCCTGATCACCTGCAGTTTTCTCTTGTGATATGTGGTCATCTTTTCAAGAAGACCTGTGAGTGCATCTTCAGACAGCTTTTGCTCTTCAGGTGTACATGTCTTGCATCCGTGATTGTCGGGAGCTAAAAGCATGTCTGTACAACTCTGTAAATAGAAGGCAAATGGCAAGAATCCAATCTATTTTTTGAAATCATGTGTTTTTAAGAGTCTTTCCCAAGATTATGCAATGTTTCGAGATGGTGGTGATATATGATAGATTCCATTAAATATGCTGGCTCTATTGTGTATGGGGTGGTGCACAAATGAGCAATGACAAAATGGTCTTGCCCCAAAGGCTGTATAGTTTAGTGCCCAGATCCTGTGATGTCTTTAGTCTCTGCTAGTAATTGTGTTGCAATTGCAACACATGAAAGCTGTGTCATGGTATAGCTTTGTTATGCTAATTTTTTTAGAAGTTATTTGCTTTTTTTTTTTGTGGTGAAAGCAGTGATTTTTGGAAACATTTATGCAGTCAGCATCAGAGCATTCAGGAAAGAGTGCTGGAGGTGAGACATTTCTATGCCTGCTGTGGTTGCCTCCACAAAGGTCGGTGATTCAGTGAGTCTTAGCAGAATTTTTCTAAGGCAAAATATTTTTTGAATGTCAAAATTTGTGTTGACTGCATCCATTGTCCTTCGAAGAGTATGTGTTGAGCCCTGCTTTCTTACAGTTAATGGATATTTTGATTAAGACAAAAAGACTGCATACAAACACTTTAAAGACTATCCATTTTGTTTTTAAATATTATGCATTAATTATCAGTAATCAGTCTTAATAAGAGAGTATATTTTATAGATACGTTTTTGTAACAAGCTAATGTAAGGAGGATTTGAGTAGTGATTTTGTACACACAGCGACACTGCTCTCTTGCTCTTTATTCTTTTAATACCGTTTTATAGGAGTAGCTAAGTATCATGGAGTGTTCATCAAAAGGGTTTGCAGCAGGAAGCAATAGGTCTTTATGGGTGGATCAGCTGACATTAGCTAGTTGCTGTTAAACAGAAGATACTTGGTTTCCACTGGTTTTTGGTTTTGCTGTTTCTTTCTTGCAGCCTCCTCCAGGAGATGCTCAGAGAAAAGGTGGCCTTGAATTAGGTGAATTCAGCATGCTCACACCCCTCATTCCCCCAGGTTGTTCTAATGTAGTGGAATTACAGCAAGAACAGGGTATTGGGGCACAGTAAATCTTGAAGCCTTAGACCACATTGGTGCATTGCAGTCCCAGTCTCAACCAGGCATATCTCCTGAGCTGTTACATGGATCAGAAGGAAAAGATTAACCATTATCCCTGTGCTAATGCAAATTGCTTCTGTTATCTCTCTATAGTGGATAGGAATTGAAGTGTTTTTTTCCTGTTATGTATCTTCCAACAATAAGCACTTCTCTGTGGTAGGGCTGCCGGTAATTAAAAGCACTAGGTTAGTAGTGTCCACAAAATCGTAGCATCCACCCTGCTCTCTTGGTCTTTCACAGAAATACTTTTCTGCCAAGGATTAGAAGTCTAGAGAGAAGTTACCTGAGGAAAGCTTTGTCAAAGAAAGCTTTGTCAAGGAAAGAACAGGCTCTCCAAGAGAATTTGGCAGCAATTTGGATTTCAGCTTGCATGTACCCGACCCTGTGTCCAGCTGGGTGGCAGTAAGGTCTGGGAGCACCTTTCCTCTGTAGTCAGGTTGGGCTTCATATCATGTCCTGCTGTTGAGCTCAAGGAGCTGTGTTTAATTTTTTAGGGACTGTGTGGGAAGCACCTGAAAGATCTCCCCTTTTCATACAAGATAAGTCTGATTGCTTGGGTTAGGCCATGGACTCATGTTACAAAAATTGGGCTCCGTCTTCTGTCAGGGCCTCTGAGGGCCTGAAATGGCTTCCCCTGTCTCGCCTGATCTTTTTTGTTTCAAGGCACACATCAAGGTATCTCAGGTTTCAGAGGCATTCAAAATGTAGGCAGGTAATAGAGACTGTAAAATGGCCTAAGACCTGGCATTTACCTCAGCTGTTCATCTTACGAGGTAGAAGATGTGGAGAAACAGTATATATTCATTGCCAAGGAAATTCAAAGATTGTGTTCCTGTTTTGATCTTCGATGTGTGAAAAGGATCAGAGTGAATTCCCCATCTACTCAGGAGATACCTTAATCATTCAAATACCTTAGTCATTCAAAAGAAGATGATCTCCATATATGAAGCATGTTTTAGGGTTGGGCTCGTATTTGGCTATGTTTGGATTGAATTTTGGGGCTAAAATTTACACCCTTACACTGTTTAGGGCCTGTGCACCATTGAAAACCTATATAACATCTCAGGTAGAATTGAAATGCCATTTAATGCTACGTTGTGCAAGGACCTTTTGTTCCCTGGACTGAATTTTTAGAAGCAATTACAAGCACCTGCTTACCTGCTAAGTAATTCCAAATTGGGATCCAGCCTGCTTGCCTAACTAGCCAGACATGGTTTGCAACTACTTGTTCTCAAAGACAAAGACTTTTGAAACCCTTTGTCAGGCAAAATGGGGTACACTTTGGACTATTAAATATTGCAGCACAAAAGTAAAGTGATGACTGAAATGCTAAGTTCTGAGCCAAGTATAATATCCCCCAGCAGAAATACACTGGGGATGGAAGTCATTAGGTGCTGAGCTTTTAGAAAAGTGTATTGTATCTATACAAAAATGCAAAGAGATAATACGTTGAAGTTTGGTTTGTGCTTTTTTTCTTCTCAAAACAGCGCTTCCATTTTAACTAATGTATATACCTTGTTTAAAATTAATGAAACCGTCAACTTGAAGCCACCTGCAATCCATGCCTTTAGTGTGACTCTGTGAATAATGCAGGTCTCGCTCCAAACTCTAAAGTCACCAAAAGCCTGAGGAAAAAAAAAAAAAAAAGAATAATGTCATTAATTACAAACTGAGTGAAAAATTGCAGTATAGCAAGGTTTTGAAGTGGAACCAGAATTACTTGTCTTGTGGTTACTCTTCTGATACAGGTTTCATTTTCTTCAGTTAATGCACGTATAAAACCAGGTTTAATGATAGCATAACTATTTGCTTATATGATGACAGGTGAAGGTATTGATTTAATCACAAGCATGAATTTGATTGTAATCTTCTGGCATAAATTCAGACAGCAAAAAAAATGGCAGGAATCCCAAGGTGTATTGCAGGGTCTGAAGTGTTAGATCCCAAACGTTTGCACGTACAGGAGTGTACTCACAGTAAGAGAAATGGCAAACATGAAAAACATGAAAATCCATAGCATAGATATCTATAACAGTTGATGTTTATATAATCATCTGTGTTGTAGATATCTATAAGAACAGCCAGGACAGAGATGTTAGCAGCAGTATCTTCCTCTGTGATGCTTTCGTTGTCTTTGGAAAGGAATCTGAAGCCTGGAAACACAGAGAGCCAAAGGAAGGAGAGGTGCAAGTCCTTTTGCCTGTATAAATCAACCCATCTTCCTGGGCTGCTCTGGGTTGCTCCAAGTCAGCAGTGCCCTGTCGTGGCAGAAGTTCAAGTTTTATTGAAGGTTCTAGGCTGATGGCTTGTTTTTTGCACCAAGGGTGAAGGGAGCTGATATTTTGTTATTGTTGCTGTTGTTTTGATCAGAAGTGAAAACTTCACTGGCTGTGCATCTATGGGTGAGATGGGGAACCATTAGCTGTTGTTTCTGCCAGAGTGAAAAATACCAAGGCAAAAGTAATTGGACATTGGACTGGAGAGAGCATTAGATAGAGCATGACATGTAGAAACTACATTATTTGTTTTATCTGGGTGCAGTGATCATTCACCTGATAACATTAGTTTCTCTTAAAAGATAATTAACATTTTATTCCACTAAGCATCATTGTATCCTAGATGTTAGTGGGATACAGCACAGTATGTTGTAAGTACTGGGTTTGGTGCCTAGATGGCTAATTCAGTGCTAATGTCATTATCAAAGGTTGCAGAGGAAGAATATCCTAAAAGGTCTATTCCTCATGAAATCATCTCTTGTACTTATTGACTAATGATGCATCTTCTGCAGCAACTTTAATTTATTTATTTGGTATGTCCCCTTATTCTTCTTAAGAAATGTTAGAAATGGAACAAAAAAAAAAAGGTAGAATCACTTTCCTGTGCGTGTATTTGTTTCCTGATTAATTTTGGTCTCAGGAAAGTAAAAAAGTACATTAGCAATTTCACACCTTGTTACATCTTCTGTTTGCTTTCATCACACGCATGACTTTTCACGAATGGCAAACACAAACATAAATGATGTAATATCCATCTGATTTTGGGCGTCTTGCTGAGAAATTAATGCATATGTGTAGATTACTTGTAAAGCAGCATGTGAACAATTAATGATGTACCTCAACCCTTTGTAGTGTCAAAGTAGGGATTTGAACAAGACTTCTGCCTGCTTACATAAGAAATGTGGGAGATTACAGCTTTATGTACCTTGACTCTTACGTGAATTTATTTTTTTACATGTTGCACTCCACGTGGAAGTGCTCTTTGGCTTGACTTCTTTCTATTAAGAGGATGCTGTCCTTGCAGAAGCAGTGACCTTTGGAAAACAAGTCTCAAGTAATCCTTTTATTTTCCTGAGATCATATAGCGCAGTATCCAGTTGCAGGCTTTTAAGATAGAATGATTGCAGGCTTTGTCCGCTTGCCTGGATTGGATTACATTTTGTTTGACAAAGAAAACTCTAAAATACTTATACCTTCCTTCCTTCAGTTCAGAGCATCGTAATCTCTGCGTGTTGAGGATGCTGAGCAGTTGCCATATCATCCCAGCACCGCTGGGACTTCTTGAATTTACTTAATTGGCCTTTATCTCACAGTTACACTTTAACGCTTCTTTTGAAGGAGATTCAGAAAGGATACAGTTACTCCTTTTCTAATTTACTTTGAGAGTTGGGTTACTCATTTTCTTATCTTCCCTCCATTTCCCGGTAGAGCAGGGCATTCTGCAGAGCCATGATTGAACATGTTAGAGACTTGCACAGCAAGAGATTGAAGTCATGAAGCTGTTAAGTAGTCAAGCTTTTTACACACTGCTTTTTAAAAAGGATGGTCTGTTTTATGGGAGTGGGGAGTTTGATGGGCACTTTTGAATGGCTGGTGCTGCATTTTGTGTTATTCTGTGAAGGAGAACTAAACTTCCCTGCACCTTCCAGGGAAAGATTTTGCAGCAGAGTTCAGGAGCGCTTGCACTGTCCTCTTGTTTTTAAAGCACTTGCGAGCCTTTGTCCTATAAACACTTCAGGAAACCTCAACAAAGTGGACGAAAAGTCCATTATTTGGTCAGGTGATCTTGACAGTGAGAATTGCATGGGTTTTGTCTTTCTCAGAGGAGTTCAACACCAGGGAGGGTTGAGGTCTCCTGTTGTGTTCCTCATGTTTGCTTTGCTAACAGGAATTTTAAAAGGTTTAATGCTCAGCTCTGACTTTCTCCATCCTGCCAGGCCTCTGCTGCCAGCTCTGCAAGCCTGGGATTCTCCAAATCCCTGTAATTTGCAGGGATTTGGAGAAACTGGAGAAGAGTCACAGAGGGGCCTGAGTCCCTTTTTCTGAGTAGTATCGCATATATATCACATCTGAGTTGCTCATGATAAGAAGTGGTCAGTAATGTCTGTTTAACTAGGGTTGTAGAATTGCTTTTTATTTGGCACCACCACCCCACTTGTTTTCCAACGTCTCTGAAAGCCATGTAGTGCCCTTTGCATTCGAAAGGAAGTTCAACCTATTTTAATGGAGTTCACTACTTGCCATGTCTTCTCTGGGCTAACACATCTGACCATATATCTCACATGATATATCTCACTGTTTTGGTATTATGATAATTAGCTAATCCTGCATATAGGAGAAGTCTAGAAGTCTTTTTGTTGTCGTTGTTATTGTTTTCTAATAGTTCCAAATACATTTTGGAAGATAAATGTGGTCATTTGCTACTGCTCTTTGCATTCAGTTCCCCATATGGCCACAAAAATCTTTGCTGTGGGTTGTTCCATCCCCTCTGTATTCCTTGCTGAGACCTGGCCTGTCTGGAGGGTAAGTCAAAGGCCCATGGCCAGGTGTGAGCTGTCTTTTCCTCTGGAGAAGCTGCTCATGGCCCTGTAAATTAGGCAGTATGAATCTCTCCCATCCTTTTTTTCTTTTCTGTCAGTGTTGTTTCCTAATCTCTGGCATGAAATACCTGGGGTGCTAGGGTTGCATTGCCCATAGCAACTTTTGCTAGGGAGCTGGCAGGGGTGGCAACAACCACAACTTGAAAAGCCTCTGCAGATATCAGGCTGAAAACAAAGGATCAAGCCTGTTTCTGATGCACATGTGTGCTGCAAAGGGCAGATAACCTTTCAGGGCTGCATCTTAAAATAGTAAGCAGAGCCGGTATAGCTGCTTTCATGCTGTGGCTTTCCCAAGCACACCGTGAACTTCCGAATTGTGATTGCCATTAAAATCTTTACAGTTGCCATTTGCAAGGAATTAGCATCACTATGTGAGCTGTAACACCCCAGCGATATTTATGGAGAGCAATTGAATAGTAAAGGTTGTAATGGCCTTGCTCCCCTCTCCTTTGCTTCTGGAAAGAGGGGGCTGAAAGATGATGCTTTATCTACTGTACAAGCCAAAAAATAAATGGTTACAGAGCCCCTGTAAGCTCAGGTCTTCTGAAAAATACATACTTTCAAAGTAGCCGAAACAAGGCAATATGTAATCAATATTTAATTCTGATAATGAAGCCCCCGGACACATTTGAAAAGACAATGTGTAGGGCTGATTTGCTTGAAAAGTGCTTCAAAAGACAAGGTTGATGTGTAAGCTGCTGATGGTAGCTCATGCTGTTAGTTTGCTCGAGTGGGGGATGCTGGTCAGATCCTCTGTTTCTGAAAACCTTTGAGAGCTCAGTTGTTAAAAATGGGCAAGGTGAGGTGAAAATAAATCCTGCTGATCTGCAGTACATAAGGATTGCCTTGCATTTGAGGATGGGCCTGTGAGTTTGACTTTGTCAGTAGTGTACCATCTTACTAACCATGGCTTTCGTCTGTTCTGTTTTTCTCCTGTCTTGCAGCACCTTCTCCAGTGAGTAGTGTGAAAAAAGGGAAGATAACTAAAAATAGCATCTCCCTTTCCTGGCAGGAGCCAGATCGACCCAACGGCATCATCCTGGAATACGAAATCAAATACTTTGAAAAGGTGTGACAGACTGATTGCTGAGTATCTCAAGTACCTTTTCTTTACTGTCCTCTTCTTTTAGTTATAATTATTTGAGTCATGGAAGGGAATGGAGTGATTTTATGCATAAATCAATGTCAGATTGATTTTGCAGTAAATGATTAGGAAGACTTGAAATGAGGGTGTTGTTTTCCATTAGTGTGCCACTTCTCTTGAACAAATACATTAAATCTGTGTGTCAGATTCCTCTCCAGCCTTATCACATTAAGATAGAGCCTGCTCATTTGGTAAAAATAGGAGAGGTTGGGGATTGGGGATTGAACGTCTGTCTTCTCCCAGAAACATCAGACTATCCCTTGTCTTTGGTATTTCTGTTTCTCACTTGATTTTGCATGCACAGTGTAAGGATAGGAGAAGGCTTTTGTGGAGAGATTGTATCTGCTCTGTCATGAATAAGGGCATCCTGGCTTAAATCTGTCTGTGTCTAATGGAAAACACTCTCTTCCTACAAAACTTGCCTCTCCTAGTCTTCATTTCAAATGGTGACTTGTTCTCTTCCTGCAAAATTAATGCAGTTTAAATGGAAACAATAACAAATGCACTTTGTCTAAATAGCATCTTTTGAGCAATGCGGCCTTAGATCTTTGGAAAAAAAGATTCCAAATATCAGGTTTTCAGGAGTTGACTGAATAGCAGTTTCTTGCCTTAGCAAGATGTTCTTTTTTTTTTTTTTGCAGCAGCAGCAGCCAGATTTTCTACATGAAAACAAAAGTAAATGAATGAAATTGAGGCACAATTCACTTTTTTGGGGGTTGAATTTCTACTTGAAGAAAGATATTCCATGGGAGGGACCTGCTCAGGCAGCCTATGCAAACAGTGAAAAGAATTTCAGAAATCTTCAACATTAGGATAAAATCAACATTATTTTTGCAGATGAGGGAGCATGGGCAAGGCCACAAGATGTATGAGTAGCTTGAACAGGTCTGAGGTTTTCAAAAAGATTAAAGCACAAGGGAATCAGGAAATGCTATAGCTGGAAAGAATCCATTACTGATTCTTTTATTAACTTTTTGGAATAACTGTTGTGGCACATTGAATCCTTATTGTGGAGTGGCCTGAGAAGATTAGCCTCCAGAAACCCGATAATCAAACTAATATTTGTTCATTTTACTTCATTTTCCAACAGACTGGAGGGAGCAGGGGCTTAAAACATTGTATTTGTGGTCCGGAACTAGTCAGTAAATAGTTCTTCAAGTGCAAGTCCTTCATAGGGAGGTAGCTACAGCCAGTCTGAGGTTACACTGTCTTTATTTCTTCCAGGCTGATGGTGAAGCTTAGTGTTTTCTGTAAGTGTTTAAATGTTTGCAGAGGCCAACAGTGTATTGAAAACCTAATTGGGCTGACATACAAGCAAAGATGTGACCTAATATTCACTTACGCTTTTTAACCAGTCATTGAGTTAAATTTGGGATGTCATCCTTAATCCTTCTTGTTTGTTGCTACTGTCATTTATATTCTCTTGGTTCTCAGCCCTTTATAAAGGTAAATTTGCAGTGTTCATTTCCAAGGGATGAGAATGATCTATATTAAATGTTTTGGAAAATTGAGTTTTGTCAGATCACATTCCTTTAAGAGAAATCACTCCTTAACAAGAATAATAATAAAAAAAATATCATAGATATATATATACACACACAATCTTGTGTAGCTACAGGCTTCAATGAGAAAATCTGTAGTCCTACATTTGGAGATTCCCAGGGCTTTATCCAGGCATATTACTATCTACTGAAAGTTGCCCATAAAATTAAAAAGAAAAAAAAAAAAAAGGTTAATCAGTTCAGATCCTAAGATCTATACAGAAATCTTGGTACAGGATTACTAAGTACTCCTGTTTACCTCATAATAATTTGGATTTGAGAGGATATGGTGAATAAAAAGCAGTTTCCAAATTTGTAGGCCTTAATTTATGAGCTCTTGTCTAGATTATGTGTTCCAGTAAATAATTCTACGAGTAATTACCAAGCATTTGAGCAAAATTTTAATCAAGGAACTGAAACTCTTTCACATTAGAAACTGATGTAAATGAAGATTTATTTCAGAAAATTTTCTTCAAGTTCATTGCTTCAGAAGAACAATGCAAAATTAGGTATTTTCCTGGAGTTTTGGTTTATTATTCCCTTCCCAAAGTCTGGTTCATGTTTGTAGAAATGCTAACATAAAGTTGTACAATGTATAATATATTATTCTCTTGTAAGCCCAATTACATTACGGGGAAGTCATTTTGGTATAAATTAAAATACCTTTCTAAGGTGATGGGACTGTATTCTTCTTCGCCACACCTTGGGATTGACCATTGTAGGATGTACCTTTCCATCGCCCTGGGCCATGTACATCGTGAGCTGCTACTACTGCAGATGACAGCTTGGTCCCTTTATTATCATTTATGGGTCAAAAGTCCCTCCACTCTGTTTTATATCTCCAGAGTCATTTATTGTAAAAGAGAAAATCAGATAGGGCCTTTGGGCAGGGGGGAGAGGGGTGGTGAGGTGAGGAAGAAATCCTCAAAGATGCTTATTCTAGTCATCCTTTTTAACATTGCTGTGGGGGTTGTTAAGTCTGTCTTCTCAGAGAGCCACTATCTTGTGTGTTTGAACTTCTTGGGTTTTTTTGGGGGGGTGGTGGGAAAAGGACCAGGAAATGAGCTACACCATCATCAAATCCAAAGAAACAATGATTACGGCAGATGGTTTGAAACCAGGCTCGGCATACGTCTTCCAGATCCGAGCCCGGACAGCTGCTGGCTATGGTGGCTTCAGCCGAAGATTTGAGTTTGAAACCAGCCCAGTGTGTAAGTCCTTTTAATTACTGTCAACCTGTGTCTCTGGAATGGTTAACAGAAATGAGTCAGGGGATCGATACCTTTACAGAGAGCTTTTACTTGTCCTTGCCTCATCTCATGTCTTTGGAAATATCAGGCACATCGTGACTGTGCACACACAAGCTAACACATCTGTCCTTGCTTCCTCAGCTCATGCAATGAAGGTGGGAGGGGGTCTTCTGGCTTCAGAAATGCATAGTGTTCCTTCCCTGCTTAGAAAAATCCTGTATTTATGAGAGCTGGTACAAGAGAGAGCAAGGGGTCTGTTCTCAGGAGGGACAGAGGGGATGAGACCTGCTCCTTCATACCTCTTAATGGATCTCTGCAGAGGATGTAGGCTTTCTTTTAATATCTGCATCTGGGGAAAAAAAAACTGAAATGATGCCTCTCTGCAAGGGGAAGAATTGAACCAGCATTAGTGTCTTTGGTGTAAGTTCCTGTCAAATTGAAAGATGGTTTATGCTGGCTGCCAATGCCACAGCCTTGGGGAAAGGAATTTGACTTGCGATTGGAAATGGGGAAAATGTGCATTGCAGGCGCCGAACTTTTTCTTGGCCTGTTACAAATTTGTGAGGGTTTTTTTTGATCATCCGGGTCAGGATTTTGGAGCAGATTCTGTGGCAGGATGAACTCCTAAGGCATGCAGAGGCTCAGCTACTCTTTCCCCTGCGTTCAGGCACAACTGTGGGGAAATTGGTTTTGTCCCAGATACCAATTTTTTGCAGAGGTATCAAAGATGAGGTTCGCTCTCAGAAAATACATTCTATTTATTTCAGTTTGCACAACTGTCATTTATTCATTTTTTTATACTGTTTGCATGCAAGAGAAATTTTGTGGTGGAAATACTCTATTCCTGTGGGAAAGATCCTGTATGTTTTTTTTTTTTTTTAAAATGTCAATTGATCAATACTTTGATTACTGTTGCTCCTTCATTTAAAAGTCAGCATCTTCAAGAAGATGCTGTTGTCTCCTCAATGCATGCTACCTTTGAAGCTGTAATAGATTTTTAAGGGATCATACATGTGCAGATGTAGCTGCGGAGCCAGTGATTGAACTAATACAGTGCAAATTGCATCATGATGCGAACATTAATGCAATGAGAGTGGTCTATTTAATGTATTTCTTATTGTATTAACCATTAACCATGCCGTATAAGTAGCAAGAAAATCCTGTTACCCTGAAAATTATTCTGTATTCTACCAAAGAAACTTTGCTTGCAGTTGGAAAGTTTCTAGATTCGAGTAATTTGAGTAATAGTGTTCTAAACTATTAATGAATTATACATGAAATATATGCACATTTAATCCAGTGGCATTGGTACCTACAATCCTGGTCCAAAAATAATAGCTCTTCTATAAAGCCCATCATGTCAGTGGCTGTGGTAATCAGGATCTTTTGAGGACTTTTGGTAATATTTTTAAACACTTAACCCCCTAGAGTAATTTAGTCATGCATACACCTCACTCTCTTTAGCATTTTAAAAGTGGAGGAGTAGGTACTTCTCTGATTCTAAGGAGCAGTTGGAGGAATACCTACTGCATGCTTTCTGGTTTGGGAACTGGGAACTGTTTCTCTGTTGGACTTGAGCTCTGGATGAAGCAGAACTTAACCAGATGTTTAAATGCTTGGTAAAATTGAAATGCAATGTAAGCCCCAGTATCTTGCAAAATGCAGCTCCATTTGACATTTAAAACCTTTAAAAAGCAATTTTAATTTTTTTTTTCCCCAAGGCCCTATATAAAGTCAATATCAGTGCCAGGAGTGTTACCAGACTCCCACTACTTTCCTGCCCATCCTAGAGGATCTGAAAGCAAACACAGATCGAAATCTCGCTGCTACACTGGAATTCAGATCTGAAGCTTTTGTTAGAGCCAAAGCAACTTATGTTGATTCGATCACAAATTAAAGTCTTTCACTGACTATTGTGAGAATTAAAAACAGCCTCCAAAATCATTTGGACCAAACAACAGGTTTTGTGTCCAGCTTGCAAGGTTTCTGTAAAGATAATTTTTGATACACTTGGAGGAAATATGAAACAACAACCTGAAAAATGCAATAGAAGGGAAGCCGTAACTTGTTTTTGACTTTTCTGTTTGCAAATTTTGGTGGTTTTGGTTTTTTTGGTTTGTTTGTTTAGTTTTTTTCTATACTGCTGCCTGCATGTGCAATTCTGCACAGTGCTGTGATGCAACCAGGGCTGCATTTTTCAGCAGAACTTTTTCATTTTCGGTCAAAGCTGTTGTTGTGTGTATCGACTTGCTGATATCTTCTCCAAATGGCAGTGAGCTTGTCCAGCCTTGAAAACTAACCTTGCCAAAAGCTGGGCTTTGCCTGGAATGGTGAGCTAATCCAGCTGGTCAGCTGGGCAGCAGTGGGAACATGTCACCAAGTTGAGGAGAGGGGTAATCCAGGTCCCTTGCTGGCTTTAAATGGCAGCAAGGTCCCAGCTTGGCTTCTGAATTCAGGCTTTTTAGGTGCCATAGATCATAATGGGATTCATCTCATTTCCCTATCCCTCGAGCTGTGCAAAAAACCACCAGTCATAGTTTAATGTTCTCCTTTAAATGTTTTCCTTTTTAATTATTTTGTCAAGAAAGCAATAAAACATCATCTTAAGGAGCCTCCATAAATTTGTGAGGCTAATAAAATTTCTGGATGATGGCATGGATTTGGAGCAGTTAAATATTTAATGTATTGCAGCCAATCCTTCTGAAATCGTTTATGTTGCTGCAGCAGGTCTGTGCCGCTTGCCATTGAGCACCAGAGAGCTCCCGTACAAAGGCCTACTTGAAACCCATTGCAGATCAATGTTGAATGCCATACCTTTTCATCTGTCTTTTCTTTTAACAATTAATATGGGACTATATTCAGTTATTTTATAGCCTCCATAAAATTAATTCTGTGCTAAGGACCCCTTTTTACTTCAATCATTTAGTTAAAGGCTGCTTCTGTGCAATGGATTCATGCTGCTCCCCAGTGTGTGTGAAGCTTCATCCAGGGCTGACACATGGGTCGGATATAGTGAGGTTTTTCCCCACGTGGCATGAGCGTCTGTGCTGGGGAGCTGATTTTGGGGGGAAGAAGCCGGATTGGTGCCCCAGGGTGGGTAAATATATGCAGCTAAATAAGCTGGCAGTGGATAGGACAGGGTGAGGAGGCTTTGGTTTCTGCTTGAGGAACCCTACGTGCAAACCCAGGGGGAGAGATGGGTTCCTTCCCCTGCAGTGCAAAGCAGATAAACAAGATAAAAGTGGTGTTCACATTTCCATTTTAGAGGTTGCAGGAGCTCTGCTCTTACTTAATCTGTGTCAAAACCCAATTCTTGAACAGCTTTCCTGACCTTTCTGATGGCACCTTTATCGTAGGACTTGTCTCCTGCCTTTTGGCAGGAGGGCTCTTTATTAGCATGGGCTGGGAGAGTTTTGATTCTTGGCTGATAAAAAGACCAACCAGTGTATGTTTCTTAGCAAATTGCTGGTTTACAGAGGGCACCTTCTGGCCATGTGGTATAGATGCCACAAGGGTTACTTTTTAATTATTTATAGCTTCTTGAAGTGCAGGTAATGCTGTTTATCTCAGAGATGTTGCTTATGTCTCCTAACAATAGCATTCCATAAATGTTCTCTCTGCAAATGGGAACCTGTTGAGTTTTCATCCTTTATCTCTGTGATTTCTAATGCAGCTAATGCAGGAACACAAAAAAAGTTTGCAAACTCAAAGGCTGCGTTCTGCAACATTTTGATTTCTGAATTCAGTGATAAGATGCGATTTTGTTGGGTTTTTGGCTTGGTTTTGCATGTGGTTTTGGTTTCTTTCCACCCATTTCCTTTCCAAACTAGAAACAGACAACAAAGGGGGAAAACAGAAACCATAAAAGAAGAAACAAGCTAGTAAGAGTTGAAACCTTGCTGGCAGCCTCACTAGAAAGACTCATGTCAGTACTGACTGTCATTTTAACCTTAATCTCCATTTTCTGTTTCTCATCTCAGCAGTAGCTGCATCCAGCGACCAGAGCCAGATTCCTATAATTGTTGTGTCTGTAACAGTGGGAGTCATTCTGCTGGCTGTTGTTATCGGTTTTCTTCTCAGTGGAAGGTAAGAGAAGAAGCTGTGTATTTATACTTCTCCAACTTTTGTAATAACTTTTATCTGACCATCTGATTAGCACGATTTAGGCGAAAGCAGCATGTGAATGAAGCTGTGGAGCAGCAGCGCTGGAAAACAGCACGAGGGTGGGCTGATTGATCTGTTTGGACAGGGAAGAGTGGTAAAGGCTCAGTCACAGGTGTAGTTCATTTCCTAATGATTTTCATCTGTATAGACTAGCACTGATTATTTGACTTGATTCTCACAGGAGTGTTTTCACATTCCTTCAAAAATAAGCACAACACGTTAACACAGCTAAAATATCCTGAAGCTCATATGTTCGCACTCAGAGCTTGCAATGGGCTTTGCTCACAGAGAAAACTTGACTTCAGGAAAACAACTGCGAAGCAAAAGAGAAGAAACCCAGCCAAGGGGCCAAATGCCCCAAGTTTTGATCAGGTCTGAATTTCATTTTTCATGTGTAGGACGCTAATGGTGCTCCCCCATGTGCTAGTAAATGATATAGAGACGGAGTCTTCATCATGGAGGGAGACACTCGACTTCAAACCATCAAGCGATCCCATTGACTTCTCATGTGCTTAAACATAGGCAAGATGTTTATAGGCTATACCATCTTTGACAACTCTAATAGAAGCTGATGGAACTGGTTGGGGAACAAGGGATTGTGGTACCAGTGAAAAATCTGGCTTGTATCAGGGTCAGTTAGTACTGTGGCACTAAATTTGTGCACATAAAGCACTTTTTTTCATATAATACGTGTGTATTAGTGCATTTTTTTAATGGCAGTAGTCAAAGGATGCAATGTCCTTTGTGCAGAGCAGTGTGAGGTGCATCTATTGATAAAGCTGAATTTGTTTTCAGTGCAAAGTAAATATGCTTCTAAGGTAACCATCAGCCCACTGTTGCTTTCACGATACAGTTCTGTCTTAAGGTCAGGTCTAGCAAGGTGGCTGAAAATGACAGGATATTGTAAGTGTTAAGAGTACTTGCAGAAGAACTGCACTGATACTGAACATATTGGCTGAGGGTTTTATTTCCCAGAGCAGGTAGGGTATCAGTCTGCGAACACAGCATGGTGAAATCTAGCCAGGCTGAGCAGCTCTGTCCCCAGGTATAAGGCATCCATGGAAGGACACAGTTATTTCCTGTCTTAAAAGGTAAGTGTGCTGCCACCTCTACTCAAGGTCAGAGACTGACAGTCTCTTCCAGCTTAGCTATTCAAGCTCCTGTCATTTGCTTTGAGTGACTTGTTGGGTTTGAAAATGGGAAATTAAGTGCTCCTGTCTGCACAAGAAGCATGAAGCAATTTGGGGCTGAATGGCTACAGGCCATTCACACCAGGGGCTACAGGAAAGCTGTAGCCAAAAAGACTTGGCTCTGAACACTGTAGGCAGGAGTTCAAGTTTCTCCTTAAAAGCTGGAGGTTTTGAGTCAAATACCTCCTCAAACAGAGTCAGGGGAGGTGGACCTTGGCATCCCCCAGCCTGGATGTGAGCTCGTGTTGATGCAAATAAGAAGATGCATTTGTATCCATAACGAAGCTACGAACGTAGCCTGACACCTCTGCAAGGAGTCATCTGTGGGGATGAATTGCAGGTGGAAGGACATATAGCCCTATATGATCATAAGGAATTGCAGCTGTATGTGTGACAATGAGCAGCTTTTGCTCTTCCCAGAGCTGCTGGCAAGCACTTGGGACCTCTTTGGGGAGGACATGCCCTTTCAGGTCTCCTTTTTGCTGCTACCCTCCCTGTTCTGAGCAGGCAATTGCAAAGCCTGAGCAATTTGTCAGTAATTCTCATTAGTTGTCTTTCTGTCTTTTGCCCTAATGGGCTTTCCAGGATGTGCTTCCTCTTGGCTCTTTATCTCTTGGCACATTTATAAAAGCCCCTGTCTTCTTTGGCTAGAGTCCTATTGCCACATCTGCTGCTGCCTTAATCCTCCTACCTCATACGTACACCTCTCTCCTTGGACCCCAGGGCAGATGCACATTCCTGGGAGCATCTCCATGGTGCCACACTGGATGTATGGGAAGGGACAGGCACATGGAGTGGAGCTGTTGGTCCATTCTTATCTTTTTGACCCTTCCCTGAAAGAGGGAGGACCCTAGTCCCTCATCTGGAAGTAGTGAAGAAGGTTCCAGCACCAGTGAAGGTCCACCATTAGAAAATTAGCTTCAAAACTACAGAGCATCTTGTCCAGTTTGAGTTCCCATGAATATTAAAGCCTGTCTAGTGCATTAAGTGACTCATGAGAACAGAAAAATAAACCCCAGAATCCCAGAAAGTTTGACAGCAAATTTGAAGTTAAACAAAGCAAAACAAAAAAATTGCTCCTGTTTGGAAGAAGCAGAGATGCGCTGAAATGTGTCACTCACACTGCTTTGCCTTGGATATGATTTCAAGGCAATCCATAGAGTGTCTCTCCTGCTGTGACACTGTGGGGATGATAAACGTGTTCCAAGTCATGGGATAATCCCTTTCTGAAGCTGTTAACCTGTTTCTGGAAGATGCTTTCCTCTATCTTTGGAGTGGTTATGTTGTTCCAGTGCTTGGTTGCAGGGACTTAAATTTCATTTCCTGATTCTTTCCCGTACTTGCTTTTAGAAAAACAGGCATTCTGAACTCCAGGAGTTGCTCCAGCTGGATTCACCACTGCTTTCCAAGCCGAGCAAGCTATGCAAAGCCCAGACTTTGTCTTTTCTGCTAATGCAGGAGAGCAGGCAGGAAAGCTAAAGAGAAAAACCCTCTTGCTCTGCACCACTGAGGACATAGCCTGGCAAGCTCCTGCAAACAGGCTCCTCATTACTGGCTCTGTGCTGCTCTCAGGCTCCCTGGGAGTTCCTGGGCACCTCAGAATTAGGATATTCCTCCCTAGGATGCTGTACAACATCTCTTTGCGCCTATCCTCCAAGTGCTGGGCTGAAGTGAGTGGGGGTTTGAGAGCAGCCCAGCAGTGAGTAGGGGATGCCCTCCTGCTCTCGGCAACTCAGAAAGTAGCTTCCCAGCTGTAGGACTCAGGAGTGTGCTGGGCTCTGTAGGCTTTTTATTTTCTGCTAGGTCCCTGGAGGCAGAATTTTCCACACCTCTTCCCCTTTTTTAGCTTTCAAGTATCTCTGCGGTTTTCTCATGTCTTTTGAACGAATGTAAGTAACAGCTTGGCATTTCCTGTTGGCAGCTGGCCCTAAACCAAAGGTCAGGTGAACAGTAGTTGTGGTGGCATTTCCACATGCCAGCATCCATCTGTGGAAAAGTGTTTTGTGTCTGAAGCTGGAGGTTCCTGGGAATTTGAAAGTAAATGTACTTTGCCCTAACCAATTAAAGTTGCGTTTCAGAGCTGATTTACTTGTAGATGCTCCAGAAAACTCTTCCTGCAAATAATGGGTCTTCCAACCAAGGTCATAAACACCAAGTAAAATAGCTGATCACTTTTTTAGGTTATTCTGCTCTTTGCATCAAGGACGTATTAATAATATAATGATCAGCATCACAAATCAAAGAGATTCACTAAATCAGACTGTAGTTGTCTCGGCAAAAAAAAGAGAAGTGGATTGAAAATCTATTATTAAACCAGCTACAAGCGTTAAATTAAAGAACATAGAGTTGTTATTGTCTTTGTTTTGTTAGGAATATGTGTTCTTCTCAAAAGTGCAATGCATTTTACACATAGAACAGGACTATAAATTTTGCTTTCCTAGCCATATGTGAATTAGATGCCGCTTGGCATCGTTGTTCCTGATTGAAGTAAATATATTAAGCTAAAATCTTTACAGACTTTTATTTTACAGTCTGTGTTGGACAATGCCAGTCACAAAGATCTTTGTGCTCCATCTTGCAAGGAGCAATAAGGCTCCACAGTTGTCGTTGCATCAGCCATCTTCCTACAAATCAAGGTAGAAGCCAGGTTTGCATCAGCCTGGGAAGGACACCCACTGCTCCAAAGCAGTCCTCCCTCCTCTGTCCTTCAAACCAAGCCCTGTTTGTGACACTGATGGGGTCTTTGGTTGAGTGTTAAGAGACTGCTGTCCCTCCAGTCCCATGAACATTTGAGCTTTGTAATGCTAAGCAACGACATGGGCTTTCACAGAGTAAAATGGGAATGCTATTAGGTCAATGCTGTGCATGTTTGCAAAAGCTGCTCAAAATAACTTAAGAAGTGTACTGTGAATCTGCATTTATAGCTAGCTACCCATTATGGATGACCTTTCTATCTCAAGTGATCTTCCAAAGAACTGGAGGGAGCTTTTTATAGAACTTTTGAAAAAAATAAATTGCAAGCAACAAAAAACTGCCCTTTGCCCTGTGTCATACCTATATAGAAAGTCTCTTTCTGGCAAGGAACTAGCCTTTGAAAGACAAAGCAAAGACAAATCTTGCCACCTGGGTATTGGCAATTAGAGGCTTCTGCACCAAAGTATCCATCCTTGACCTTAACTGATTTAGACTTTTAAATATCAGCCCCTGCGGTGGCAGAGAGCTACTTTCTGGACACAAATATGTGCATCTTGTTAAAAATTGACTTTCAGGGAGTAGAGAGGGTGAAAGGATTGTGGTGTATTTCCTAGGTCCTGAGCCAGTGTTTGCAACCTTCCAGGATGTGTAAGGTCAAAATGGATGAATTTTTCCACAACCTGCCCTCCCGTCCTATTTTCCAAGATGTGTCAGGGCTCAAAATAGTTTGCTTTTTTTTATATTTCCATAGGAAATGGGAGACAGTTTGTAGATAGAGTTGTTCATAGAGCAAATTTTTCCAGCATGAGTCACAACTTTTGTTAGTTGTGACTTTTTAAAGGATTTTTATCTCTACATTCTTGCCTGCTCTTCCTTCTTCCTACAGGACATTGTCTCCCCTGATTTATAGTCACTGTATGATGCTGCCTACTGCCAAATATTCCCTGCAATTCAGTTGACAAGAGGAAGGATTTTGTTGGAGAAGTTACTGCTCTGCCAAGTCAAAATTCCCATCCACCAAGAGCAGGCAAGGTCTGGTCCCACTTCTGTTCAGGTCAAGGTTCTTACTACCTCCATCACGTTAAGAACTTCTTTCCTCTTCAGCAGTACATTTTCCCAGAGAGGAGCGTTAGCTGCATTGGTACACAGGATCCCCCTCTGAAAAAATAGTGCTCCGGTGCACCGTTCTGCAAAGGGTGCCCAGTGTGGAAATCTGCTTCCTGGAGTCCCCATCTGTAGCATCTTGCTTAGATCAGCTTGGCAAATTTGGCTGCTCCAACACCTTCTTTCTTTTTTATTCTGAATGCTTTTTGGCTTAGTACTTCTGTGCAAACACACAGAGCTCTGCAAGCGAGTCTGAGCTGCTGCAGTTTCAAGAAGGGTTTAGGGACCTAGGCTAATCTGTCTTCAGATTACTCTGGCCCAGTCAAGAGGTGAGAGTTGACCAAATCTGTAATTAAGCTCCAAGCCCGTCAGACATTGCCCTTGAAAGCATCATTTCTGAGGTATTCTGGCAGCAGCTAAGGGAACCAAGGCAGGAGGATTGGCATGAACAGATAAGTGGCTGGTATAAGCCCTGCCTGAGCAGGGGAAATGTGGGACAGTGCAGCAGTCGGTGACAAAACCTCCTTGCCTGCATTCAGATGATGATTTTGATAGCATTATGCAAGTTCCATTTCTGCTTCGAGAAGGGAACTGGGCTGCTTTGAGCTGAAAATGAATTTGACTTCAGTGGTAGCAGCTCTAGGCTCCTGCTGAGCACTGGTGAGCTCATCCATACACAGCATTTTCAAGTGAGGCTTTACAGTGTCTTCTGTTGGCTGTGGAGTGGATAGATGATGAAGAAAATGAGACCATCGCTGTTGCAGTGCAGGCGACACATCGCCCCTCTGCACTTCTGAATATGTGGATGTTTCACCTTGCTTTCGATGCTAGAAGTAGGAAGTGTGACCTCTCCCAGGGGCATGCCATGTTGCCTAGAAAAAAGGTTACCTGTGCTTTCTCATGGCTTAGGCATAGCAAAGTGTAATGCCAGAGGTCTTTCCAAGTTCCTTTTCCTGGCAGATTGGCTCTCCCTCCCCACAGTGATTGCACAGCTATTGTCTGCTTGGGCTTCTGCATTCTCGGTTATTCTCGAACAGTGCAGAGAACATGTGTTAACATGTGAACTAGATATAGCTCAGCAGGAAGAGCAGGTGACTCCTTAAAACATTCATATAGTTCTGGGCAAAGTAAGAATATGTTCCAAGCAGCTCACAGTGTGTAAATGCTGCTCCTCTGATGTTTGAAGCAAGCATGTCGACTCATGAGGTGCTATGTGTAGTGCTGGCCTCCTGACCTGGAGATGCAGGAAGCAATCATTGCCATTGCTCAAGACTGCATAAAGGATTAGAAAAATCTTCCCAGGCACCCTCAAGTATTTTAGTCTCTAATTGCAAGCCTCTGAAGAACATCACATTAGAGCAGCTTATTAAAAGCAACAAACGAGGCTTTCATTTATCATGACTCCAAGTTTTCATCTTACAACTCTTAAAAGCCACAGCTATATACAGCAGAGCCTCTCTGAGATCTATTTAGCCACTAGGAATGTAGTTTAATTCTGAATGCTCTCCAGGTCATCTGCAGACTTGTGGTAAATTAATTACATTGATTGCAGGCACAGTTGTTGGAGCCCATCATATATATACATTTCATTAACAAAGCATTTAGTCCAGGGTTTGAAATGATGCCAAGGGTGTTGATAAGTCCTCCTAGCCCAGGTTTATTAAAGTTTGCTCTCTGGACAGTTGAGTTTGCAAACCACATAGGCATTGTAGGGGTCACCTTTGCTAGAACTGGAGGAGTGTCAGCTTTGTGTGCCTGAGATAACTGAAAGTGGTAGAACTGATCTAGCCAAGAAGCAGGACAATGCCAGCAGGCCACGGAGGTCCTGAAGATACCTCTGCAGCTCCAGGCTCCTCTGCATTGTCTCTGCCCATCTGCAGCCCTTTCCTTGAAGCCAGGGCTCAAAGCAGAAGTCACACCTTGTTTCAAGCCAGCTTGGCTTTTGGAGACGCTGCTGCCTCAGCACCTCATTATTTCCCAGCAAAGGAGATTTAACACTGCAGGAGTCTTCTCAATAACCTTCACTGTTATGTTGACATGTCATATGTTAACCTGCAGCAGATTGGAGAGGCTCCTGACCACCCACTGAAGTCAGGGGCAGCCCCCATAAGCTGTCCCAGCAGTCTGCTGGTTGATTCAGTGAAGCTAGAGGAGACTTTGCAGATAATTTTGATGCATACAGTGTTTGGTTCAACTCTGACTGCTCCCTGATACAGATCATCTTGCTGGCTAAAGATCTTAAAACCCCAGAGAGGCCTGGGCATATTTCATTGAGTGGCAATCTCTTATCCTGCCACAGCATTTGATTTTGTGTGGAAAGCATTTGCTTTCGGCTCCTTAGTTTCTAGACCTAGAAAGCCCTGTGTGAAGCAAGGAGATGGGGAAACTCTGCCCCTCCCAGAAACCATCAGCACCCAGAGGTGGTGGCCCCAGGGCCGCAGCACGTTTGCTAGAGCTTAACATCCAGTTTAATTTGCCTCAGGATTTTTATATTATGAAGTTTATCTGCTGAATCAAGCCATCCTTTTAACAGGAGCAGTAAGAAATTTTCCTTTGTCCTAAGTCTTCAGGCCAAGTAGTCCATGCATTTACTCTAAGCTCCGAGTGTTCCTGCGACTGGAGAGTGGATTTTATTGTCTGCTAATCCAGTTTAGTTTATTTCCAAAGGGCTTTACATTTCCCCAAATATTACACCTCAGAGAATTTTGACCCTAAGTGCACAGAGTTATGTGAGAGGTGTGCAGGAGTAAGGCTTCATTGAGGTGTATTTCCCTTGCACTTGAGCATCTTTATCCCTTCCCATAAATGGAACAAGGGAAATCTGAAGTGCTCTGTATTCAGTACAGAGAACTGATTTTGTCTTAGAGCACCCCAGCAGCTGATGAGGTGTTCAAAGAGTTGTCTTTTTTTAGGAAAACAGCAAACTATTTTCATTTCAGAGAAGTGCTGGCTTTTCAGGTTGTTTCAAAAACCTTGACTTTGCATACTCATCAGTGTGGGAAGGTCTGGTGGCAATAACTATTAGAAAATGCCTGAGGGAAGAGGGCCTCCTAGCTAAAATGTGAGCTAAATCATCACAGCCACAGTGATCTTCTGGAGATATGCAAATTCTCTGCACTCAAATCCTGTGAGGTTAAACCCAGAAAATAGCAAATTTGACTGAAAATATATTATGCTTGGATTCCCTTTGTTTGCTTTTGGGTTCTGGACCTCCGGTGTTAACTTGGATCAATGGAGAGGTTTAGTGACGGCTGAGTTGCTTCCATGTTAGTATGATTGCACAATGTGGGGCATTATGAAAATACAAAATATTGTCAGTTATAGTAAAATAATATTCACATCACTGTTTAGAAAATGTTAGCAAGTTGTTTTGCTGATGCAGAGGGGACTGAGAGAGACATTCTTCACTAGTTCTAATTTAAGCACATAATCCAGTATATAATTCCTTAAATCATTGCATGCCTGAAGTTATTTTGCATCATAATTTAAGGCAGTGCAGTTCCAGAATGTTAATTTTGTCTAAATAGGTTTCTTTAATGTGTTTAGGCATTCTATTTTATACTTTGTAAAAATCTGATGGGCACAATTATTTTTTTTTTTTTTTCAAGAATCACAGAATGACACGTTGCACTGATTTGAGGAGTAAGGATGAGTGAGATCTTCAGCTGACTTTATTTGGAGTATGTCTGCACCATTAGGCTCCTGCTTGTATATCATACTGAACTTTTTCCTGTTGTTTCTTCTGCACTATGTTCTTTTACAGGATTAATTGCCTTAATAGTCATGGTAACGGGAAAGTTGGCCATGCAAGTTTTCTAACAAGGATAAAGGGCAATTACAGAGGTTCAGCCAGTCTTGGGTTACAGACTGATGCCACGCAAACCTATACTCTGATTAGACCAGAGTAATGGCTCAGCAGCCTTCAAAAGCAAACTGTGGACACACACAGTGCCTTTCAAACGCACCGTGTTTTGAGTTTATTTAGGCTGAATATTTTCACTCGACTCACAAGGTCCTGCTTCTGCAGATATGTAATGCGTGTGCAAAGCTTCACTGCCACAAGAAGACCCAGAAAGGGCTGTGTGAGTTGAGTACATGCATAAGGGTCACCAAAAGCAGGGCTTGCATCATTCACCCAGTGCTGGGGGTTTTTTGTTTGTTTCTGTTTGGTTGGGGTTTTTTTTAAGAAAATTGTAACTGTACTGCGCACACACTTGTGGAAAAAGTCACTTAGTCACTTTCCCTGCTCCAAGGCAGGTGCTTAAGTTTAAGCACATGGGTGGCCCCCATGGTGGTCCTCAAATACAGGAAGCACATGGTTAATTGCTTTGCAGGACCATGATCTGTAAGGTCTCCCCAAGGCGTTTTTCCCCAACAGTAGCACATGCCATGAAATTGTTGCAGGCCAGGGTGTTAAGGTCCAAATAATAATTGCAATAACACGGAAGAAGTGCATATAAAAATGTTGTGAATGTATTGTCACCTTGCCAGGGCGGTGGGATTATTCCTTATCCTGGGCCTTTTTGTTTGCTTTTCAGTTGCTGCGATCATGGCTGTGGGTGGGCTTCTTCTCTGCGTGCTGTTGCCTATCCAAGCCTAACATGGTCAGTGTTCCCACCCGTGCTGGCTCCTATTCCGTGTCCTCCCTCCATGTTTTCCGTGCACAGTCTGCCTCTCCCTCCCTTTCTTGTATTGGCCTGGAAATCGCTTTCTCATCTGACCTCTTCACCCAGCTTATCTATCTCAACAACTGGAAATAGCGTGACCCAGATCAGTGTGTCTCCGGGAAGAGCAGGGGGCCCAGGGGAGTGAAGCCCTGATGCGTAATGCCGTGATCGATCCAGACACCGCACCAGCAATGTCATGTGTCATAATAAAACATCACGTATGCTGGACACTTCATCACAATCTGCTTCTTGTCACCAAAAGGGGCTGGGGGAGGTAATTTGACCCCAGAAAGGAGGCAAGGAGCAGGCAGAAGTGGAAAGGTATTTAGTGGCATGTAATCTGCATGTCAGTGAAACGAACTGTCTGTCATTGACATACATGTCAATGTATGACATACACAGCAATGACATGATGCTGTTTGCCAACGATATGCTCCAGCAGTGTTGGACATATCTCTGTGGGCATCAAGACCTGCGTGTCCGTGCTGCATGCTTCCCTGTTCTGCCACTATCTGGGCTGCTTCACCAGTTTCTGGTCCCTTGTACTCTGCCCTCTTTTCTAACTAATCAGAGGAAGGGTCATTTTAATTTCTATTGGTTTGACTGGATGCGAATTGAGTTGCCTCCTGAAGGGAATGTGTTTTAGGTCTCTGAATTGACTGTAATCTGTGCAGACAGAGATCTTCCTAAGCCTCCTAGGAGACTCATGAGATCACCATCCCCATCAGATAGCTGCTTGAGACCATAGGAGTGCTGAGACATTCAACATGCATTGTTGAACTGGGAAGGCTTTGCAGCATAGCTGAGTGAGAAGTGTGAAACTCTTCTGCTGTGTTTTCTGGGATGATGCTGAGGCTTTGCTGGGTCATGCTGCAGTCCCTGGATGTGGGGCACAGCAGTCACCAAGGTGGACTGGTTTTGGCTCCTCTAGTGCTGGGTGTTGGCTCTGACAGAGTCCTGAACCAGGGAGGAGTTGCAACTGCAAATCCCAAAGGCCATAAAGCAGAACATTTTTCTTTTTTCCTGTTGGAGTGTTTTTAAGTGTTTTTAAATTCTTGTCTTGACTTTTGAGCACTTGAGAGCATCATTAGGAAGAAAGGCTGCTCAGCTCAAAGTGTTTGCCTGCAAAACGTTCTTCTGGTACATGCAGTTTTTCCTGCGAGCCACCAATTTGGCAATGATTGCACTAAAAGAAAAGGTCTTGGTCCTTCTGTTGTCTGTTGTGCTTGTGCCACCAGTGCCCAATCAGTCCCTCACTGTGAGTTATGCTTCAGAGGTTCTCAGGAAGGTGCCCCCAGCCAGAGAATGGCAGCAATGAAAAATACATCTCAGAGATCAGGATTGGACTGGATGGCTACGAAGAAGAGAGACGTATAGGGAAAATTTGGTTGACCTGGAAAACACCCTCTGCAAGTTTCCTCCTAAACTGCAGGGAGACTAATGTGGCAGCAAGCTGGGATGGGAAAATGGGAAAAATAACTTCAAGGCACGGGTGCTGTTGGCTGTGTTATGGGAAGGCATGACAACCTCTTTAGAAAGATTTATGGAGATCACTTCAGCGAGAGCTTCCTGTGAGAAGGGGAAACGGTATCTTGTTTAAATTATTTTTAATTGTTCTGGTGGTGGTTTAGGAAGGCAGGGAGTCATTCAATGTGAAGTCAGGGAAAGACTTAAGGCTAAAAATACCACCATCGGAATTGTGAAACTTCCTTTGTAAGGCATCCAAGTTAATCAGAGGTCAAAGGCAGGATCACACCATATAGAGGGAGACAGTGGCTGGGAAAGCTGCTGAGATGACAGTGAGCCTGCAGCCCTTAGGAAGGGAACCTGTCCTTGTTCCTCTCAGGCCAGTTGTCGGGTGTATGTATGAACTGAGCCGAAGTTTCATCTCAAGACCTTTTACTGCTCTTTTGATCACATTCTTCAAATTACAGGACTTTGTGAGTAGATAGAGGAGTTGAATGAGTCAGATTCCCAGCCTACATGGGTTGCTCCAAGTTACTCCAGGTGAAGTAATTAAGTGAAATAATTTCGTTGATTAAAGAAAGTAACTCCTTATGGACATCAAAAAAGCAGAAGAAAAGTGAACAGAAAAATGGGGAACAACTTCCAGTATAAAAACTGTTTGTTTTACACCAGTCCTTTAAGTATTCTAAGGTTTTTTGATGCTGAATTTATTCTAGGATTGCAAGCAGCAAAGGTGAATGCTGTACATGGACCAACGTCATTAGAGGTAGATTTTTGCCTCTGGCTCTTGGTATCAGTGTTGTTTATCCAGGATAAAACTATTTTCTGAACAAGTTATTGTCTGCACACATGAACTGAGGCGACAGGATCTTGGCTAGATGGACAGATCTGTGTTTGTTTGTTCCTCTAGATGGAACACAGTCCTGCGCTGTAACACGTATGCAGCCTTATTGCTTTAACATCTTGGAATAAACAGTCTGAACCAAGCACTTACCCCTTGTAAACAACAACTTTGCAGTTCTTGCAAACCTCCTGTGAAATGGCAGCTCAAGATGTGTTGGATGCATGCCTCAAAGTTGATTTCTTGTAAAAGGTGGGCTTCTGAGTGAAGGTCTTACCCCTGGAGAGCAAGTTACATTTTGTTTCTGTTTCAGAGAAGGACACAGAGTTTATTATTTCCTATGTGAGAGATTAAATACATGTATAAATCTCTGCAGGGCTTGGATGGGAGATTGCACGCTGCTTCAGTGCACAAGCCATTCAATGGTGCTGACCCACACCTAGCAAGGTGAAGTCCATTTCCTCATCTGGGATGTCTAAATGCTGTTCCCATGTGCATTTCTAGTAATGCCTTGGCTATGTACTGAAATGCTTTGGCCTGTGCCTGAAGTATGTATGTAAAGACTCTCCCACATCACTGCCTAGGGCTTGGATGTCTGAGGTCCAGCTCCACAGTCCCCTGACTGTGTCCTGTATGGGTTGTAAACAGAGTGGTGGCCTTAGCTAGGGAGATGGAAGCTCCTTCCCTTGAGCATTCTGTGGTATTTGAGGATGCCTTGGGTGGCTGAGGGACCATGCACCACCCAACAAGGGCACTCCAAACCACAGGGTCAGACACAAAGTATCTCCATCAGTCCAGGGAAAGTGAGCATCTTCCTGCCTCGTTTCTTGAAGGACTTTTCTCTATGAATTGGCATCTGCCATGAGAAGCAGTGGGCATTGGTTTCCCAGCTGGATTCTTCATCTTTTTACCTGTACGTTTTATATTTTATAAACCTATATAGGGATCATTTTACAACTTCACTTTTATAATCTGCCCCATAAATATTTTATGAGCTGCCTGCCAATCTGCAAGTAGTTCTTAAATAAGATATGATGCCTTTAAAATATATTTAAAGTCTCACTTTATTTTTTTCCTCTGATACTTCTATTGAAAAACACTGAGCTGTGCTAAGAAGACATCTGCTTTCTAGATGCAGAAACTGGGACAAATCCACAACAGGACTAAATGAGTTGGGACTCAGGTGTGCTGCTAAATTATGTTAACTCTTTGGCTGAGTGTCTCCAGCTCAGGGGGGGATATAGGAAATCTATGGTTTGTACAATGACAATAAACTAGAAAATGAATCTTGCATCAGGAGGCTTTTGACTCACAGCTTTTCCAATAATTATTAAGAGCAAGTGAACATGCAGAAATGGATTATTTCACAAACAAGTGGGAGCTTTTTTGTTCCCCAAAATATATTGCAAAGCTACAATATTTAGGTACTGTCACCTGCCAGTAAGATTCACGTATTGAATCAGGACTGTTAACCTGAAATGTGGTATTTAGTTAGGGAAGAAAGGAGGAAAAATACTGCTTGTGTGTGTTATTTAAAACCTTTGAAGGTCAAGAAGGGGAGAAGTGTGATTTAGCCCCAGTCAGTGGGGCTTGTGTCTCTGGGTAGTTTAAGAAACCGAGCGTGCAAAGGGCACAGGCAGGTTTCACAGCAATATTTGTTAGTGACACCCAACTGTTGCTTGACAGTCACAGTCCACTAGCTGCCATTTCACTTTGGCATGTCTTGTCGAGGCTTGTTTTAACAATGCTTTGGGGGTCCTAGTGCCTGATTTCATATGATAATGTGATGTGCTGCTGTATGTGTTACTCAGCTTGAGAGAGGAGGATGGCCAGAGCCAGCTGGTTTGCATTGGCCCTTTGAGTGTGTCCCTGGGCAGTAAACATGGACCGTGATGCATCAAGGTGTGCTTGGATCACTGGATGCATGTAATGGCATGTTCTCCATTTCTCTCTCCTCCCTCTTCATGGTCAAGGAATCAGGATGTGCGGATAGTAAAAAGGATAATGTTAATAATGCTAGCAGTTAGTAAAGAGATGAGGGCATTTTCTCTAAAAGGCAAACAGAAGAAATACTGTATATATGCATTTGGTAGAAGGCTGAATTGAAACATTTTTGTATTTTTAAGGGGAAAATTGAGTTACATGCCTCAATCCAGAAAATCAGTTTTGCAGAAAACTGATGTAACTTTTGGCAACTTGCAGCAGAAAAAGTTGGGGTTGCCAGAAGTGGGAACTGATGCTGATACACATTATATCTCTAGTTCATATACTTAAAGAGGGAGGCAATATGACAAAGAAGGAGAAGAATCCATTTTCACCTGGAGATTGTGAACACTAAAACACGCTTATAAATGACTTTTACTCACAAGGTCTCCACGTACACCTAGTGCTTTGTTTTTGAGTTAATTAGGGAGGACCCCATCTCAGGAAATGGCTCTGCTGCTGCTAGAGCCAAGTGATGAGCATCATCATGCAGATAACCATGTCTCAGGGCACCTCATTACTGCTGTCGTAGTTTTTGGCATGATGGTCTCAGCTTGGTTGCTGCTGCTGAAAACGCACCCTGCATGGATAGTCTGTTTATCAAATGTGATCTGTGTATCTTCCTGCCCGTGTCCCTGAACTGCCGGTCAGCCTTCCCCCTTGTCTTCTGCACCTTGTCTCAATCCATTCCCCTGTGCTTGCACAATGTTTGCAGTCAATTTTTTCCTCCTCTCCCCTTGGTACAGGTCTCCCCTTCTCCCCAAGGTAAGCTTGCGTGCCTGCTGCCCTTCCTCAGAGTAACCCCAGGAGCTCACATTGCATTTCCCCTGCTTGACCCTCTGGTGTCCAGCTCTGCTGGGGCCAGCTCAGTGGCAGTGCGTGCATCTCATCATACAGGGGATTTTGCTGGTAATCATGATCGTTTCACAAATCCAGTGCCAAAATCCTATAGCCACAAGGCTGCTTGGCCCCTCGCAACCAGGCAGACAGCAGCTCCCTGTAATAGGACTTCATGCTGAGGGCATGTTTCATGCAGATGCCTATTACTGCCTCCTCCTAATTGCAGTTTTGTTTCTGCTAATCATATGCTTCTCCTTGCTGTGAGTGATGCTGGAGTTCTCACATCTCCCTGTCTCAAAAATCATAGGCAACAGAAGACTCGATTCCAAGTTTCTTAGCTCTAAGGGGCTTCTTGGTAGCCTGAGGCTTTCTTTGAGGTGTGCCAACTAGTGATCCCATTGTGTGTTGGCTGGCTTGCAGGTGTCTGTTACAGGTTTTTCACTCCACCAAGCGGTGTTCCCCTGCCTCACAGCCATGCAGTTTGCTTTAAGGGTGATCCAGTTCCTGTATCCAGTTATTGTATCAGGGTCTTGGAAAGACTGGCATATATATGTATGTATATGCATCGTACATACCTTATCCCATATTTTCAAATATGTACATCTATGTGTCTATATAGCAGTTCTCCTTGCCTACGCAATTACCCTGTAGCTTCCTAAGTGGTTGTCTAAGTGAAGCAGGTCTTAGAGGTGCCACCAAAGCAGCCAGTTCATGCTAATGCAATAACTTGGCCTAGAAAACCAGCAAGAAGAGTAAGGGAAGAGGAGCCAAAGACTGGAGAATGCCCTGGAGGAGATGCAACTCCCATATGGCTGTGGTTTCAACTCCGTAGTGGGATTCAGCAGCATCTTTGCTCTGCCCAGTGCTAACATGGGCATTCTGTGTGTGCCGCCTTCTATCTTTATTGCTGATGGGCAGAGGGGATTGCATAAATGGTAGCTCCCCTGGATAAGGAGAGGAGATGTGCAAGAAACCCCATCAGAGCCAGGAATACATGGAAAACCCTTGAAGGCAGTGAAGCAACAGGTTGAGGTTTTTTAACCCATCATTTTACATGCGTATAAGGTGTTAATGTTTACACAAGGCTGTTTTCTAAAGAATCAAAATTTAAAGTTGTGCAAATGCCCGGTGGATGGAGGGGAGCATGCAATACATACAACACAGTGCAAAAGCTCTGCGGTCCATGAGATCTTGCTTCTGCAATTTGAATGTTTCATCCCATTCCCCTTCCATCGTCCTTCCTGTTCTTGGTTTATTTTTTTCTTCTTAAGAATAGCTAAATTACATATATGGTAGAGTGAAGTTTTTCAGAAGCATTTGTGGGATTTGGAAGCACAAGTCCAATTCAAAATTAGTGGGCCTTGGGCCCTGAATCCCATTAGGGAAATTGCAAGTAGTTTGATGAGCTAAAACTGGGACAGCAGCAATACAGCCACTAGAGAGGTTGGATTCGTCGCTGCTCTGTTTCGTGTGAAGTAAAGAACAGGGTTCTTCCATACTAGAGACAAGAACACTCTTCTGTTTGTTTGGTTTTTTTTCCAGGCGATGTGGCTATAGCAAGGCTAAACAAGATCCAGAAGAAGAAAAGATGCATTTTCATAATGGCCACAGTGAGTAAAGATCAAACATGTATATATGTGCTTTTGGCTCTCTGTAGTAATGAGAAATACAAGTGAGAAGGTTTCTTTTTAAAAAGTAAAAATAAACTGGTTTGGCTGGTTATTCACAGAAGAATTCAGTTTGTTCTGTTATTCAGTAAGTCCCCACCTGCCTCTGCTCCAAGCCCTGTGGAGAGCAAAACTTTTCAACAGTCCTTGTAAGTGCCCAGCTATTCACACCTGTACATTTGCCGCAGATCTCTCCAGCAAGCCATTTCCTTCTGTTCCTCTGTCTTAGCTGTGTGACCAAAGATGCTATTAATTTTGCTTGGCTGGCATGTAACACCTCTACATTCTTGTGGTCTGGATGGTCAGTCCAGAATACATGTTTGAAACCCTTGCTCCATCCCAGTCAGACAATCTCACAGATACTGTTTGCCTTGGATGCCTCTGCAGAGGTGTGAGGATACACCTCCTACTACTTGTTCCTAAGAAGCTTTCAGAAATTCAATGTCAGTGCCCTTATATACAAAAAAACTCTGCAGTGATGCTAGTAAGTATATCTTATGGTTCATATTAGTCCTTCTGTACATCCAAAGCCAGTATTTGAAAAGCCTTCCTTTGTCAAGTACTGTGGGATCTGGAGGTGTGTAACAGCAAGGTGCCTTTTGAGGTGGAAAAGGCAAAAGCATCTTGAGTGAAAGTCAAATTTCCATTAGTGCTATGTAATGAAGGCAGCAGGAAAGAAATCAATTAAGAGCCATAGTGTAACGTAGCTGTCTTATTAGACTGATGAGCTGCTTTTCATGCGAGTGGCCTTAATGATTGTCAAAACAAACTTATAATATGGATAATGAAAATACTTTTTCCCCTCTCGAGCCCTGAAGAAAAAGCCTGCTATCGATTTTGTTTATACTGGTACAACCCACAGGCTTTGTACTGCAAACATTCCCTTTGTTTAAATCTCAGTAACTCCATCTGAAGTAATGTGGCTGATTGATTAACATTTTGCTTTTTGTACTTTTCCTCCTGGCATACTGATTCCAGATCCAGAAAGGGATCCATTTGCACTAGACCTTGGACCAGCCCATGCTGCATCGAGGGGGATTTTTAGCTCTGCATCGTTCCAGCTGAGCACTATTGTGTACATTTCTAAATATGATGAAGTTCCACATACGTTGCATATAAACTAAATGTCATTTTCCAAGAATGCTATTCATTTTTCCCATAGAACAGGGGGAAATTTTCCCTGCCTCAATGTTTTCTAGCAAAGCAGAGTGCAAGGGACAAGAGTGGGTATTGCCCATTACCTGTCATGCCATGTGCTGGTAATGCTCTTAATTTGTGTTTGCAGTTAAGCTGCCTGGAGTCAGGACCTACATTGACCCCCACACCTATGAGGACCCTAATCAAGCCGTCCATGAGTTTGCAAAGGAAATCGAAGCTTCGTGCATAACGATTGAAAGAGTTATTGGAGCTGGTATGGAAATGTATTACATGATCCTCATCAGCATGAAGGGTTGACTTTCTTAACACGAGAGTCATCTGAGAAGGGCCATGAAATATTTGTGCTGTTAGGTATGCTGCAAGTGACAGGGAGCATGTTCCATCTGAAGTATGGGACAAAGTTGTCATTGTGTTTTTTAAATTCAGGGACTGAACTGAAAGCGGCAGAAAATGGTCACGTTTGGACCAAGCTGAGTTATTCCAATGGATGCTAAAGGGGAATCAGTCACTGAATTTTCATATTCTTTTCACCAATTTAACATTTTTCTCTTATCCCATTAAGGTCAGTCTAGAAGCAAAAATTAATAAGAAGTCATTTGGGAGAGAAAATAAAGCACAAATAAAATCCAAAACTTTGGACTTTCTGGGTTAAAAGAAGACACTCCCATTTTCTTTCCAGTTAAGCTGTTTGCTTGGACTTGTGTCCTACCTTANAAAAAAAAAAGAAAGAAAAATTGGGTTACTTTTTTAAAAAGGTGGCCATAAAATTGGAAAGGGTAATCTATAAAAATATATATTGCTGTGAAAGGTTAACCACATTCCTTCTATTTAACTTACCAAAGGAAGGTTAAGAAGCAAGTGGCTTGGTTTGTACAGCTGTCTACCCAAGGCAGTAATATAGGATGTGACAAGACTTTTTCATCTAGTAGACAAAAACATTAAATGAGGAAAAAGCCTGATGGAATATAGAGCATAGCTCTTTAAATGTAGGAAAATTACATTTTCTTTCCCAGTCTGCTTGTGCTTATGAATTACTTGGCTTGTGGTACACCAGCTATTTGAGATGGCGATCACTATGGTGTTCAGCTTTCCACATCCATGAACGCAGTTCAGCCCTACATGCTTCTGATCAGCTATCTATAGAGCCTTGGCTGCATGCCATAGATGGATACACACATGCATTTCTGGGATGTGCTCTGATCCCGTTCTCTGATTTTTCTCTGAAGGTGAATTTGGGGAAGTCTGCAGTGGGCGGCTGAAGCTGCAGGGAAAGCGTGAGCTTCCAGTGGCTATAAAAACCCTGAAAGTGGGCTACACAGAGAAACAGAGGCGAGATTTCTTGGGAGAAGCAAGCATCATGGGGCAGTTTGACCACCCCAACATCATTCACCTGGAAGGCGTCGTCACAAAAAGTAGGTACAAATTGCTGGGGACTACTATCCTTGAACTCTGCCTGATGAGAGAGTTGGTTAAGGGAGGAAGACTTGGGTAACTCATGTTTTGACTGTGCCTTTCAAAATTTCACAAAAAACAGTGAACTCCCCTTGCTGAAAATGTCACACTTATAGGTCTAGCCAGAAACAGGTTCCCCAACATTGTAAAGGGGGTTTATGCCTGATGGATTTTGGCCTTCTTCCAGCTAGAATGGATAGAAAGCAGCTAAAATGATACAGAACATTAACTCCTTCTCCAAACCTTGCCTCACCTAGGCATAATATGCACGGCTAAGAGAAAATCCCTCTTCAAAGGTCCAAAATTAAATGAGATAGGAACAGAAGATGATATGTCTGGCCAGCCTCAGCCAGTGAGTGGGTGATGGAGACGGCAGTAAGCCAAGGATGTCTGAATGCCAGTGGAGTGAGCTGCCTGACTTCTGCCTTGCAAGTAGTTCAGCAGCACCTACCACCTGCAAAACGCAAGAGCATTTTGAGCATGGTCATGCCAAGCCACCCGTTAAGTTTTTTGAGTAGGCTTGCATCTTATCCCTGGCTTTATTTGTTTACTTTTAAAACCACATGAGCCCCAGAATAAGCAAAGATATGCCAAGAAATGTGAAGTGATTTCTCTGGCAGGAAAATGGGGAGGATTTTACTACCAGGAGTCTTTAAAAAAAATCCAAAACCCACAACCCCTGATGATTTCCAGCCATCATATTTTGAGAAGCCACTGAAGCAAAGCCCCCAGGAGGGTAGTGCTGAGACTTGTGATCACTCACACAGGAAAGACAGAAGCTAGCTGTTGTTTTCCAGAAGCCAGGAAGAACGGGAGTGTAACTGAAGACAACAGGACTGCATAAAGCCATGTTTAAGGCAAGCTCCCTCTGGGATCTGTTCATGATGCCTGCGGTAGTAGTTGACCCTGGTGCTAGCATATAGATTATAGGAGGGGTTGAAGGCTTGGGGAAAATGTGAAATGGTTAGCAAAACATCCCAGCACAAGAGATATTAAGGTCTGACTACTCAGTTAACAAATCAGCCTTCCATAACTTTCTCAGCCTAGTTCTCCAAATTATACAATGAAGATAATGGCAGAGGAAGAATGGGCAGAGAACTGTGCCCAACCCAGCCCTCTATGGTTGTTGATGGTGTGCTGAGGCTGTGGGAAAGGTGCAGAAGTGTTGTTATTTGGAAGATCTACAGTATTTCCATCAAGGATTTTTTTTTTTCCTGAAAACAACTACTCCTTTATTTTTAAGATGTATTTCAAGTGTTCCAGGAAGTTTTTGCTAGCTGAAGAAGCACTAGCCTCACTAGTGTGAATGGCTGTCTCCCCTCATGTCTTAATGATTGGTAATGTCAGAGCTCAGCTACTGCTGTTCTAATGCCGGCATCTGGGGCCACATGGCTGCTGTGAGATATTTGTCATTCATCAGAAGCAGCATCTCCAAAATTAGTTCTTTTTCAGCAGTGCAATAAAGAAAGTATAGAAGCGCTAGCTGTTCGTCCTGTATGTATTCTTGTAACCTTCTCAAAATCAATGCTATTTTGCAATCAACAGCCTTTTCTTGCATTTTTCCTTGAAATTGCATTCCCTAAAACTTTGAAGAAAAAAACCCAACAAAAAACCAAGGTAAGTTTCTCCCCCAAAAATTGAATAAATATCAAGATCTCTCAGGGTCACCTTAAGTAGGCCTTAATACATAAAAGCTCCCATTTCTAGCCCTGCAGGGTTGTGGGATATTGAGCAGGAAGCGAACAACAATTATACATCCATAAAAGCTGCTGCTGACATGGGCTTTAGTCTTTCTGGCTTCTGTGGCTGTAGGGGATGGGTGGGAATCCCACTTTTGGAGAGGATGTGCCTCCCTAGCGAGCTGCCTTTTATATAGAGTGGCTGTTTGCTCCAATGGCCATGGAAATGCTGGGAGCTTGACTCCTAAATTAGATGTAGAGCAACTGGAGTTTGGATGCAGTGGAGTACGTGCACCCTGAGCTCCTCATTAGCTCAGTAAATGCTTTTTTACCCCACTCATTTTTTTTTTCCATTGGGCATTTAGAGCATCTTCACAGCTTTTTTTTCTTCTAAACGGACAAAAACCTTTGTGAATCCCAAACTATGCTGCTTTCTCAAAGTATCGCTTAACTTTTTCCCTTCTGTGTTTTAGTCATTGGCCTGTTGTAGATTCAGATCTTTAGGGTAAGATTTCTTTGCTGCATCAAGATTTACTTTGGAAGTAAATTAAGTTAAATTGAATTAGGCCGTTTTTAATTCTGAATGAGAACATCCGCACAGGGGCCTAATATCATTTAACTAATCTAGTTCAAATGCACACCTTAGTTAATTTGGATTAATCGCCTTTATTGTCCCCATGCACACAAGCCCTTAGCTATTTCTGCTTTACAAAGGTAATGATGGTCCTCTTTTCATTCCTGTCCCGTTTGATTGCACTGACGGTGTGCACATTACATTAGTACATGGATATGAATTACATTTACACACATTTTATGGCACCGTAACGCCAGCGGGAGGGAGGCCTGCTGACATGGAGAATCAGCCCAGTGCTTTATAAGGGTCAATGTTTACTTTTAATATACTTTGTTGAAAGTTACTCTATTTGTGTCTTTATTTCCATGCTCTTGGACATGGGGCTAATTTATTCCACGATTACTGTCAACCTGCAGCAGTCAGATAATGAAATAAGTGCCAGAAATCTTACTTTCTTTTCTCTGATGGCAACCAAAGGCAGGAGTCTGAAGGAGGTCCCCCAGGGTGGTGGCATAACAAGATGCCAGTCTTGCTGCAATGCTTCCTTGAAGTGCCAAAGATAAGGGACCTGTGCTATAGTTGGAGTTTCAGTGCTTAAAACCAAAAGATTTTTTAAAAAAATTAGTTACACTTGGGATTTTCCTTCCCTGCATAGCCACTGACATGTTTGCCAACCTATAGCAATGTAAAACAAGATCTCTCCGCCCTCCTGCACGCAGCCCGTGATGTGTGTAGACAGGCGGCTGTCATCCTCAAAGAAGGGGCCATTATTTTGTTTTGGACTCAATGATATTTTTCATGGCCTTGAGGTGCATTTCTCATATAAAAATTAATACTTTTGGCAAGCTGTGATATTAGCTTAATAGAATTAAAGCAGCACGAGCCCCTCACACTGCAGAGGTAGTATCTGCACAACAATGAGTGTTTTGATTGACAAGTTCACAATTACTTTTATTATGTAGATAATTAAGCACTAAATCAGGCAAATAGTTAAGGTAATGGGAAAGTGGGAAGATTAAGACCAATCTAAATGGTAGAACATGTGCCGATTTTTAGGAGCATTTACCTTCATGCGCATGTTATGACACACAGCAACTCTCGTTGATCATTTCTATGAAAGACATTTATAATGCACTTTACAAATAATTGACAGCTCCTCTTTTGTCTGTGCTTCATGCTAGCTAATGGAAATTGATTTAAATAAAAATAATTTACATGTTCTTATAAGATTTCATTGAATTTACAAGGGCTGGAGCACACCACATTAATTATTGCTATGTCATTGTGGCAAGCTAGCGAGAAATTAGATATAAAAACTGAGCAAAACCTATGTATAATTACCATTAAAATGACTCGGGCATGAAAATTAATCAAATGGATTTGGAAAAACATTATTATTCCTGTCAACAATAGGAGACCAGGTCTTTTGTTAAGAACTTTTATTTTGATTTCCACTCATACACATTCCATGCTTAACCTGCTTTTGTTCTGCAGAATAAATATTCCTTTTCTTACTTCCAGATGTGTTTACAAGGGTAGTCATGCGGGATTACTTGAATTATGTGGGATGTAATCCCATTCTTTCCAGTCTTGGTGTAGGTGGCTATCAAGCTCAGATAGATGCTTCAGATCATCCTGGTTGCTCTTCTTGGGTTCCTGTGGTTACTTTCGGGTGTTGAAGCTATAAGAAAGAGTCCAAAGAGGTCACTGTGTAAAATTTGGCCTCTGCAAGCTTCCAGCCTCTTCATGGAGATGAAGAGAAGGTTGTGCATAGGTTGCCTGGATTCAGCTTGTGACCTCTTCTTCAAACATGTAAGCAGTATAGGGCTTGGTACCCTACCCATAATATGGGATTACTTTTTCCTCTCCTCTTCCTTGATTCCCCTATTTCTACATATATTCTGGCAAAAACTAGTGTCAACCTGCTGGGACAGCAGTCTGTTGGTGTAGGTTTACTGTTGTATGGCTGTACGTTCACATTCAGACACATTATGAAAAGACTTTACTGTTATATGTGGGTTTAAAATAAGCAAATACCAACACAAAAAAAATGTTAAAAAATAAACATGCTAAAAACCCATGTATTTTTTTTTTTCCAGGCAAGCCAGTAATGATAGTGACTGAATACATGGAAAACGGTTCTCTGGATACGTTTTTAAAGGTACTACTTAGATCCTTTTTCCAGGGGGACTTTGGTTGAAGTTTGGGTTCTTTGCAGATGGTTAATATCAGTGAAAATGTTTGCTGGATGCTGGTCCAGCTGTTGATGCAGTCTGGAGGCAGAAGTAGCTCAGTTGTCTGTTTGATCTATATTTATACAGAATTATGAAGGACCTGGTTCCTGCATTGATACAAACAGATAAGAATGAATTGGAGGATATTATGTTTATTTTAGAAGGTAGTCTGTATGGAAATGATTAACTTATCCTGCAAAATTTGATGTCTTTCCAGAGCACATCCACACTGCATTATGGCAAACCCCAGACTTGTCAGAGATTTTACATGAGATATAAGAGCTAGAGAAGGAAGGATAGGGGAAATGGTTAGAAGTGCAGAGTGGCAACATGGGGAAGAGCCTCTACCCCCAAATATTCACACATGGACCTCTGCAGATAGGATTTCCATGCAAGTTGGTGCAGTTCATTTGTCTGACTTGGATACAGCCCACACCGGTGTCTTTATGCACATAACTATATGTGTTCACTCCCAGTTGCAGTCTCTTTATCACTCACCAATGAAAATAGCTTGCTCCTTGATCTCCAGTTAAAAGAACTACATTTCCTTAGCCTTGTCTCTAGAGATCCTAATCCAAACAGTGAAACTTTGAAAAGCTTTGTGGTCAGAGCATGAGAGTAATGAATTATTAATTTCCCTGTTTTTCTTCCCTGGAGACTTGCCTTTGCATTTTTCATGCACAGGCAATGCTGAGGGTGCAGAGACTCTCAACTGATCAAATGTCTCCTTCCTTTTGCAGAAGAACGATGGGCAGTTCACGGTCATTCAGCTGGTTGGGATGCTGCGAGGTATCGCATCAGGAATGAAGTACCTGTCTGACATGGGTTATGTACACAGAGATCTGGCTGCCAGGAATATCCTAATCAACAGCAACTTAGTCTGCAAGGTGTCAGACTTCGGCCTCTCTAGAGTCTTAGAAGATGACCCTGAAGCAGCGTACACAACCAGGGTGAGTTCTGATTGAGCTGATTGAGCTTAAGAAAAACATATTTCCTTTCACATTTTGCTGTTCTGGCTCTAGCAAAGAGGTTTCTACACATCCAGATTCTCTAAACTGTACCCAATGGTTTGGCCAGCTGTTACCAGTTAATTACTATCAGATTGATTTTATAAATGTCTGTAACTTTGTAGTGGTAATGGCCAAATAAGGCAGAACTTAGCTAATAACACCTAGGTTCATACTGGGCACCTGAGTCAAACAGTGAACTTTGCAAAGCTGCTGTGCTCCCAGCGCTATTCTGTCTTCTTTGGTGAATATCAAAGGGAGGAGAGAGCAAGAACAGCTGCTTTGCTTAGGCACCCAGAGATGTAAGCAATGATCTTCTGGACAATTTGACCCATTAGTAAGTATGTACTGCTGTTGGAAATTGCCCTCAACATTACCTTATTGAGAGTAATTTCCCCCAGACTGAGAAAGAGCTGCTCCAGCCTCATTGCTCTGCCCTTTTCTATCCTTGATCCATCCTTTCAGAGCATCAGCTCACCCACCCCAATGCTAGGCCACATGTCCCCAGCACCATGGAGGAGGGGGTGGACAGGACCAATCCTCAGCAGCACAGACTTGGAGAGACCCTCCAGTATTCATGGCAGTGATTGGCATGCCTGGATGTGTCCTATTAGTGTGTTTTTCCAGCGGTATTGTTTTATGGGTAATGGGAGCTCTCTGGGTCATGTTCCCAGTTCCCGCGGAGATCTGGGAACTTTCAGCCTTTCAGTTCTTGGCAGTCATGGCCCTGTGGTGGGACTCAGCGTACGGCTGGGCCAGAGCCTCCCTGCAGGCTGGAGGGCTCTCAGCCAGCCCTGCTGTGACTGCAACGTGCTGCCATGTGCTAATTGGCACTGCTGAGAATCTGGCTCCTCACTTAAGGCATGCGCTGATAAGCCTGTGAATAAATAATTATTGGAAGAAGGGACTTTTTAAAATTTGCTTTGAAAATGTGTTCAACTTCTACCTTTTTCCAATAACAAACACTGTTAGGGAGACTTTCCAATATTTAGCTGAACACTGAGAGGAAAGGACTTCACAGTAAAATATATTTTGATATAAATCAAGGGAGACTACTCTTTAAACCCAATGAGAAAAGTATTCCTTAATCCAAATTCTCCTTTCTCTCCCCTCTTCCTTCTCAGGGCTGGTCTGAAGTTTGATTTCTAAAATGGTAGAAAGGGAAAAAGGAAATGGCAAAGCATATTTGACAGCTGTGGCATTATTTTCAGTCCCACAGCAGAGGCCAAACAGGCTGGACTTTGCACATACAGATTTCTGTGCCTGCTATGCAGATCTCTCTGCAGGATCAGGACTGCATTTAGAAAAAACAAAAAGAAAAGAAAAAAAAAAAAAAAGGAAAAAAAGGGCATTACTTCCACAGCAATTTGCATGAAGCCCTCGTTAGATCAAAGTCTTCCTTGGCTTCAGAGCTGTCTGTTCCTCCCCCGCTCACTCGCAGAAACGGAGGAACTGTATTCCCCTACCAACCCGTGCAACATAATTGAGATGTTGATCCTATACATGTCCCAGCATTCAAACAGCATTCAAACAACAAACCTTCAGGACAGCCAATTAGTAGGCAGCCTACAAATGCTTATGGGCTGAGATAATGTGGAAAGAGGCCCCGTGCTGTCAAACAGATTTACTTTAAAATTCGATGTCTCTTTCCAGAGAGAAAATAACATCCCTTGGTGCTCTAAGAAGTGCTGTTTTGTCCTCTTTTGCATGTTCTCTGCCCTCCTCTGCAATCTGGTTTGGTTTTTTTCTTTTTACTTTTCCTTCTAGGGAGGGAAGATCCCCATCCGATGGACAGCACCCGAAGCAATTGCCTTCCGCAAATTCACATCAGCCAGCGACGTCTGGAGCTACGGCATTGTGATGTGGGAGGTCATGTCCTACGGCGAGAGGCCTTACTGGGAAATGACAAACCAGGATGTAAGCACGTGCAGGAGCTACCGCGTGATGGGACTTTGGGGGTTCAGCATTCATTCTGCAATCAGAGAGGCAGGATGGAGACAAGAGGAAAGCCGCTGTAAAAATGGCTTTGTTCCCCCATGCCAGACAAGAAAGAATCTCTCATTAAAAGCTCTTTATTGCAGCAGCAGCAGCACAGAACAGGCTGTGTGCAGAGGGAGATGTCTGCAAAGAGGCAAGCCCGCTTCCCCCAGCAGACCACTGGAGCTTCACTAATGCTGTTAGAGCTAGAGCCTGTCCCTCCCCTGCTTAATGACAAAGGTCTGCCAGGGGATAGATGCTGATAACTGGCAGCATTTCAATTGTGTGTTCGAACCCCTACTGCTACATAAAGCAGAAACTCAAGAGAGTCATGGTAAGGGCTTTGTTTCCCTGCACAAAAGCTGGGTGATTTGATCTAGTGACGGCAGTTCAGAGAGCTGCATCTTGGTTGCCCTTGCATTGCTGATCTCGAGAGCACAGTTTTGCTTCTGTTGTGGACATCTTGTAAGTCTGTGCTAATGCAAGCTCTCATGGTTCATTTGTACAGCATCCTCCAAGTTGTGTCCCCTTGCTTCTGGGCGCCAGTCCAGTCTCTACCTCAAGGCCAGTCTCTGAAACATCCCAAGGGGTGCCTGGGGACACTGTCCCCTTCCTGATTGAAGCTCTGATCCCAGCATGTGCAAGGGTCTCTTGATCCTACTGCAGGGCTACCTCCTACCCTGAGCTCACTGTAAACATCAGTCCTTGTCTAAAGCTAAAAAAATACAGCCTGGAGTTGCCAGATTTTCTAGGCCCATCCTTCCCCTTCACATCTCTGAGAAACATGAATTGTGGAGGTCTCTTGAGGATACAAAGATCTGCCAGCGGATAGATGCTGATAACTGGCAGCATTTCAATTGTGTGTTCGAACCCCTACTGCTACATAAAGCAGAAACTCAAGAGAGTCACAGTAAGGGCTTTGTCATGAGGTCAAGGTCACCATGAGGCATATGGGGTCCCCAAGGGAGCTCTGTGTTGGGGGAGAGGGAAACACACCACTCTGCCTGTGGCAAATGAAGTAATTCCTGATCCCTCCCAGTTCATCCCTGCAGCCATGCCAACTGTGGCTGCTGCTGCTGGCTGGGCAAAGCAAAGCAGGCCCTTGCTCTGCCATGGGTCTCCTCTGGTCACACCACCTAATGTTTCATCTGTTTTTCTTTCTTGAGCAGTGTCCCTGCCCCTATGACTTTCTGCTGTTTCACTGGCAGCAAAGGCTCTAGCTGAGCCTTCTGTTTCTCCTGTGTTTTGTCTGCAGACTTTTGCCATCAGTGGATGTTACTACCTGTCATGCTGAGCTACTGTCTTATCTCTCTTTGAGTCCAGGCGTGGAAACGAGCAGTACCTTTGAGACGGTCATGCCGTGCTTCTTGCCAAGGGAGACAAGCATGTTGTTTGGCATGAATGCTCCAACACTTCTGCATTGCTGGGGCTGTCACATTTGCAGGGAGTTTGGAAAAGCAGTATGTTATCTACATAGGGATTTATCTCAATCAAATACAAAGACTTTCTTCCCTAGCTTGTGCAGAGAATGTAGCAATTGAGAGCCAAGCTCTTTCGGTCACACTGAGCACTGTAACTATCTTTAATACTGATGCACTGGCATAGCACAGATGTTGTTCAGTAAATGCCAGGCTAAGATTCAGGCTGATGCCAGTGAAATAATGCTCCATGGCCAGAGGAATCTCTTGTCAGGACTGTAATGTTGCATACATCCATACTTCTCAGAACTGTTCCGAAAAGTCCAAACGCCTCAGTGCACTGAGGGGCACAGGGTGAATTTCACACTCGCCTGAGAAAAAGCAAATGGGGGACTGGTTTCTTTAGCACCAGAAAGCAGAGGATGGGTGAGATGTTTATGAGCAACAGTTTCTGCTCAGGCTTTGCTTGGGTTTCCTCTCTGCCTGCGTGCAAGTGGCAAGTACCCGGATGGTGGGAGCTTAGGAAAGTTAATCCAGTGCTCATGTTTCTCGTGTGATGTATGCCTGCCTTCTTCCACTTCTGAAGGCCTCCTCTTCTTTCCTCCCCTGCTTGTGTTGGCAAAAGAATCAGTGGTGTTAGATACAGCATTGACTTCCATGTGGAGGACTGGAGGGCACTGCCCACATGAATTTCAGACTCTGTTGCAAAATCGTTTCTTGGTGCATGGCTTGTAATTAGAGCACATTGTTTGGCAGCACAGTTGGTGATGAGCAAAACGATTCTTATCATGTTACAGTGGGATTGCTTTAAAGGAGCTGCAGTGCCGTAGGGCAGGCAACATTGAGCTGTGAAGACTACAGACTTATGTTTTAAAGTCCTGCTGGTTTCTGGATGGCCTTCTAAAAATATGCTTTGACTCGACCACAAGATAAGGCTTTGATGCAGGACTTGTTGAGAGGAATTTTGTGACCTGTGTTGACCAGGTTGCTAAGGTAAATTATCACAATGGTTGCCTTTTAGTCTTCAGACTGGTGGTTTTATGAAAATGCAGAGCTTAAAAAGCATTGCTTTGTTTTACTGGAATAGACTATCCCAAATTGTCCTCTCCCAAATATCGGGTTCAGTCACCCCAATCCATAAGTGAGTAGTGCTTGTCCAGAAGAGGAGCAAGGACAAAAATGCCTCCTTATAGGTGCAAATTTTAGCTTTTCAAGTCTTACAAAGCAATATACACTGGTGAATGGAACCGCAAATGTGCCATTTTCTTACTAAGTGTTGTGGTGGCTACAAGTGACTCAGTCTTTGCTGTTTCATTCTCTTGCTCCTCTTATTGCCAGACCTCCAAAGCACCTTCAGATGCAAGAGTCCTACCTATCAAAATGATGCTTTGATACCATTTACATTGTATCACTAGAACGAATGACATCCTGTAAATTGAGTTAACACTATTGATTGTGATGTTACTGCCAGGAATATCAAACATGCATACCCCCATTGCAGATGCAGTTCAGATACTCTGAGCTGGTGCCAGATGGTCTGGTCCTCGTATTGCTACTATTTTCTTTCTGCTACCGCTGGAGGATGATCCATTATTGTTATAAATACAGGTGTGGACACAGCAAATAACATTTTCATGGCCACACTAAGACTTTTTTTATAGGGCAGCTGCAAATTCGGTATCGGGGTTGAGCTAAAAAGCATGATGTAAAGAACAGACAGGGCAGTGTGGTGGGGCTGATTTTTGAAGCTGCAATCAAAAGTTAGGCCATAGGAGAGATTGCTTTGCAAGTGCAGGTTTGGTGGAGAACAGTGCAGATGCTTCACTGACAGATTAAATTTTAGATGGGTGCAATAAGGTTGCAGGTCTTGTGGGCCAGATTTTCAGACATGCTTCTCACTACCCTTGGAGAAGATTACAAAGCCTTGCCTAACTTCTCTTCATCCCTCCTTAGGGAGTTGAGGTTTCCAGTACTACTGCTCAGCCAGCCCAGCTTATTCTTGGGACTCTTCCACTTAGCAAAATCCCTGTTGGTGGACAATGATTTGAAAGTATTCAATGAGGTCCTGAATTTTGGGGCCTTCTGAAACTAAATGCCATCCTGATGCGGCTCTTCCTGTACTCCTTGTATTAGGGACTAAATAGCAAGAAAACAACGTCTGTGCTAACCACAGAGCTTTCTTTTTAAATACAGGATGTTTTCAAATCCTGACACGGTGCCTAGAATGACTGGCATCTGAGGCAGTTCTTGGAGTCCAACAGTGAAGCGTCGTGGTTTTCCACATACCAAATAGTTGCTTCCTTCTCCTTTTGGTCTAGGAGTCTTGGGATTAGAGGGTATGAGATGGGTCACTGGGACTCTCTTGGAGCAGTCACAGACCCCTGTGGCTTGAAACATGAGTTACGTTCTCCTGAAAATTGTAATAGTCCAAAATGGGAACTGCTGAGCTTGGCGCCCTGCTGTAAATCTGCTCCAAACTGGGGAAAACAAGTTGCCTTCTTCAGTTCTGCCCTCATTTGTTCATTTCTGCCTTTCAAGAGGGCAGGCAGCACATGTGCATGCCACTTGTTTTAGATATAGAACCATAGATGGCTTGTGTTTGAAATAAGTGCAACAACCCTCCCCTGCTTTTAATTTACATACTCCTGGGCTGACATTTTAAATTCCTGGCAGAAATGTGGCCACACTAAGAAACGACTAGACCCAGACAGGGCTGAATGATATATGAGATGGTTGTTCTGCCTCTGCCTTGAATCCATCCATCAATTAGCATTCAAAGTCTCTTTTGAAATACATTCAGACTTTTATTACTGTAATACAAATTTGTGGTCTAGCACATGCCTTTTCAGTTAAAGGGAAGCCAACATCTGAATAAACAAAATCACTGCACTCGAAGAAGATGCCAGAAAGCCCTGTAGGCTGCTTTTCGTGGACTTTAGGGTAGGCTCCAGGAGTTTCATGGTAGATAACCTACAGACCTCAGCTGAGCTTTGAACAAGTGCAACCTGTCAATCTACCCTCCCAGTTGCAGGAGTGCCTTGGCTTTCCAGATTCATTTTGCGGTGACCAAAAATTAAGTTATTCAGCTCATCCCGTAGAAAATATGAAAGATAGTAGGCTTTACTGGGTTTGCCTCTTCTGTGCAGAATTGAGGGGTGGTAGGATTTTACCTGAGCATATTGCTGATCCCAAAGTTCTTTCTTTAAGTCAACTTGCATTTGGGAAGAAGGCGAGAGGAAGAAAAACAACCCATCGGCCTCATGTTTTCTCTCCTGTAGGTGATTAAAGCTGTGGAAGAAGGCTATCGCCTGCCAAGTCCCATGGACTGCCCTGCTGCTCTCTACCAGCTAATGCTCGACTGCTGGCAGAAAGACCGCAACAGCAGGCCCAAGTTTGACGAAATTGTCAGCATGTTGGACAAGCTCATCCGTAACCCAAGCAGCTTGAAGACGTTGGTTAATGCATCGAGCAGGTACAAACTCAGAACCATTTTCTCGGAGATCCTTGTCTGAATACCCGCCCCTGGGGTTGAATTACCACTTATTGTTTAGCCTGTGTGCGTCCATGGATGGATGTTCCTCCAGCTTCGTGTCCAGAGGAGTTTTCCCAAATCAACTTTTTCTGTTGAAATTGGCAGACAGATGAGCAATTCAGTTACTCTGGAAATGCAGTGCTGCTCCCACAAAGAAAATTACTATGACCTGTCTTTCAGAAACTGAAATTTCAGCAATATTTATAGGTCTATGATAAAGCTACCTGTGCTCTATCCAAGGTTAGAGAGGGCAAGACTTGAGTGCATGAAGTAGATAATAAATGCTGGTCAAATTATCTGCCTGTTGACTTTATCTTGGTAATACAAATGAAGAGGAATCTCTTGGGGAAATTCTTAGGATGTGCAAAGCTCCCGTATGTCCAAGTGCATCCGCCCACAACTATTCCCAAGTGTTCTAGCCACAACCAACAGTCCTGACAGTCTTGGTAATCATAAGAGGATCCCTGTAGTTCCCAAAGAACTGTATACAAACCATTTGTTAAAACCACATTAAGTGAAGAGAGCAACCAACGTGTAATTAAACATGAATCTGAATAGCTACATGTCTACAAGTAAAGTAAATACAGTCAAGAAATAAAGTTATTCTCGAAGAAAAAAACATAAACATATTGGAGCAGATTTTAGTAGTGGGCTCTCCATCATAGTGGAGTCTTGGAGAGTAAGCACACAGGTATTACTTCTGAGCCGTCTGTGTTGCTAATCACTCAGTCCCTTGCAAGGTCATGAAGGAGTGATGAATATAAATCATTGCTGCTTCAGTGATGGCAGTGGAGTTCCCCTGATGAACGCTGGAAGAAGCCCTTCAGAAAAGCTTATTATAAAAGAGGATGAGAAAAAATACATGTCATGTTGTTTTCCTTGGGCAGGAATGAACTCATATGAGTTTAGACCCATCTGACTCCACACCTGCAAGTCTTGCACAGCTGCATGTGGCCCATCTCACCTGTTGCAACTGGACATCGCATTCCCATGCTGGCATGTCCGCACACATGGCATCTCATGCGGTGGAAGAGAAGAAACATAAAACCTTTGTTACTTTTAAAATACAAGATAAATCTGGTTCCTTGGGCTATTTTACATGCATAATTTACCATCTGAAGAAGAAATTACTCTTATTAGCAATTAAATGTAGTGTCAGTCCCAGCAAACCTGCAGGAAAAGGTTTATGATAGCACAAAATATGTGACATTTCTCTTTTATTTTCAGTTCAGAACAATAATTTTTCAGGCCTGTTATGCAGTGGTTCATGTACTCTTTTATACCAAACTGTTATACCAGAAAAGAAGCAAATAGGCAACGAACCATATCCTTGAGCTGCTAAGCACTTTGCTGGTGTTTTATTCCATGAACAGGTCTATGCAATTCCAAATCTCTCTTTTTCAGAACTGCTGGTAGTATTTTTGATGTGGAAGGCGCACCTGAACAGCCAGGCTTTGGGACTGTGCTTCTACATAGATTGCCGTGCCCTGACCATAGTAATTCCAAATGAATAATAATTTAAACATACAGCAGCTGTAAAGGATTTTTTTTATATATGTAATGTATTCTTTATGGAAATTCTCATTAATGCAAATAAGGGAGGAAGTCACTTTCTACATTATAGCATGTGCATATCAGTAGGTACCTCCTGACATTAGTGATGAAAATCCACTTCTTGTTATGATTACTTAGGAGTTTTGAATTCCTCATGTGTGTAAAATGTTATGGGAAGCCATTATGCTCTTGGTACTGCAAGTATTCACATTTTATTGGACCCTTCAGCATTGCTATTAAATAAACAAATAATACTAATGTGCTCATAAAATATATGAAGATTCCTGAAGTGCTATAATAATATAATATCCCAGCTCTCTTTCCAGTTGAAAGTCTATAAGTGTAATTCTCACCGTCAGAGGCTGACCCAGAAAACGTTCTTTTACTTGTGGGTAATAATCTTTATGCAAGGCTTATGTTAGCTGTATGTCCTGATTTACAAAACAGGCGACAAATCTAGTTTCTTTCCTGGCTGACCTTGGACAAGCCCTCTTTGCTCTCTGCGCATCATTAGTAGAGTGGTGGACCTGTACGCAGCGTGGGTCGCGTGTGCCAGGTACTGTATCGGTGTTTCTGCAGCAGTGAAGGGTTATTATTTGCCTGAATTGCTTCTCCCGTGCGTGGCATAACTGAGTAGGTAGCAATTGCTGCAGCAAGGTCTTGAGCGAGAGTGTAGGAGCAGGAGCCTACCTCTGTTTTCAGGGCTGGAGCATCATTGGCGCATTGCTGCTCTCTGCAGGACTCAGTGGATGCTGCCTGTAGCCAAAATCTGCACCAGACTCTGGGGGAGCAGCCCCTCGAGTGTTAACAGCAGCCTGCCATTGAGGAAATGCAATTTGGGTTTCAGCTTCCAGGCTCTGGGCTGTCTTGAGTTAATTACGAGTTTTGAAGGAAGAGGAGGAAAACAGAGCGGGAGGAGTGAAACCGAAGACTTTGAAGTAAGAGTGACTGGGGCAGCCTAATAGAAGTGGAGCGAGAGGTAACAAAGTTGAACTCTAGTCCTCTCCTCTTTCTGCTTGCAGTGAGGACCAGAAATGGCAGGAACTAACTCAAAATATGAAGTATTTTGTTTGATACATTGCATATCAAGTCTGCTGAAAGGTTTTAGGCTGAAGCAATCGCTGAAAACGCAAGGAAAGAATCATGTTTACCATATAAAAATGCAAGCAAGAGGGTCATGTTACGTACATCTCGATACTGATTCTGTTGGCTTCTCTGTTTTTGCTTGTCTTTAGAGTATCGAATCTGTTGGGAGAGCACAGTCCAGTTGGGAGCGGTGCCTACAGGTCGGTGGGTGAGTGGCTGGAAGCCATCAAAATGGGCCGATACACAGAGATCTTCATGGAGAATGGATACAGTTCGATGGATGCTGTGGCTCAGGTGACCCTAGAGTGAGTAATGCCCAGATCATTTTCACCTCATTTGTTGGGATTGCAGAGGGGGAGAAGACAAACCATTAGAAAATATGTAGGGATATACAAAAATATGTAGGGATATATTTCCCTGCAAAAAAGGAAACCGTTACCCTTTGTTTGCAGTCAGCAGTTTCTCTTTTAGCATCTGTATTGATGATAACAAGTGCAGGCAAGACTGAAACTTGTGGTCACTACATTGGCAGCTGGTACTTTGGCTCCTTTATTCACAAAAATTAATGCTTGAGTTTGAGTAATTGCCAGGCCATTCTCTCAACATAATAGCAGTTGTTTATTTGGGGTTGCTGACAAGTAAAAGAACCCCACCCTGCTAGCAAATGTATAGCAGCTAGTGTCCCTGCTGGTTTATACTGTCTTTACACCAGATTAGCTGTCAGAGTTGATCTGGACATAACCAAGTGGACAGTCAAGCCCAGTAATGTGCGGAATTAGTATTCAACATGAACAGAAATAGGAAACGGGAACAGATCATCAGCAAACCCATAGCTTTAGGGGACAGGCTTCTTGGCTGAGACACTTCCTTCTGAATGTGCTCTTGGTTTTTTGCACGTGAGATGACAGCACTCAAATGACTTGGTAAATGCCTTGGGGCTGCTGATTTGTTATGCTGCACCTTTAATTGCCTGTGTAATGACATCTGTACTTTCCTCCTGCCACTTACTCAAATTTGCCCCAAAGCCTGCCTTTCTAGCTGGGTTAATTTGAGCATAGTTTACTGCAAGTGTTAAGGCAGAATGGGAAAGTTTATGCTCTGTGCTGCTTTGGAGGAGGTCTTGGCTCTTCACCACATGTTTGCCAGTGCACATACAGAATTGGTGCCAAGGATTAGGAAGAAAACAAGAAAAATTCCCACACCTCGCAGAACCACAGAATTTCTTTTGTCTGCCACAGGGCTTGCTGTAGAGATCACTGCATAGGGTAGGAGGTCCTTTGCATGTGATGCAGGTTGGTAACATCTCCACGGAGTTCAGTTTTGTGTTACATGCATGGAGGGAGTGCATGAACATATTTGCTGCACTCACATCACCAGTATTTATCCCTTACACCTGGACTCATCCAGTCTGTCTTCAGGCATTCACACCAAAACCCTGAGCTAGGGATTAAATCCTCTCTAGTGACTGGCTAGGGAGTCAGAGTGCATAGATTTCTACCTAGGTCCTTTTTTTGGGTGCCTCTTACATGTGGTTTCCAGCCTACTCCTGCAATTATGTGCCGTGTTACTTTGGTTTATGGGGACTCTACTGTTCCTCACCTACTCATCTGATCTGGCAATGCCGGAAATACCAGGCTTTGGGGCTCCATTTAGACTGGTGATCTAAACACACTGACCAAGGAAGAGATCCATCCCCAGGGTGGTCAGAGTCCATGCAGCAGAAAGACCTAGACAGAGGGCAAGTGGGAAGAGAAGGGATAGGATGAGGTAGTAATTTAAGAGAAAAGGAAATTGTTGAAGCATTCCCTTCTACTATGCTACCTCAGTCTTACAACCAGAGCAAGTTCTGGTAGAAAAAACAGATTGCCTAAAATATATCACACACTTTTTGCTCTCTGGCTGGATAGTCATATCAAAGAAGAAAAGTACGTTTTACAAGAGCTTCCAGTTTGTTCCTTTTTAGAACTTAATGCAATTTGAAGAGCTCCAAAAGAAATGCTCAGAAGTGAAATGCTTTGGCTTAGATCAAAGAAAATGTTGAGTTCAAGCCCAAATTAATGGTCATTTTTGTCAGTAAATTAGAAGTTCATAGAATCATAGAATGGTTAGAGTTGGAAGGGACCTTAAAGAGCATTGAGTTCGAACCCCCCTGCCACGGGCATAGACACCTCCCACTAGACCAGGTTGCTCAAAGCCCCATCCATTCTGGCCTTGAACACTTGCAGGAATGCAGCTTCCACAATCTACTTGGACAACCTATTCTAGTGTCTCACCACCCTCACAGTAAAATATTTCTTCCTAGTATCTAATCTAAATCTCCCCTCTTTAAATTTAAAACCATTACCCCTTGTCCTATCACAGCACTCCCTGACAAAGAGTACCTCTCCGGCTCCTCCTGTAGGCTCCCTTCAGATATTGGAAGGCTGCTATAAGGTCTCCCCGGAGCCTTCTCTTCTCCAGGCTGAACAACCCCAACTCTCTCAGCCTGTCTTCATAGGAGAGGTGCTCCAGCCCTCTGATCATCTTTGTGGCCCTCCTCTGGGCCCGTTCCAACAGGTCCATAAGTAAGTTCACTTACTTATGTAGTATTAAAGTGTCTTAGGATCCCATCCCAATGACAAAACTATTCCTAACCTGACATTTTTTTGAGTACAATACTTCAGATTGTGAAATTATTTCCTTAATTTAACGTAAAAATTTAAATACTTCCCTATATTTACTCTTTGGTATAGCAGAAATTTCAAAAGTATCCCCTTGAAAAGTATCTTTTCAGGCTACTCAATGTTTTTTTTCTGATTGCCATGGAACCAAAAAATCCATTATCTGTATGATTCTAGACAGAAAGACAAGTTGGTTTAAAAGTCTTTAAAGAAGATTATAGCTGCCAGAGATGCTCTGACCCTCACAAGCTCCAAACTGCCTCTAAATCCCCCTCCACCAGATCTGAGTGTGTTCTCTGTAGCACAGGTGTCATCCCACTCTTGTCCTTTAGTGGCCCCAGTGGACACAATAGCCTGAGCTGCTCAGCTTCAGCTTTCTTCTGGGCTTTTACAGCAGCACAGTAAATGCAGAGGAGCTGATGCCTGCGAACCTGGGGAAGTTCTGGGTTTGGGTTTTTTTTTTTTTAAGCTGAAATGAGACATTTCACGAATCCATCATGCGTTTCAGTTGAAACTGAAAAAAGGTTGAAACTAACTACAACTAGTTAGCTATCCAGGACAGCAAATAAATTACTCCCCCAAGCTGGCTTGGACAGAGATGTTTGCATGAGTCAGGCTTGGTTTTTGAACAGCTCAGCCTGCACACCTTTGCATTGCAAGAGTGGCTTAGCAAGAAGACTTGACCCCACTTGAGTCTGGTTTTGGGAAAACTGTGGAAGGTTCGTTGAAAAGCCAAACTGCCATCCAAATCAAGATTTCTCTCATCCCTCCCAGATATAATTTAAAAAAAAAAAAAAAAGGACAAAAGATTGGATTTTCAGTGGTTAAAAAGGGAGAAGCCATCATAATGGCTTAAGAGTTAAGATATCCTGTGTTGAAGAATTGAATCACATGCTCTGGCTGATGTAAACTGGCAGATTGCCCTTAAAATCAACAAAGTAAGGGAGAGAAATGGCTCCTGAGTGGGCTCAGATGAGACTCTCCTGAGTTCTCCAGGAAACGAACACTGAACAAGCAAAGTTCTTTAAAGGTTAATATACTGGGGGGAGGGTGTTGATTTTCTGGCGGTTTTCATTTTTTTTCTCCCTGTAAAAGGGAACAACAAAACATTTTGTACTCTGCAAAGGAGAATTCAGGTTAAATGTTCCTTGTCATTTTTAATAGAGGCAACTGTTCAGTATATTTCAGAGCTGGGACTTGGGGGGATCGGGTGAAAAGATGATCTGAACATCTGAAAGTAGCTTGCTTTCCCCAAATGACATCAGTAAAACACTCTTTACAATTTAAGAGGTTGCCTTCAAATGCCATCCAAAATGATTTTCCCCAAATTCAAACTGCGTGGAAGATGGATGTGGAAATTAGATGGAAAAAGGAGAACTGGATAATCACTGCCAGAAAAGGCAGGAAAAAAACCCCATGATGAATGTAAAGAATTTCTAAAATCCACTGAAAAAATTCTTAGTGCTGTAAGAGGGGTTGGCCATAATGCTGACAGGACTGGTGACTGGGTGTCCAGCTTGTGGCCTCTTTACAGGACCTGGTTGAGATGGTAGATGTTCAGCATTTTTTTTTAAACACACACCCCCCCCAGCATGCAAAGCAAAATCCTGATTACTGCCCTGCTTCTTTCAGACTGATGGCTTGATGGGTTTATTCCAGAAAGGAGTAGCATTAGTGACAAATTTCTGAAAGCAAAAGATTAAAAAGTTAAAACTGATGAATATCACCCCAAGTCCTGAGCTCTGCCTGCTTAAGCAAAGACCTAAGCTTAACATGTATGTCTTCAAACAAAGAGTGATTTCTACATTTAGCTCTAATTCTTGCAAAGGGATGAATCACCTTGTGAAAAGTGGAGCCTCACCCTCCACCCCCTCTTTCCAACTGGATATCAGACATGAAGGCAACCTTTCCAGTGGACCAGACCTGCTCTTTAAACTTGTGGACCACCTAGTGACTTTGAGTGTGTCTGGAGCTCTTTCAATCCACTGCAAGAATAATTTTACCAGGACAACACTCAAGAATAGATAGATCCATGACATGAGTTTCAGTCTGACCTTTGACTGGACCAATTACTAACCGTGTGGACTACATACTTCCACCTTTTGAAAGATCTGTGCTCACTGAATCTCAGGACACCCTGTTGTTTGTTATTAGTTGAAGAGCTCTGAATATTTGTAATAATATGTGCTGTGTTGCTTCGCATTGTATTTTTTTTTTATTCTAAAATAAAATAAATTATTTATTAAAAGTTTTTCTGGATAAAGAACATTTAAGAGTTCACCTGCTCTAGATGCATATACTTAACCTGAAATCTCAGTCCTGAGATTGTGATACTGCATCTGCTTCTCAACAAATCAATTCTCATCTCATAATCAAGTAGGACAGGAATAATGAATAAGAGCAGATGAACTCTTAAAAAAATTATTTTTAAGTCCTCATTTCATGCAAAAGTCCCTAGCAAGTGGATTCCTCTTTCTTTAGCCTCCTTCGAAGGTCTTTGAGGTTCTTCCTTCCCCTCATTCAAACTGACAACTAACTAACTATGTGAGTAGTACCAGTCTGCATGGGCAATTTTAGAGTTACACCACGTGAAGAAGAGTGATGAAATCTGGCCTGGATGGGAGATGAAATACAAAATATCTGTGGTAGTTTGATGGCTGCCAAACACAGAGATCTTTCAGGAACCTAGCCCTTTTGCTTGCATGACTGGTGAGGGGGGTTGTATTTTACGTGGCAATCCAGTCCTAGTCTTACACTGTGTTTGACAAGCTGGTCCATGGTGTATAAGTAGCTCTGTTTGTAAATAAAATGTTTAAATATATTTCTTACAACGTGGAGACCGTGAATTCAACCCTTGCAAATAGAGGATATTGCAGGGAAGAGGATACCCTGTTGTCCCTGGCATGTTGCAGCTGGGCTTTCGTGCAAGGTGGTGGTAAGAGTAGCATGCATGTAGCTGTATACAGGCTGTTTGGGATGAGCCGACACCAATTTTCCCCTTTATTTTTTGGCTTTTTGGTCAACTTAGGTCAGCCTCTTAGTACTGCGTTGGCAAGTGATACTAATTCCTGCGTGTTCCATTTTCAGTCCTGCATGAATGAAAGAGAAGTGAAAAGGGGAAACTTCTCCCTGAAACAAGAATAAAAGTCGTCTCATTACTGGGGATATTCAAGTATTTTAAAGCAAGGAGAACCCACAGCACATGGGTGCACATATGTCTAGGATCTCGGGGAACACCCATGCCACTACCCCAATGGTGCACACAAGACTCAACACCAGGGGTTGCAGCCTGAATCCTGATCACAAGTGTCATTTGCCCCCTCGTCTTAGTTGTGCCTTTTCTTGCAGGGAATTGCACATTTCTTTTGCAAAGTCCAGCAGATACCCACTCACATCTCCTCTGTGCAGCTGAGCCCAGTAAAATTACCATCTGGCTACAGTAATGCGAGCCAGGCAGCTCTGGATTGGAGCTTGAGAACAGTTTTTCAACCCTTAGGCACAGAAGTTGATCTTTTTTGTCCCAAAACCAGCTGGTTTGCACACCCGATTTTATTTAAAGTTGGCTTCTGCCTTACGCTGCTCTAAGTCCTTCGGTGCTGGATGCCCAAAAGCATGCAATGTGCTGTAAGTCATGCTTGGAAAATGGGAATTAAAGCTGCATTCTCTAGCTGGTTTTTGGAAAGTTTTGTGGCTGACTTTGCAACGCATGGGGTGGCTTTTGAGTAAGGCTGATGCTTTTATACTGGGTGAGCATCTGGCTCAGGAATCTGTCTCTTCTGATGCGTCTTTGCAGAGGTGAAAGACCTCACGGTGGTTTTTGTTCCTTCTCTGAGGAGTCCCTGCACTTTTGGCTGGTGGCTCCACATTCAAGAGGATTTGATATTCAAAAAAATAGACTGGATCCCCTGGTGAGCAGCTAATGGGTTGAAACCAGAAACTCCTTTTTTTTTTTTTTTAATTTCTTTCTTGTAAATCAATGAAATGCTCCTCAAGGATGTTGAGTTAAGGGGATACTATAAGGGAAAAAAAGAAGAAAAGCTGTGTAGTGAGTAGGGTGTTGTTATTAGACTGATGGAGCTGTGTGTGAAATTCCAAGATGTACATGCCTTTCTCATAGTTTCAGGCTATTTTTTTCTGCATAACATGCAAGAGTAGAGTATCCGAAATTATACGTCTGCAAAATACATGGTACTGGATTTTCAAAAGAGCTCAGCTTGCACTTTAGGTATCTGGGGGGGGAAAAAACAAAACAAAACAAAACAAAAAAGCTGAATTTTCAAAAATTTCCAGCAGAGCAGCACTCAGCAGGGGGAAGATGGATGTTGGCTCTTTTAAAAATCAGGTCCTATACTGGGTTGTGTTTTGGGTTTTTTTTTATCTTTGGTGTGAACTTCCAACTGTGCTGTGTACATAAAATAAATTGCATGTACCAATAGCATTACTACATTTTCCTTCATTATTAAGATGGCTTGCTGAACTATTTTCACAATTCAGTGGAGGTAGAAATGAATGTATGTCCCCCTCAGAAGGTAAACACCTTTTGCAGGTGTTGCAGCCTTTTCTCTGCAGGTAAGGAGTGTTGCTGATGTGTATCATTGACCTCCCTTGCTCTGTTCCCCTCACATTGTGATTTCCTCTATGCATTGTTGAGATGCATCACCAAAAAAAAGGGTGCAATAATGAAATGAAGTGTTTAGCCTTGAGCATAAAATCTGGTATTTTCCAAATCAAAAGGCTGAAAGTGTGACATCCCTCGGAGACCAATAGATCTAGTTTTTGGCTTCAACCAGCTACATGTTAACATATCAGCCTTCACCCAGGATTGCTTTTTGTTCAAAGCAGTGTTCATCTGTTTAATTTTTGGACATGGATTATTGGTTGTATTCACATAAGAGTCTCTGTCCAGAATGTGGAGCTGCTGAGAAAGGTACACCTCCAAGGGTAGCTCACAACATGTTACGTGAAAGTGTTTTGGTGGTCATTGCATGTTTTCGCCTGCAGTCCAGCATGCAGCTCTGCTGTGAGCTGTAGGCCAGGTTTGCAATAGGTCTTAGGTGATGGTTGGGTTCCCAGATGTCGCTGGTGATTCACAACCCTTGCCTACTCCAGCTCTGCCAGCATGGTTTCCAAAAAGCACCTATATGCTCAAGGAGGTCATGTCCCACTGGTTTTCGGTAGAGAGCTTTTTCCTAAAAGACGTGTCCACAGGGTGTTGGCAGCTCTGGGTTTCACGTGTGTATTGGCAAGACTGTATAGCCCTACTTTGAAATCCTTTATTTGGTCTGGCCTGGACATAGAAAGCGAGGGGCTGATATTTAGCTAGTGGAAGTCTTCAGGCAAAACACCACATTTCCTCTAAGTCAAACTGCGTCTGTAACAATCTCTGTGTCTTGTGTTGGAAACACAGATGCACCTGTCTTGATGTTTCTTCCGAGCTTTTATTCTTGCAATTTCTTTGTTAGCACTTCCTCTCCTAGAAGGAAATCCCTACAATTATACTCTGCTGTAACACATGGCCTTACCTGGCTTTACATGTGTCATTCCATCTGATCACCCAAGGTCCTGCTGTAGTATCTCCAGGGGACAACTTGTCCCACTCCTGTCTTTGGATAAGATAAATTATCCCCTGGAGGTGCCTCTTTCACACCATCAACATCAACCTTGGTGATTACCTTTATCTATACACCTAAATTTTAGAGGGCCAAGCTTCTGAGAAAACAATCTTTCCCCCTGATCCTGCATTTCACAAATTATCTTATTTTACACCTTTCCTGTAATGGCAGCCCAGTAGACAGACTCAACACAAATGCCTTTGGCTTGTAGCATTCACCCCCCAAAAAAACCTCAAATGTGGGTTTGCGAAGGCCCAGAGGGGAGCTGTGTTGCCAATTCCTGCTAACTTTAGTGCATCATTGGGGTGATGGCCATGCTCAAAGACTTCTGCCATTCAGCTCTCTGTGGGAGCTGGCTCTAGGATTGCAATTTGTGTATCTTTGGCTTTGCCTAGTCCGAAGAGGAAGGAAGCCTGGACTGGCCTCGCTCCTCACTGCTTGTATCTGAGATCAAATACCTGCCTCTCCCAGGAGAGGAGAAGACTGCAGTGCAGGCTTTCTTGCATGGCTTTTCTCTTGGAAGTAGGACTTCACACACCTAGCAGGGTCTTTTGCCAAAGGCGATACTGACACTTTGCTGTCCAGCTTTTCCCCTTAGCCAGTGAGGTGATCTTAATCAGATCATGTCACTTCCTCAAGATGCTGTCAGCAACAAAAAGATTTAAAAAAAAAAATCTGGGAAAATTTAACCTGCCAACTAAACATGGTTTCAGGAGCCACCCATGGTAAGAGGTCGGCACTGGCAGCAGCATCTGTGTGTGTGGCGCGTGGTGTGTGCGGCGGTGTGTGCCTGAGCGGTCCCTGGAACCAACATCTGCTTTCTCCCACAGGGATTTGAGGCGACTGGGAGTGACACTTGTTGGTCACCAGAAGAAGATAATGAACAGCCTTCAAGAAATGAAGGTCCAGTTGGTGAATGGGATGGTGCCGTTGTAACTTGGTTTTAAAATTGCTTCCTCAAGTGGTCGGTCCTGCACTTTGTACACTAGCCCTGAGATTTATTATTTTGACTAAAAAAAAGAGAAAAGATAAAAAGGGAAATTCTGAAGGACGTTGGCCTCTGCCAGTATTTCTAAAGCAGCGTTTGACTAAAGTTTTCCTTTTCTTCCTATTTGTGTCCTCATTTTCATGAAGTTAATGTAAGATGCATGGAACATGGAAACAAATCTGCTGTATATGAGGTTAACCCATCTCTTAAGCTTCAGCGACTATGACAACAAGCCTTCCCACCACACGTTGTCTATACATGGGACATATATATATAGCACCTTTATATACTGAATTACAGCAGCACGTGGTAATACTTCAAAGGACTAATGAGTGAAGGAGTTTTGTAGCGGTTCATAGGCTCCCAAAAGCTGTGGTTTACTGAAGTTTAACTTCAAGTCTTACTTGTCTACAGAAGTGTATTGAAGAGCAATATGATTAGATTATTTCTTGATAGATATTTTGTTTTGTAAATTTAAAGAAATGAAAAAAAAATGCTGTTACACAGCATTAAGTTATAGAGACTAGTGTATAAACATGTTGCTTGCTCCATGGCAAATACAATACAGGGTGTATATTTTTTTTTCCTCCCTCTGTGTTACCAAGTTCTTCTCATTTGCTCTTCTGGGAGGATAATACATGATGAAGATGTATATACTGTACAGTTTGCTATGCATCAGGTACAAGATTGGGGCTCTTTCCTTGATTTGTTCTTTTTTTCTTTTCTTCCCCTTTTGCTTTGTTTTGTCTCCCTTTTCTGTTACCTCTATGCTTTGTACTTTTGCTGCTGTTTTGTTGGAGCAACATATAAAACCTTCAGGAGTTTTGATTACGTATCTGAGGTAGAAGAAATCTGGTTAAACAAAAGACTTTACCCCCTCTTCCTTACCACCATGGGCTGGGGACAACCAAAAGAAGACAAATAAAACATCTGGTTCTTGATGTTATCCAGCGACAGCATGGCTTTGGTGTATGAGTTCTGCTCAACGATAACATCAGATTGCCTCCACTGTGGCATTTCAGATCAGTAGCCCTCAACCAGTGCAGCCTTCACCCCTGTCCCTGGAGCCCAGGAGAGAAACCACAAGGTGGTTTTAGCTGGAAGGAAGGGATTTTGCTGTTCCTCTTCTCATTACAGGGTTTAAGGCCTGGGGTGCAGCATGGAGGTGAGCCTGTGGTCATCCAGCATGGAGATTTTGCTCTATTTCCCCCAAAGTGGTGGTGATGATGGGATTAATTTGAGAACTGTGCTGTCCCAGGCAGACATTTTCATTTTGGGTATGGACCTGGCCACTTCAGGGTAGAGCACGGGGAGGAGGGAAGAGCAGAGGAGCCCAATATGGTTGCAGCAGTGGCATCCTGTGGGTGAGAAGGTCCCATCATCTGGGACTGGCATAGCTCAGGTCAGCACTTGGTTGTGGCTGGAGTTCAGTGTGTCCACTAAAGCTCACAGCTGTTCTTTTCAGAGGTGCCTGAAGGCAAGCCGATCCCCTGGGACTCCCACCAAGAAAGAGTTTGGGGCTGTCCTCCTCTTTTTGTTGTAGATAGGATTAATCAGCACAATTAATTTGGTATTCCTAGGTTGGGTTTTTTTGTGTGCATGAAGGCTTTGGTAAAATTAGGGATTTAAAAATGGCTCAGCAGATGGCAAAAGTTTGCTAGTCTTGTATATGTATCATTTCTTCAGAGGTTGGACGGCATCTTGTAGCATCCTACCTTGGTGATAACATCGATATAGTGACTTGCTGCAGCTCCCTTCATCCTCAGCGCTGCCCATCTGAGCCTGAGGAGCTCATCCAGTGCCAAAAGTGTGTCCTTTGCATCTTACAGAAGCATGTGGATGGCACCTTCAGCTGTTTCAAAGGTCTGTCTTCCATTTGCCCGAAGCTTTTGGATGAGAATTGATACAAGGAACAGTTTCTAAAGAAAAGGGAAAGGTCTAGGAGGAAAGAGTTGGGGGTGTTTTGGTTTTGGTTTTTTCCCTTAGCAGCACAGCTTCATTGCTTTCAGGGCTTCTTCAGGCAATATTTGTCTGTTTTTGAAATGGCTGCTTCCTCCTCCTCTGCGAGCTGCTGCCAAGCTCCTTGGGCATTGGGAAAAATAGGTGAGAGAGGAGCTGCAGTGAAGTCTGACAAATCTTGACGGTGTGATTTCTCATCCTGTTGTTTCATTTTGGCAGTCACCGGACCACAAAAGAGGCGGGGGGTCAATCAAGACATAACAGTTTTGGCGCATAAAAGGGATTTGTCATACAATAAATAAGATTATTAGAGCTGTCAGCAGAACCGTCTTGGGATTATTTGTGCCTCCCTGCCTGAAGCACTTGGGAAAATAACCTGTAGGAAGACAAAAACAACTTGGTTCATCAGGAGGAATTGTTCAGTCGCCACCTGCATCCATCGGCCGCACTGAGAAAGATGCTGTTAGCAAATATGCAGCATTTTTTGCCTGTCATCTTCACTTGTTCCTTACCTGTTGGCTCTGCGGAAGGAGTTGGATTTGGTCTTTTTTCATGAACTTTTAACAGCAAAATCCTCTTTCCACCATTTGTGGAGTTTTAAAAGCATATGTGGTATGGCTGGGATGCATACCAGATGCTGGAAAAACTTCAAAAATATGAACTAGTGGAAACAAACTGTTTTGAAGCCAGACTGCACTTGTAAATAGGGTACCTCTTCTCGGTTCCTCCAATAAATAAATAAATAACCTTTTCTATTTATTTCAAGAGCTGTTCTTGCTACAGATCTCTGTATAGTAGGCTTTGTCTCTGAGCTAAAAATAAAGTCAAATGGTGTTTTAATGAGTAGGGTCTAAAAGTTACAGCTTCTATATCCACAAGCAAATTCCAGAGACCATGGAGGCTTTTGATTCCCATCCAAGAACTAAGAGTGCTCTGTATTTTGGGCACGATCATATATATTGGGGTGCAGCAGAATGATATAAGAGTAATATTTCTCTGGTCATGAAAGGGTTACAGCCCTTTGTAAGGACTGTAGGTGGATTTTGTCCCTACAGCAAGTCCCAGTGCTTTGCTTGTCCAGCTCCCTACTGCTGTGGCTGGTCCAATGAGTACTGCTTTCTCCCGTATACTTTGCTGCTAATTGTGAAGAAGGTATTTAAAGTGGTCTAGGATGTGAAAAGGCTCTTTTTGATACAGTTTTTCATTTTGGGAGAAGGACGCGTCCCTGAGCATGGCTTACATAGACTGTCCCCCTTTCATTGTGTAGCTACCACTTGGAAAAATTACCTGAGCATAAAAGAGGAAGACCCATTTAAAAGGAAAAAAAAAAATCAGTTTAAAATTTTATTTAGTCCTTTTATATATTAGTGACAAGACGAATAAAAAGGGAAGGTAATTTTTTTTGTCTATTCAGTGTTGAGTATAATGTAGAAGTCCCAGTGGTCAAGAAATTATGACTCCTTGGACTGCTGTCGTCTTGAAATTAGTCACTAAGGCGTGTGTAAGATATTTCGGTAGCAGTTTTAAGAGTAACGCTTAGTTTCCAATCCTTTATGGTAATTTAGGGCAGGTAGGGCAGGAGCTAGTGCATCCAGTGCTGCCAGAGCCGCAGCATCCATCTCAGCTCCTCTCATTGGCATTTTAATCCATAGGAGACTGTAGCATTGTTGTATTGACTCCTTCTCTTCCCCCCCAACCTTCTTAGATGCTCTCTGTGCATTTTGTTTGTGTACATGGGTTTTTTTGTAGTGTAAGATATGAAATTTTCTATTTTTTCATAAAAATAAAAACCTTTGACTAACAGTGACATCCAGTTGTGGATCACACACACGCTTGCCTCCTCAGCTTTCCGTGAAGCATCAGAATTTTCCCCTTGGAAAGGAAATAAATCCTCTTTATTTTTTCTCTCCTAAACACAGGCTTGGTGCTAATCTTGTTCCCTGGGGAGAGAGGGGGCTCTGGGACAAAGGAGTCATGCAGACCCCACGTGAAGGCATCCTGATTTGTAACATGCTGTTCCCTCTTTCCTCTGTTTTTCTATCGGGGTGAACATCTTTTTAGTTTTGTTTGTGGGGCAAACTATGGGTGGGAAAGGCCAAGGGGTGAGGGGGAAAAGATTTGCCTGGAAGGGTTCTAAAGGAAGTGGTGGTGGACAGCCAGCATCTTTTGGCTCCTGTGAGATGACCAGTGCTGAAGGACAAAGTGGGGAGCTGAGGATGAGGATGCTGGTTCTCATGATGTCACAGGAAGCCACAGCAGATACTGGGTGGTATGATCGTGCCCTGGCGAGGAAACACATGGTAGGCTGGGACAGCAGAGGAATGCCGCTTTATATATTAGAGTGAGCACAAGGTCAATTAAGTCAGCAAACTGAGGTTGCCAGCAACTTGGATAAAGTCTGTCTGAATTGATGTGCTAGTCCCCATGCAGTGTTTTCTTACTCACTACAGGGCTGTTTGCTGCTGGACCACAATGCTGAGGGCTCTGAGGGTAGCAGAATAAACAGGATTAACTCTCCCCACGTAGGCAGCATCCTCGATAGCTTCATGGTGGCAGAGAACCTGCTAAGGGGAAAACACAAAAATGGGAAAACTTCTTTAAGGAAACTGAATGCAAAATAACTTTGCAGGCAATAGGGAGACATTGGACACCCAAGGGGGAAAATGGGAAGGTTTGCCACCTCTAGCAACTTCAGTCCAAACAAGTGAAGCAAGTGAAAATCTTGAGAAATGGGGGTGTTTAACAAGGTCTTCCTCATTTCATCTGCCATAGAAATAGGGATGGTGCCCTCATGAAGACACATCCATAACAGCAGCTGCTTCCTGTCCCTATCCCTCAGCCAACATATCAGGAGAGAGAAGTGGCTTAGGATGCAAATGGACAAAACTTGCTACAGCAAAGATGAGAGCTGGCTTCAAACTCCTTCTGTAATGCTCTATTTTAAGGAATTAGGCAACTTCCTTGAGCCTTTGTGCCCACCTTGGCTTGGGCCAGCCCTTACACAAATCTTGAATCAGGGTTTGCTTATTTTCCACCACTGGGCTCAGTGAGAGAAGAGGCACTGCTACTCTGTGGCCACCAACTAATAAATTTACCCCCTCAGAAAGGTAAGGTGCTTTACCTGCAAAGTGAGTCCTTAAGCACGTACCTGACTTATTTTTGGGTGTGTCTTCTGCACAGCCTCCAACAAGTCCCTGCAATAAATGTACAGCTACATCTCCCATTGTGAACGCCAACTCTTGAGGATGCTTGAAAACCTGTGCACAGGGTAATATTATTCTCTGCATCACTCTTGTTTTCAGTAAGCCAGAAACAAGCTGCAAAGCAAGATGACCTAAGTGCTGGTGAGGATGCAGGGCAGCGAAACAGCACCTGTCTTATTTTTCTTATGCCATAACCTAAAAATGGGACTGGGGAGATTCTGAAACAACCACCCCTCCTCTGCCAGGCCAGCAGGGTTTGTGACAGCATCCCCAGAGAATGCTGTGGCCCCAGGGCAGGAAACTGCTCCCCATCACCCCGTGAAGCTGAGCTGCCTTGCAGAAAGAGATGCAAGATTTATGAAGCCGTGGGGAGAAAGAGTGAGGGACTCTTAATGTATTTTTCATGGCCTGAACTGCATAAGTGGCATGCAAAGCATAAACTGTGACCAGATACTTCCACAAGAGAGGAGCCAATGAGCAGAAGAAGAGATGAAAGAATAAGATAGATTTATTCAAGTCAACAGGGCCTGTTGAAAGTCATCATTGAGTGCATTAAGAAGCAGCCAGAACAGCATATACTGATCCCAGGGCAATTAATTTTTGCCAACACAAGAAGGCCCCGAGGACTGGAGAAAGGCCTACACTGTATGTGCTTGGTAAAATAGACAGGTGAGAGAAGAGAGACCACTTCATCCACAATGCCTTGGGTATGGTGTGGGACTTAGGGAGATAATGCATTGTTGGCCAGATCAGTGCACAAAGTGAACCAACATCAAGCATCAAGGCATCACAGAAACAGCTGAAGGAAAAAAAAAAAAGGGGTACTCTGGAAAACTCAATGCAGGAATTCAGGGCAGAGTCCTATGAAGGTGGCAGTCCCCTCAGCAGGTACACATGTGCTTCCAAGTGTGCATTTTTAATAATGCATCTCTTGCCAGAGATGTATATGAAGGTCTGTACATGAAGATGGGTATCATAGAATAACAGAATGGTTAGAGCTGGAAGGGACATTAAAGATCATCTAGTTCCATCCCCCTGCCATGGGTAGGGACACCTTCCACCACACCAAGTTACTCAAAGCTCCATCCAACCTAGCCTTGAACACTTCCAAGATGGAGCATCCACAACTTCTCTGACCAACCTGTTCCAGTGTCCCACCACCCTCACATTAAAGAATTTCTTCCTAAAAACTAATGTAAATCTCCCCTCTTTCAGTTTAAAACCATTATTCGTCATCCTATTCCTACACTCCCTCATAAAGAGTCTCTCTCTACCTCTTCTGTAGGCCCCCTTGAAGTACTGAAAGGCTGCTCTGAAGTCTCCCTGGAGCATTCTCTTCTCCAGACTGAACAGTCCAGCTCTTTCAGCCTATCTTCATAGACAAGGTGCTCCAGCCTTCAGATCATCTTCATGGCCCTCCTATGGACTTGCTCCAACAGGTCCATGGCCATCTTCTGTTGGGGCCCCCAGAGTTGGACTCAGTACTCCAGGTGGGGTCTGCAGTGAGCAGAGCAGAGGGGTAGAATTGCCTCCCTCAACCTTCTGGCCTCACTTATTTTGACACAGGAGGTGGTTGGCTTTTTGGACTGTGAGCACACATTGCTGGCTCCTGTTGAGCTTCTCATCAACCAGCAACCCCAAGTCCCAAGTCCTTCTCCTCAGGGCTGCTCTCAATCCATTTTCACCCAGCTTGTTTTTGTACTTGGGATTGCCCCCAACCCACATGTAGGACCTTGTACTTGGCCTTGTTGAACTTCATGAGATTTGAATGGGCCCATCTCTCAAGCCTGTCCAGGTCCCTTGGGATGGCATCCCTTCCCTCCAGTGTGTTGACTGCACCACACAGCTTGATGTCATTGGCAAACTTGCTGAGGGTGCACTCAATCCCACTGGCCATGTCTCTGACAAACATGTTAAACAGCATTGGTCCCAGTACCAACCCCTGAGGAATGTCATTCATCACTGGTCACCACTTGGACATCTAGCCATTGACCACAATTCTTTTGAGTGTGGTCATAGAGCCAATTCCTTATGCACTGAGCAACCCCCTGTGAAATACCTCGAGGAAGCAATCCTAGGCTGAGATCAGGTAGGAAATGGGGTGGAGCAGCATGGCCAGCAGGAGACTTTGTTCATTTTGCACCCCTGAGAGCAAGCCAGGGTGTGCTTGCAGTCGTTGCACATCACAGGGTCTCTGGGGAAAAAGCCTCAGACAAACTGGGTGGGGGTAATGTTCACTGAAGATACCAATTGCCTCTCTAACAAGATGTACAGTTGGATCATTTGGAGCAAGACCTTTGGGACCCACTGAATTCCGATCGCAGCAGACCCCTGCATTACAATTACCTTTGATAACCCATTAATGTATGGCTTTTGTTTTCCTCCTGGCAAGGCCTATGAGCCAGCTGTGGAGGAGAACAGGGCACCCACATAGGTCATTTTCATATCCCGTCATTTTCTCATCTCCAGCTGAGGTCAGCTCAGCTATTTATAGCATCAGCTTTGAGTAATATTGAGCAAATAAGGTACAATAAAAGCAAGAAGATGCATTCTTACACTGTTGTGCTGCTTTGATAACCTATTAGCAGCTCTAACTAGGATTTTTTTTTGACCACAAAACATTTTGAGTTCTCCCATAAGCAGCCAATGGATGTGTTTCTGCTGGTGAAGATGATTATTTCTCTCAAAGCTTATTTTTTTAACTGCAAAACCAAAAGAAAAAAATCCTCTGAGCTGAAAAAAAGCAGCAAAACCGTGAGATAGACTGCCAGCTGTTTTCTTGGTTTGCTCCCAATAAAGGCCATATTTATTACAAGAAAATTGAAATCCTATCGATTTTTCTTCTGAGGCGCTGTGTTTCAAGCTTGACATTTAAACATGAAACTCTGGCCTCCAAAGTTTAATCATTTACTCCTCAAGAAATACAGTGTGTGGAGCTGTTGATTGAAAGGGCATGTGAGGTAAAAATTATATTTCCTTGGGGAAAAAAAAGAAGATAGGGAAATGATACTTTCACTTAAAAAAGAAGATAGGGAACAACCTTTCCCATCTGGTAGGAAAAATTCCAGTGAAGCAGCATCCTGAAGTCCCTTTCCATACAACATGTAGGAGCTCAGGACCTCTGGGCTTGCTAATATCATTCAAATGTGATGAAAACCATGGCTGGACTCAGATATTGTAGGAGGAGGGGAAAAGAGGCATATGGGTATGGATGGATATGGATGGATAGATATGCAAGCACATGCATGCAGAAGCACTAGAGGATAAATTCTTAATTCAGACAAAGATTAAGCCATGACTGATAAATGGTGAATCACAGCAGATAGATAGCCTGGGAATGACACTAGATTGGTCTGAAAAGTGGCATTTTTAGGGCAGGTGCAGGGAATAAATGGGCATCGTCAAGGTTTGGCACTGGGAAGGATTTAGCCTCAATAAATGATCCTAGCCCAGGATGAATTAATGACCCTGGGAGGGAGGTGGGGTACTGGGGTGGCCACAGAGGGGATGGGTGTAATCTCCAGTCCTAAAATCCCACCAAGATCCATCCTATCCAGAAGCCACCAGCCGCAGAAGAGAGGATTGACTGGGCATAAAGAGGCTGGGAACATGTGGCTGGTGAGAAATTAGGTGGAGGGGTGGCACAGGCATGGCTTTCATCCTGGCTTGTCTGCAGCTTTTGGGCTTGAAAGTCACTTGCAGACCTTAAGGTTGAACACTGATGTCTGGGTGGGGAAGGAATATGTTTCTTTGGCTTGGAAACCTTTGGTGGTGGGGGATTAGTGTTATGCAGTGGAAAAAACAGGCTTTCACAGCTACGGTTTGTGAGCATACGGGTGTATGCTAAGCCCTGCACAGGAACCAGCTCGCTCGACACTTGCTAAAACAAGTGATTTGGGTGACTTATGCCCTAAACATGCCCATGTGGGTCCTTCCTTTGGCCTGGCAAGGGCAGAGGAAAGCTAGAGATTTGCCTTCACTCCTTTGAAACCCAGAGTTTGGAGAACAGGGCAGCACAGACAAAATCACAGGTCTTTTTTGTAGCAGCAACTACACCTATTCCAGCAGAAAACTAAACTGAACTAAGCTAAACTAAACTAAAAATAAATAAAATGTAAATATTCTATGTGGGGAAAGGTTGGTGGCTCTGTAATAGGCAAAGTTGGGATGTCCCTCAGGAGGGCTGTGCTGGAGGTGCAGCATCCCAAATCAACGTGAATAGTGGTTACAGGGCACAGAAATCATCCCTGTGATAATTTCATCCCTCTTCCAGATTTAACAAAGAGCCGTATAGCACTATAGTACTCTCCTATTTTATGCAACAGCTGGAGAGACACTGAATTTGTGGCCTCTGCACTTTGCATCCCCAGGGGGCTCCAGCCAGGGGCAAAGTCCTCATGCACTATCCATCACTCCCTAATGCCCCAAAATCTGGTGATTTCTTTGTCAAGGAAAGCAATTAGCATTCAGGTGCTGCTGATAGCATAATCAGAGGGGCAAAGGCTGACAGCGATAGCTGCAAAGCCAGGGCCCGGGTCAGAAACATAATGGAGAAATAAATTACGGCAAGTGAGCATGTTCCGATACAGATTTCAGCGGCAGTGGGTACGGGGACAGAAAAGAGCTCTGCCTCCTGCTCCTTTATCATCCATGCTCCAGTGATCCTCATGGCCATAGCCAACAAGCAGCCGATAAGCAGCCCAGTTTCTCCATTAACGGTAGCATCCCTGTAATGAGGATACCACCTAGGGATGCTGTGAGTCCTTTTGGCGTTGCGTCCTAGTTGATTAAAGCCAGACTTTTCCCTTCAAAAAAATCAGCTTGTTGCAGGTGCCTTTGCAGGTGTTGCTGTTGGGGTTAATAATCGGGGAGATTTAAGGACTCTGGGGTTTTGCAAGCTGATGGGTGAAGTGATTTCATCCCCAAATTGCTCAGAAGGGGTAAAAAAAAGGACAGATCCTGATGTCTTACAGCAGAATTGAGTGTAAAAGAAAATTTAAAAAAACAAGTTAGTTGTACTGGTGAGCCCTCCATCCCCATAAATTTGGAAAGCTCAAGTACAGCTGAATTTTGGTAAGGGAAGGACCATG
>VXBJ01000111.1:154246-299946 GCA_013400055.1 Nycticryphes semicollaris | reverse complement strand
ACATTGGGTTTTTTTGTTTCCCTAGCCTAATGATTTGATTTGACTTTAGCTTTGTTTGAAGCTGACCCTTGTCAAAGCCCTTTTATGTTCCCCTGGAAGGCTTACTGTAGGGCACTGCAACCTACTCAGATTTGACAAGTGACAGCATGGACAGAGGTTGTAAAAATATATAGGAGAATAATAAAAAAAAGTATAAAAAATANCTTGTTGCAGGTGCCTTTGCAGGTGTTGCTGTTGGGGTTAATAATCGGGGAGATTTAAGGACTCTGGGGTTTTGCAAGCTGATGGGTGAAGTGATTTCATCCCCAAATTGCTCAGAAGGGGTAAAAAAAGAGACAGATCCTGATGTCTTACAGCAGAATTGAGTGTAAAAGAAAATTTAAAAAAACAAGTTAGTTGTACTGGTGAGCCCTCCATCCCCATAAATTTGGAAAGCTCAAGTACAGCTGAATTTTGGTAAGGGAAGGACCATGTTGTGGTCTGTTGCATGCAGCAGGAGGTTGTGCAACATGGCACAGCTCCCTTTGAAACTGGGTTCCCTTCAAGAGAAAAGAAAAAACCAAACCAAAACAAACAAACAAACAGACAAAAAAACAACAGAGAAGAAAGGTAAAAGACCCATTTTCTTGGAAAAAAAAAAAGTACCAGGAAGCCAAGCAGTGAGCTGAAATGCCTTCATCACCAACAGCATTGTACAGGCATCTTGTTCCTGGAGATGGTAAGGGACAGCTAGCCTACAGCAAGCTTTTTTATCAACAATATTACTTGCCTATTCAAGGAGAGGAGGTGTCTAATTTTCTAAAAGAAAGATGAAAATGACAGCCGCTGTGCTCCAGGTTATTTTTTAGGCTATGAAAACTTCCCACCGATGAAACAGTGAGTTTGTAGGAGCTGATAAATGAGGAATTGAATGGAAAACATTGGGTTTTTTTGTTTCCCTAGCCTAANTATAAATGCGGACAACAGCCAAATTAGCAGATAACAAGCACCTTTTTACTGATAATAGCCAAAATCTCCAACTATGAAGCTACTGGTGACTGTATCAAAGACTGTATTAGGGTAGGACCTCAACATACTTCATTTCCAAGAAGCTACCAGACACGCCAACATTGAATTGCTTTGGTATTTCAGGGAAGCAGAATAAGATGGAAAAAAAAAAATATATAAAAATATATATACAGCAGCCTTTATCAAATAGAACTTAAAGCTCCAGAAACATGATCTTGTGTTTCCCCCAAATAAAAGAAAGCAGGCCTGCTGTACTGAGGACTTATATTTGTCTGTGTATCTAAGCTATGTGAAAAGGGGGCTGAACTTGTGCTAATAAGCAGCTACTCAATACGCCTTGATGAGTGAATGCATTCAGAGCCTATAGAGAGCAAAGTGTTTGGCATGGTAAGAATGGGAGATGATTCCCCTCCTGTGAATTTTCCTAAGTACAGAATAAACATGTATTTTCTTTCTGCTTTCCCCCTTTTTCTAAAGCCCATCTGTCTGTTAATGCATATAATGATGGTCCCTCCGGGGACCAGCCTGAATTCCCATTCATATGCAAAAACCATAATTGAGAAACTTTAGATTTGTCCCAGATAACATTATGCACTTCTCCCAATGAAGGAAATTCCAGCTTGCCATATTTTTCCTGCCCAGTGCATGCCAGATGTCTTAAAAAAAAGGGGGGATGTTTGTTGCTGCTGATTATTCTTCTGTGTGGATCCAGAGACAGCGACAGGGGAAGGATGCTCCTGGCATCCCTGTAATGCGCTGCCTCCATGCAGAAGCCTGGAGTGAGGGGAAGCAGGAGGGAGACAGCAGCTTCCATGGTCATGTCTGTATTGAACACCAAACCTCTTGTGAGTGTGTCATGTTGACCCTATGAAAGGTAACAGCCACGTCACAGTGGGATGCACTTAGGCTGCTCTTCACATACTGGTAAAGATATTTGCCTTTTCCTTGTGGCTGTAGCCCAAGTGGTGTGTGCAAAGGGATTGAGCTGATGCTGCGTGATCCAGACTTGGAGGACATGATCTGGCCATCAAGGAATATTAAGGTGTCTTTAAAAAGTGGAGCAGTGGCCCCCAGGCATTGCAGGAGAAGCTCTGTGCATGCTGGCCAGGCAATAGCTTGCCTTCCTCTGTTGCCTTACAGACAAGGGGAAGGATGGGGTGGGGGGTAGGGAGCGGGGTGTGGGGGGGGAGAACATGGGCTGAATATGACAGGCAAGGGGATGAGGCAATTAGGAAAAATCAGTATTTGTGCAAAACCAGCTCCTGGGTACTCTTTTTCCAGTGGACCACTCAGTGTTTCCAAATTGGTCAGCGCTGGCTCTCTGAAGTCCTGCCTCAAGCCACCCTCCAAGAGTCTGCAAAATGTTCACACTAAAGAAAGCAGAGGCTTAGAAAGCTCCTTTTACACTTCACTTACACTGAACAATTTTGCTTTTAAAGAAGGCTATCTGGCATGGTAAAAGAGATTGTACCGAGCAAAAAGAGGAGTGATGCTTTGCAGCAAAGGTTTGCTGGAGGCAAAGTGCTAGAGCAAGTGCTGAAGCTCCTCCTGGGGTGATGGGGATGGGGTATGATCTCAGTTTGGGAGAAATAGCTATGAACAGCTAGATTGTTACTGGAAAACCAAATCCCTGGGTTATTCCTCCTTTTGGAGGCTCCAATATAACTGTGAGGTTATTTTGTGTGTTATGTGTGGCAGACAAGTCTTTTCAGGATGGATACTTGCCTTGGGACCATCTGCTTCAGAGAGAGGAACTGATTTAAAAGGAAGGCAGGCAAATTTGTGACTTTTTTTTTTTTCCAATGTAAGAGACAGGTCAGGAGAATATTTCTTCCCCACCATCTCAAAATGAATGGGGACTTCACAACGATGAGGCAGCAGCAGTCTGTTAAAAAACTGAGGGATTTGGGCTGTGGGACTTTTATGCTGAGCCTCACAGCTGGTGCAGGTGCATTTCCAGTCCTAAGAAGTAATAACAGTCCCAGTGGAAACATCCAGCTGCAGTAAAACCAGACAGAAATCTATTAGCCATGTGAATGCAATGTCAATGTTTATAGAGGGAGGTCAAAGAATAGAGTTCTTCTCGGGAAATGTCAGCAGAGGAGGAGGCATTTGCGGCATTTGCACCTATGATGGGGCAATCTCCCGCAAGGCTGTGGAATATCGAGGAGGATTTGCAACTTCCAGCCCTCTTCACATCATCTTCTTGCACCACTGCAGTGTTGACCACAGAGGTTTTGGGCACCTCCACATTGCCTGGTAGTGATGCCAGATGCTTCTGCCTTGCTGGGAAGCCAAGTGTGGATGCAGGTGGCTTGCTTTATCTGCTGTTAACAGGGGCTTTTACAGAAAGGGAAAGAGAAGGGTTTTGTAAGACAGCCTTTTTGTAAAACTTTACAAAGTCCCATGAAACACCAGCAGGAGCTGTGTTTTACCCTGACCAGCTGAGGAGGTCTATGCTATAAGTTGCATTGCTTAATTTACCTGCCAGATATCAAGGCAAGATAGTACCAAATTTTCCTTGTTTTTCCTCTGGAGTGGAGGCAGGATTGTGGGTTTAGCTAAAGAATTTCAGAATATTTTTTCTGCAAGCTAATTGCTTAGGGTAGAAAGTGTTCAAGGTGACTTTAATCCCTACTGCTCAGTGTTATTAGTAATTATTATTGGTAAGCACAGGAGTTGCTAGACCCTTTTAAATGAAGACCAAGCCTGCTTTGTGTAAGCATGGGTGGGAAGGGGTTATAGACATGGTAGGGGCAGGCAGCAGAAGCACAGGAAAGGGCACAGTCTCAGAAACAGGTTTTTGCCACCCTATCCAGGTGTCACCACAGGAATGTCAGGATCCCCAGGTAATGTTCTCAGGTGTCAGAGGGCAGGGGAACATCAACACCCCACAGAGCAGGTATCAAGCCCTGTGGCTGCTGGGAGGGAGTAGGTGTTTCCCCCTAGAAACATTTTCCCCCTGGAGAAGGAAGCTCGTGTCATCCAAAAAAAGCTGGAAAACTCCTGTGTCTTTGTCAAGTGGAAGAAATGCTTCTTGCCAAGGAGTGAGTTCCTTCTTCCATCACTGGGATGACTTTTTGCCTGTAACTCTGTTTATGCTTGATGAAAACTTCAGGCACCAGTGGCCTGTGAGGATGTGGGATGTGCCAAACTATGATTTTCATCAACGACCGATTTGGCAGTATGCACATATGCACGACCAAATGGACAGGAAATACCCAGTGAGACAGAGCCAGCAATGTAAATGGGCAGTGGAAAACCTTTTCCACTTGCCTGCACACTGGGTGCTGTGCCCACATTGGACTGAACTCAAAGGCAGAGATTTGGGGAATTGAGGGGATCAAAAGTGGGAAGACCTCTGCCATAACACTGAATTCAAGGGACAGGGCAGCTCTGTAGGGTCTGTGCACCCTGTGAAGGGTGCAGAGGATCCCATGTCTCTGGAGTGGCAGAGGACACCTCTGCAGCATGGAGAAAGTCATTTTGGGTTTTCCACCTCCCTCCAGATTAAAGGTACTGAGGGGTGTGTGGATGGGGTGGGTGGTGTGTGGATGGGGTGGGTGGTGTGTGGATGGGGTGGCCATTTCTCTCATAACAGTTTTATTAATAAAACAAAATTGGCAACAATCCTTGGCAGGTTTATGCCCGTTTGTATTTAAAGCCAAGCAATACAGATTTATTCTGCCCGGGATCTTGTGATTTGCTCTGTTTGTGGTGCCAGTCAGCTGTAATTGAGTTGATATTAATACTGATTAGTAAAAATAACACCACGTTCCTAACACCTGAGCACAAAGATATCACCGAGGGGCATGTGTGTAAATGGGGGGGCGCGGGGAGGGCTTTGCTGCGGCAGACAGAATATCCAGCGTCATCTCTGTGAGAATTAAGCCGCACCAGCAGTGTCCCTCCTTTCTAGGGCCCCGTCTCCCAGCTTGCCCCAGCCCTTTCACGAGAGCAAAGTTTCTTTAAGTCTCGTAATTCCCATTTCCCATTGCAAGATTCCCTGCCTGTCCCGCTCGCCCGGTTGTCCCGCTGCTCCCGGCCGCGCTGCAGTGTCGCCCCGCGGCCGCCAGGGGACGCCGCCACTGCAGACCAGCGGAGAAGCGCCGCGGCCGCGGGGCTGACGGGGAGCGGGACCGGAGCTCCGGCCGGGGGTGAGCGGTGCCGTCGCCGCGTCTCTCTGTCCGGGATCGAGTGGGCACCGGCGCCCCCTGGGCGTGCTGCGGACCGGGGCTGGGGCGAGGGTGTCCCTGTGCTGGGCGCTGCCGGCGGCGGGCCCGGGTGACCCTTCTCCCGGGCGCTCCTCCGGGGGCGGCTTCAGTCGCGGGTCTCAGGGTACCGGACCCGGGCGGCTTCAGCCGTGGGCGGGACCGGGGGCGACGCCGGTAAGGGAAAAAAAGGCAACCGGTAGAAAATCGGAGCAAACAGCGTTCTCCAGGGCTGGGTATTTGGGCCAGTTCTGTTTAAAATCTTTATGAATGATCTGGATGAAGAGATTGAGTGCACCCTCAGTAAATTCGCAGATGACACCAAGCTGGGCAGAAGTGTTGATCTGCTTGAGGGTAAGAAGGCTCTACAGAGGGATCTGCCAACGGGATGAGGTTCAATAAGGCCAAGTCCCGGGTCCTGCACTTGGATCACAACAGCCCCATGCAGCGCTACAGGCTTTGGGAAGAGTGGCTGGAGAGCTGCCTGGCAGAAAAGGACCTGGGAGTGTTGGTTCAAACCTGGCTGAATATGAGACAGCAGTGTGCCCAGGTGGCCAAGAAGGCCAACAGCATCCTGGCTTATATCAGGAACAGTGTGGTCGACCGGGCTCAGGAAGTGATCATTCCCCTGTACTCAGCACTGGTGAGGGAAGAGCCATGAGGTGGTGGCTGAGCAGACCTGCACAGTGGAACCAGGGCACTCAGCTCACAGGGTGGCTGTGGTGGCAGGACCCAGGCCATCTGTGGTGCCACAGGAGGGTCTGGATCCCTGCAGGGTGTCCAGGATGGAGGGATGTCTGTGGGAGCAGGGTCCCAGGGGCTGACAAGCCCTGGGGGCACCAGGAGTAAATGGACAGGAGGGAGCTGGGCCTGGCCAGAGCCTAGGGAGTAACTTTGTGCTTGGGACACTTTGGCCTTGCCCACTGTCCGGCTGGCAGGGTGGCCTAGGCATGGGGGGGGCAGGTGCCTTCCCCCAGCTGGGCTTTCCATGGAGCCCTTGGGGGAAAGGAGGAGACCTGATGCCAGAGGGGCAGTGCTGGTGAGTTTCCCTGGGTGCTGGTGCACATCCCTGTGGAGTTCAATGCACCAGGACTGGGCATGTGCCTGCCGAGGCAAGTTCCCCAAGCAGACAGAGGCTGTTTGCAGGCACAGGGAGGGCTCACGACTCCCATCCCCACTGCCCAACCTAGCTGAGTCTGGGGAGGTCGGTGCTGTGTGACATCGCCTGCACAGTTTGTCAGGGCCATGGCTGCAAGGGACATTCAGGGAGAACGTGAAGATTTACAACACATCCTTCACCCCCTTTGTACCGTGCCATCACCCAGAGGAAGCTTAACTGTCGTGAAGCTGGTGTGTGCTAGTGAGGATGAGAAAGTGCATGGAGGGGACAACTGGACACTGCAGGGGTGTGGCTTGTCTCCCCCTGGCACAGCAGCTGTCCTCTTGCCCCCACATTGTCTGCTTTGACCTACTCAGACCAAGTCTTGGGCTGGGACCCAGCTCCCCAGCACCGAGTCCAGTGTTCAGCCCGGATTTCACTGGTGCTGGGTCCCATCCAGCCTCTCACTTCTTCCCCAAAGGTGGTGGAATTGCACATGAAAGGGATGGGCTGCAATGAAATGCCGTGGGGCTTTGCTGTGGCCTTCAAAATGGGGGCCATGAAGGCCAACTTGGACAACGCTGTCATCATTCCCCCCATTTCTGCCGAAGAGCTGGTGACACTGTGCTGAGGCAGTGGGTGCACACAGTCTGCAGGACGGCAAGTGAATAAAAGTAATGGCACAGCCCCTCCGTACAGTTTGGGGAAGGCTGCATGTGGCAGGGCCCCTCCCCTGCCATTCCTGGCACTGAGGATGTGCGGGGAGCAGCAGAGTGGGACAGAATGGCTGGGTGCTTGGGGTACTCATGGGTGCTAGAGCATCCTAGGTAACCTCTAACCTCTGCTGCAATTGCTCATGTTTTCAGGATTTGTGGCTTTGCTGTGGTGTCAAAACAGCAGCAGGCAGAAAAATCCTGCACAGTCTTCCTAACCCTGCTAACATCAGCAGAGCCAGTTCTGGAGTGCTGTCTTCTGGAGGGGCAGAAGTGCCCAAGAGCAAAGGGGCAGGGGTAACAGGACATCATGGTGGGTGGCCAAATGGTGGGGGTGGCTCCTGAGTGCCAGCAAGGCTTTGTGAGTGGTGAACACCCCATGCATGGTAGCACGGTGGTGCTACCATGGTGGTGGTGACGGGATTGGGACCAGACTGGGTTTGAGGTCTCCAGTTCCTGCCCAGTTGTGTCATGGCTGGAGAAAGGGACCAAAAGTCTGGTGGGGAGATGAGGGGATGACATGCACAGGCGGTGGCTGAGTATCCACAGAAGCTTCCTTTTTGGCGGGAATAGGGCAGATGGAAGGTGAGATCCAGGTGTCCCTGTAAGACCACGTCCCCCGAGGTCTCCAGCAGAAGGAGCCAGAGGGGCAAGAGACTGGGACAGGGCACAAAGAGAAGGGCACTGCTGGAAACCATTCAAGGACCAGGGGTGAACTCGAGTGACAGAGGCTGGAGAAATGCTGCTGTTTTGGGCCGTTGGGTACTGCCGCCTCTGGCCTCCACCCTGTGGCTTCTAAGGCTAGGGCAGGCAAGCCCCCTAATTCCTGTCCCCGGCAACTCTTCCCTGAGGGAGAGGCTGTGGAGACTCATCCGAGCCCTAGATCTCACGGGGAGATGGGGTCGTCTGCCCCGTGGCAGCAGCAGCTGGTGAGCTGGACACCTCGGGTGGGACGGGTGACATGAGATTGGACACTGGGGGTGGCCTGGGGGCTCTGGCCCGGTCCCGCTCTGACGCTGTGATGTCCGAACTCCGGCCTAAGAGCAGCAAGGGGCCGAAACCTGCCCCTCGCCCAAGAGGCGCTGGGGAGAGCGGGACGTTCGGCCGAGCACAGACCGGGCAGCGTCCTTGCTGCTGCCGGGGGCGGGCGGGCGCGGGGACCGCTGGCCGCGCCCCTCCGCTGGGTCCGCCCCCGCGGAGCTGCCTTCCGGCGGACGGCGCGGGGCCGAGCAGATTTAAGCACTTACTGCGGCTGTTCGGCCCCGCTTCTTCTTTCAGGCGGCAGCGGTCGGTGCGGACTTGCCCCGGAGGGGTCCGTGTGAGGCGCGGGGGGCGGCTCGGGGACCCGAGGGTTGGAGCTGCGTGCCTCAGGGCGGCCGGGCAGGTGCGGGTCGTCGGTGGTCGCGCTGCCGATGGCTCCGCGCAGGGAGGGACCCCGGCGCCCCCTTATCCTGGCCTGAGCCGCCCGCGGTTGGTCCCAGCACCGCCCGGGGCTCCCAGGCGCTCCCCGACACCGCACGAGGGCTGGGGGGCGTCGGGGCTCATCCCCGGGGGCTTGGCTGGGGTTTGTGGGGCTGGAGCCCCGGCTGCAGGGGCCGGTTGTGGTGCTCAGCAACGCACACCACCGCGTCGGGTGTTTTAGGGACCGTGAAACCCCGCCGTGTTTCTCAGACGGGTTAGCTCCTGGTTTGGCTGCGGCTCCTCTGTCTGTCTGTCCCTGTGCAGGGAGAGACGTGGGACAGTCAAAACTCCCGGTGGCACAGAACGGGCCAAAAAGCCCCTGGAGCTGCTGCCTCCTGGGCACGGGCAGCTCTTCCCTGCAAGCCGTTTGAGCCTTGCAAAACGTGCTTTAATTCCCTCAAGTCCTGAGTCTCTTATCTCCTGCTGCCGCCCGCTGCGTTCTTCCCCCCTCACCTTTGGCGAGACTCATGGTGCAGATGGGCAGGTGGCTGGAAATGATGATGGGGGTGTCACCGGTGGTCGACTGGGACTCCTGCTTGCCCTCCACGAGCTTTCCACCAGCTGTAATTGCCATCGTGGGGAGGGATGGAAAACCAGAGCACAAAGGTGAAGGGGACACACGACACAGCCGTGGTACCTGGGGTCAGGAGGACTTTCCTGCAGAGATCCTCGATGGTGTAAACCCCTCTCCTGATCGTCTTCTGGTACACATTCACCACTACGTGGCCCTTGGTGTCTACCTCCATGCCCTAGTGTGGGAAATGGCAGCCACCATGGCAGTTGCCCTGGCCAAAATACATTGCCAGTGATGCCTAGAGGAGGGGCATGTGTGTCCCCTGTGCTGGCCACAGCAGCAGCTGCCATATTCCCAGCTACTGGGGACATGGCAGGAACACTATACTATGGCAGGCCAGGCTCTGGAGACCTGAGGGAGCCTTGAAGACCCTACCCATCAGTGAGTGACCTGTAGCGTGATGGTCTGGCAGCTGGTACCTACCACAAAGTGTGACACCTGCAGTTCAAATCCACCTTCACCAGGAGTACCAACTATGATACACTGGAGCAGCTGAGATGTAGATTACCCTCTATTGAGGCTCTCCTGAGAACATCTGTCAAAGGCTCCTGCTTGCTGGAACCTGATTGATTTGTAGAAACTAGGGATTAACAAAGACCATTTCAAAGCTTTCCTCTTTACTTAGCCTGAAGTCATGTCTGCAGTAAAATTTCGCTCCAGTCCGTGGTTGTGTGGCAGTCTTCAGCAAAATGTTCAGCTGTTCTCCACTAAATTTAGGTCTTTAAACTACTTGATCATAAATGGTGCTTCAGATGTTCAGATTCCCCTGAAAGCAATAATAGAAGTGAACGCTTAAATGGTTGCTGGAATCAATGAGTGTAACAAATGCAGGAAACTGCTGGTTAACTCAAGGTGCAATTTCTGTTGCACATCCTAATCACATTCCAGGGATCTTCTCTTGGAGATGCCAATTATTGATATTCCTAGTGGTTTAGCAGAGCTTAGCTAGCTTTGGATTCAGCCTTAAGTTGGCACATGAATCTTAGAAAACCAAAAGGATAATTTCTCTGCAATCTTTTTCTCTGGGTAAACAAAGCCCATTTCCATAGGTTCTCTCTAGCATTTCCCACACAGCAGTCAGATCAGAAAGGTCAGCCACCTTTAAATAAGCTGTGATTGACACTTACTTCCCTGAATGCAGGTTATCAAAGGTTAAGGTACAGTTCTCAAAGCAGTCAGTGACCTAATTCTAAACATCATTAATCCATTTCACTCTCAAAGATAACACTGGCACTTCAAAAAAGCCAACTACCTTAAGGGCCATTGCTGCTGCTTTTCCTTTGCAAAGACATTTGCAATTTGCATTTCCTTTGCCAAGAGCTCAGGTCATCTCCCACAACCACTCCTCAAATGATGCTGATGTTCAGCTTTTGGCATGTTCCACCACTTGTCCTTTCTGGCCCGCTGTTTGCTGGGAGAATTCTGCTGTGGGAGGGAGCACAACTCCTCTTCCTCCTCCTCTGCTGCAGGTTGCTGAGAGCTTATCCAGTTCCCAGTTGCATATCTCCACCTGCTTTCAAACAGTTGCCGATTTCCCACTTTAGTTGTGGGTTTGAGCAGCTCCTGCTCTGCTCCAACATATGGTGGAAATGTTTAGGCTCAGGTAAAGGCTATGGGCAACAACTCACCTTACCGTAGACTGCACAAAGGGCACTGTTATGCACAAGTCCTTTCTCTGGTTCTTGGCCTCTCTCTTCTCTTATCTTTTCAGTTGTCCTGGGAAGGTGCAGGGCAGCTGCTTTGGGTCCATGCCCGAGTCATCCTGCTGTCCGAGCAGTGCTAGCCTGTGCGCTGCCTGAGCATAAAAGCTGTAGTGATCCTCCTGCTCTGGCTCTGTACTAGTCTCCTCTGTAAGCTGATACAGCAAATGCTCAGACCCTAGCACAGTCAAGAAGTGACCTTCTAGCTGGTAACGAATTTCTCTGCCCTGGAGACAGACATCCCCTCAATTCAGTCCCCTCAGGGAATGTTAGCCCAGATGTTACTGCACAGCCATCCTTAACTAGATCCAGGTACCAAAGATCAGTACTCTAAGACACTTCAGTACTAAATGAAAACAACAAATGAAATGGTATTTCCAGATAAGAGAAAGCTCATTTAAAATATTGTCTAACTTCCAAAAAGAAGTTTGTTTATAGATGTCAACTCTTATATGACACAACAGTGGTTCTGTTCAGGCTGAAATTGTGCAGATGGGAAGAATAAGTGCTTTGTCTTTCTGAGCTGGTATTTCACTTGCTAGAGCAGAGCCTTTCTACACTGCAGGCTATCACCACAGCTGGAGCACCTGGTCTTGCAACAGTCCCAGAATGATGCCACCAAGAGCCTGAGAGGATAAGAAAAAGAAAGGGATGACATGGGTAGGTAAAGAGACATCAGGATTATCTGCCAGAAGCAGAAGGTGGCAGACCTGGAGAACAGAGAAGAGCACACTTATCTCCAATGGGGACCCATGTGTGCTCCCATCAGCCTTTCCACCATCCACCCTTTCTTCTAGAGGAAAGAATTTGGGAAAGCTGTTTTTAAACAAGACTTTAGTAGCACCAATATGGTAAGAGCCATCTCTCAAGGAAACTTGTGTCAATTCACTTTCCATGGCTTTGAAAAAGAAAGCTACATTTCTCTTTGAGTTACTTCGATACATGCAGGTGCAAAGCCACAGCAAGAGGTTGCAGATACTATGTATTGAAGTAGTCTCCCGCAGCAAGACGTTAATGAACACTGTGGTTGAGACACCTAGTGGAATCATGGATCCACTAAAAGACAGCTTTATATTCAGAGGTTCCAAGAAAAAAAGGATGTTTGTTAGGTAAAGTAATAAGGCATAGCTACTGTATGTACTTTGCAATCTTTTATATCAGGCACTTACGTGTTTCTGTTGAGAGCCAGGACCTCAGCAGTGTTTATAGCAACTAATTCATTATTTTCACCCAATTTCTGTGTGAAAAACTGGTGCTAAGCACCATCAGACCTTAGCAAGAGGGATGTGTGGATGCTGTCTGATCCTCATCATTTTAGTTGACCCGCATGTCAGCTTCACATTTGGTAACCTAAGTCTTTAGAAAGAAAAGGAGAGGAAGTCTGGCTTAGGGTCCTCTTAACTCTCAGTTCAATAATGCACAGAGCAGTGGGTGGTGTTGAGAAATTCAGTGTTCTCACTCTGGTGGGAGAGGCGAAGCATCAATAAGGTGTACACAGGTTACCAATTTCAGTTCAGGCTTCCAGTAAATAAGCCTCGGTCTTCTGCTGTACATCAGGGTGATGAAGAGGTGAGTGTTGCAGCTCAATTCCTGCAATGGCCATTTCTTTTTTCTTTTGACTTAAAGGATTGTCAGCCCACTCTTGACACATTTGAAATATCTGCACTGTGGCCTGCAAGACCTGTTTCAGGACTTGCTAGAAGACATATTTTTTGTTTCTATTTAATTTCTCTTTTTCTTTTTTTTTTTTTTTTTTTTTCCTTAGTCTTGGATAAACTGTTTGCTAATGGCTTGCTTTAATGTTTCAGATTGTATTGTATAAAACACTGCTCTTAGTCATACAAAGTAGCAGCCAACTTACAACTGTCTTTCATTAATATTAGCAAGGATATCCAAATGAGAACCAACTACCTCAATAAAGATCCTCTTACCAAGTCTCACGCTATTATTCCCACTTCACTCAACTTCATTTTTCTTTTTCAGAGTTAATTTCTAAAATAAACCCCAAAAGTGAGTTCCAGCCATGTATGTGCATTGAGAAGCTGCTTGTTCTGAGACAGTTTCCATTTATTCTATTGGAATGATTCAGAATAAAGTGGTTTATACAGAAAAAACACTGCTCTCAGACCTCACTGGTTATTATCTTCTCCCCGCCCCTACCCTTTGTGCCATAGTTAGGGAGGCATGTAAAGGTATTTTTTGCCAGGGAACCCAGGAGCAATGCAGTTGCCTTTCCAGGAGTTCAGACGGAGACAGTGTGTTGCTGGCTCTGCTTTGCTCCAGCTGCTGCCTTGATCCAGAAGAAGTGATGCTTTGGTCAGCAGTAAATTTGAGAACTGCCAGAAGAGCACTCAACCATGTCCAGAACACCCCTCTTTTAACTCCAGTCACATGAATGGAATTGGAAAACTGCTTTTACCCCTGTAATCTGTTTCTTGGTCCATTTACAAACCCTGCCCCTCACAAGCCACCACAGACTGTGAGGACAGAGATGGCCTAGCCAGCGGAAGGATTTGCTTCTCTCCTGGCACAGCTCAAGCAGGTTCCCAAGGGCAATTAACCCTGAGAAAGGTACTGCTGGTAGCGTGTGAGGAGGCAGAGACCTGTGGAGTCCTTAGGCTGCCAGGAGCCAGATGGCAGGGCTGGTGGAGACAGATGTAATATGGGGCTAATGAGCTGCTGGTACCTGAGCTGACCCCATGCCAAGTGTGGGTCCTGTGCCTGTCTAGAGAGCCAGCACGTGCTACGTGTCCTGAGCAGAGGTTTGACAGTGGTGAAGCTCTGTAGTGTGGGAAAACATAAGCTGCTTCTATCTACATGTCTACAAGATATTTCTTGTCCTTGATATTTACCTTAAGAATGTTTTGAGAGGATGAGCTGTTAACAATTGCTCCATCACATTGGTTGGGGCTGGTTCTTATCAGATAAATGGACTTCAATCAGAGAAACTACCCAGTTTTGTTCACTGCTGCAATCTGCCATGGTGACATGTGCCCCTTTTGTGGCTCCGTTTTTGTCAGTCTTGGCCATCACCATCACCAGCCCCTTGGAAGAGAAAAGACAGAAATAATGTCAGAGGAATCTCTTTCCTTGAGGCAGCACAGATAACAACCTGTGCTACTTCTGGGTGCTCACCCCTGTTGCATTACTGCCTTGTCAGCATCCAGAAAAGGATTGCCAAAGTCTGAAATGTGTTTAGATGCATGGGAGAAAAAGAAAATACAGCTATCATAAATGCTGCATTTTCCATTTACCATTGTAAGATATAGGTCACCTGAGAAGATTCTCAGGGTGCTCCAAGCTTATTTTAACTAAAAACTTATTTAACTTACTTTAACTAAGTAGAAGTGCTTTTTGGAGCAACAATTTCACTGGAAAACTCAAGAAATCTCCTCTCCATCTGAGCATAAAGAGAGGGCTAACTGTACAACCTGCTCAGTCACAAGTAATGTAGTATCTGATATACTTACAGATGCTAGACTGAAAGTCAGGATCCATCAAGAACACCATTTAAGAAACAAGGACGTTTTAGTGTGGGGCAAAATGCACTCATTCCTGTGTTGGTGTTTTGGCTGAAAACAGGCTAACAGTGTGGATTTCTTTATAGTACCCCCCAAATCAGAAATGCTTATGGTCTTTCAGATAGTTGTCCCACCAACAGCTGAAACTTTTACAACATGCTTAATTTTTTTTTTCTTTTTTAAACAGCAGAGAAAGAGCTGAACTCAAGTTTTTCCCAGGGATTTGTTGAAGTGATTTGTTTGTGCCAGCAGAGTTCTCACATCTGCAAAACTTGCTAGCTAGCCATAGTTTGCCTTACAGTGCACCTCAGTATCTCTCTGTACTTTATCTCGGGGCTTTGTTTCTGGCAAAAAAAGCTTTAAATAGCTCAGAGTAGTACTGCATATTAAAAGAAGGATGAATATGTTGCATCTGCAGCAGAAGAGGCAATAGTCATCGTGTGAAGAAGGAGACTGTCTCGCTGAGGAAAGACTCACAGCCATCTTGAAGTGGCACTTTGCTAGGGTGTCCATCATGTTTTTTCTCCCTGATGCACACCAATACTGCACAACCAGGTAGAAAGTAGGGGGGCAAACCTGCGTTCTTTTCAGTGGTATTTGAATTCTCAGTGCTTCAGGCTTTGTCTCTGCAGCTGACCCAGGAGACTGCCTCCAGTGGCAAAATACCACTTACCAGAAGCAACAGGAACACAGCCTGCACCACAGTGAGTCTTTTTGCCAGCAAAGCGCACCAGAGAAGTGAGGTGCCTTTCAATGGACCAAGTCAAATGCATTAGTTCTGCAGCACAAAGCAGAGGAGGCATCACCAAAGCCAAGGAGCAACTGATTTCTAAGGAGGTGCTGGTTATAATGCAGCAGCTTCCTTCCTCACTGGAGGCAGCTGCAGAGCCATCCTAGGGATGCACCTTCATAAAAAGCTGCCAAGACCATTGTGAAAATATCAGGTGTTATCCTGAATTAGCACAGAGATGCTCCATCCATTAAGTCCAAACTGAAGTGTAGTTTTTAGTCTTCTTAATGTGCATCTTCCTTAGGCAGAAAAAGATGTAAACCAAGAAAGAACTGCAATACTTCAGTTCCTAAAGCAGCATACCTCATTTATCTTGGGTATTGCAAATGAGTAAGCTTAATTCTAGGAACAGGTGGACTACAGTATTCTCTAGCTTCATTTTTCAGCTTGCCTCTGATCACTCCTGAACTAAAGTGTTGTGGGTAATTCTGAAGATACTACACTAAGTGACATGATTAAAAGGAAAAATGTAATTTAAAAGCCTGTATATAATGATAGGTACTTAATTGTACAGTATATCTTAATGCAGTAATTATTATTCGTAAATTTAATCAGCCTGTGAAGTAATTTGCCTCCAAGGCACTTGATTAAAATAATAGCAATGAATTCTTTGCACAGTAAGATAGGTTCTCAGGACCCAACAACTTTCAATCAAAAAGACTCCCTGGTACATATGCCCAGCACTTCTGGCAGTCTGTCCATCTCAGCTAAGGACAACAGTACTGAGTTACAGGGTGATTCCTGAGAGGGTTTTTAATGCAATCACTTGGTTTAGGTGCTCAGCATTTGAAGCTGGCTGTAGTGTGGTTCTAAGAGAAGGAAAATATCCTTCCCCAGAGGACCAAGGACTTCTGTATGGTTGTGGGATAGACTTGATAACAACTTTGTAAGAATGGAGACACAGCAGCAGTGAGGTCTGCTCAAATGGGACCAGTGAAGGGAAAGAGATGTTCCTCTGAGCTGTGCACCACTTCTTAAACTCATTCCTCACATTGTGCTGAGTGTAGAAACTGTTTTCACCTCAATGGACCTCATTCATCTCCAGGAAACTTTTCTTACTGAAGGTTTCTACCTGTTTGCTCATTTGTACGTCTCCCCAGCCTGAGATATTCCAAGAGCAATGACTAGTTTACATTTCTTGGTCCTGCTTAAGACAACAGGGTGTCCCAAGGGCCTAGGGATCTAAGAGAGGCACCTTCACATGCACTGCTGCCATAGAAAAGACTTGTAGTAAAAACACTATTGTGAGCTAAGTTTATTTAGCTCAGGTAAGAAATGCAGCATAAATTATCTTCACACTTTAACTGCAATGTCTCTTATCTGCTGACCTTCCAGAACAGGGATACTTACCAGGCAAACATTTCCTGACATAATATTCTAGGTTGCCTTTTTCCATTTTCAGACTATTTTTTAGTCTTATCTATCACTAATTACCATGTAATCTACAAGAAAATATCATCCATAACAGATAAGAATGACTTAAAATTATTTTTTTCTTTTCTTTTTCAAATGTGAGCCATGTGATTCCTTGCTGCCGAGTCCTGCAGAGCAGGACTCAAGCCCCAGTCTGAGCTTTCTAAAGGAGTGAAAAGGAAATTAAGCTGGCATAAGAGGCAGCTTTCTCTTAGTCTCTAGGGAAAGGTCCACCCATACCTCTGTATTTCACAGGCACAGGCAGATGGCAGAGCTCCAGCCGAGTCACTGCTTCTCTAAAAAGGCTGAGAAGCAGGGTATTGGTATCTCCAGCTGCACAAAGTGTTCTCTGCAGGTAAACCTGACCTCATAAGACATGGTTGTACTCTGGTGCTGCAGGATTTGGCCTGACACCAAGAAGGCAACTCCTAAGAACTCTGAACTTAATACTTACTTCATCTTAGACACATCATGCTTTTCAGCTCCCTCAGTGCAGTACCATCTACTGCTTGATTTACAAATAAAGCAAAAATGCCTATAATTCTTTTCCACTTTATTCTCCAAACAAAGATGAGCTGGGTTTTCCCCCCCCTTAAACTGTTGTATGGTACCCTAAAAGGATCACCTGGAGCTTTCAATCCCTTCCAGACTGAGGCAGAGCTTTTATTGAAGTCTGTGAAGGCTTTTCTATTTCTTCTTTGGTTTGGGGATCTGTATAATAATGGGAGATTATATGACTCATGCATACAGCAATTTTTAACACTTAGCCTGAGAGATCCATCTGAGAAAGTCTTGCAGCAGGTGCTTAGTTTTGTCAATGGTGTAGCTGGGACCAAAGAACCCCATCTGAAAAGTGAAATGCCCACAAATCAGCAAGATAAATATTGTAGCCTTTCCAGTCCTCATTAGTAGGATACGTGCAGAGCCAGCTGACTACTTCAACAACAGAGGAGCTTTCCTGGCACAAGCATGTTCATGGAGCACTCCGCTAGAGTTCAACAAGCAGAAAACTACTATTAATCTTACGATAGTGGAGAGCTGGGCTGCTCCAAGATGAAACTAAAATGTTACAGTTTGAACATCAGACCATCAAAAAGTCATCACTCACCTCTTAAACACCCGAGAACACATTGCTGGCTAGAGAGCAGTATGCAAAGGTCCAGCTGGGCAGACAGCACAGCTGGGAGTGCACAACACACCTCCACGCTGCAAGCATCTTGTAAAGTAAAATAGCTCAAAGGCTGACTGTGGTGTGGTAGCATGGGGAAGGTCATGGAGAAAATCAACCAAATGACATGGCTGCTTTGATATTACATTTATGATTTGATAGTACTGTCTCTGGTTTGGAAAAAGAAAGTCTGCTGGAATAGATGAGAAAATTTCCCTTTCTGAAATTCAATACTCAGAATTCCCTTCTTGATTTCACCACTGTATTTAACACAGGAAGATGCAGTGCTATGACAGATCTCCTCATCAATATTTCCTTTTGTATCAGTGAATTGCCAAGGGCAGTTGAAACCAACTAGAACAGGAGGTTAGACTCCAGTGTAACTAGACCTACCCTCATTAAAATCATTAAAAAAAAGCACCCTGTGTTAACATGTAAGTCAGGACTGATAAAAAGAAATATATATGGAAAGCATGCTCTTTTAAAATGTCCATGCTCCCCTGTCTGGACTTACATTTTGATGCAAGAAGAATTTTACAAGACCCATCGTGTTGTTTTTCTCCATTGCTCTAGAGTTCATCTGCTGGCCACAGCTTCTGATTTACGTCTGTCTGAGGTTAAGATCAGGTTGGTGATGTTTTATCTACCTGCAAGCAGAAAAAAAAGAAGAAAAAGTGATTGTTTGTGAAATATTCATCTGAGGTTCGAAACTCAGGATTAAATTCTAGGCCATCCTACAGAATCCCAATGGATGGCTGGGAAAACCAACTCAGCCCTGGGTCTTGGAGATGGACTCTTTTTCCTGGCCTATACAAGCCCCGTGAGGTCTCATGTCTCATGTGTGTGGATCTCCCAAACAAACAATAAATAAAGATTTTGCACACCCTGAAGTCTCCTAACTCTCCTTAAAGCAACATCTGTGGTTTAACTTGTTTAACTTCAGCATTCAAGTGCCCAGGTAGCTCAGTTGCTGCTCTAAAATACATTGCTGAAGAAAGTGTGACCTCTGAAAATGATACCAAGAGAATAAGATGTAAATCATTGTGTATCAGGTTTATACCAGAACGCAGACCAGAGTTATTGTCCAGAAAAACCTGATGGGAATCTGATTATATTTCACTATGATGCCTGTATAGTGTCCCTTTGCTATAGCTATTTGTCTGTTAAGTAACCTCAAGTAGATTACTTCTTCGTGCCTTAACCCATCCATCTCTGCTGTATCCCAGCAGCAAGATGCATGGGTCAGTGGTGAGGATCCAACATCATTTGTGCTCTTTCCCCACTTACCTTTATGCATCACCTCCATTCCCCACTTGTCATTCATTTTGATGTGATGCTTTCTGTCAAAGGCTGTCCCAAGCCAAATGGGGAATGAAGGGAATTGATGGCCTTGACATGGAGCCTCCTGTTTTGATGCATTTTTTTCAATTTACCATTAATGCACTGGAAATTGTTCTCTCTAACCATCCATTTGTTTTCTCTGCCAGCAAAGCGGAGAAGCGGCCCTTCATATCATGTTCACATGGGGCAAAAAATAGGCAGAGCTTAAAGTTGATTCTGGAGTGTGCCAGATTTGTGCTCAATAACTAATTTGATTTTCTATCTACAGATCACACAAAGAAATTTCCAAAGCCTCGTCATGAACTGGGATGTTCAGATCATCCTCTGTTTAAGACTCTGTTTGAACCTTTTGTTTGTTTTGAAAATTTCAGCCCAAGGGACAAAATAAGGGTGAGTGGCTCCAAATTTAGAAGAAAAAAATAGCTGCCTCCTGAAATGATCCTGTCACAAAACTGTTATTTTCATCCTGAGAAATATTTTTAAATGCCAAAAACTTTTTTTGACTTAGTTTGAAATACAGAAACTCTATCCTGAAAAACATACCATAGGAACCAGGGCTTGAAAGAGCATCAGGAACCCACAGAGTCTGTCCTATGGGATTCACACTTGTGTGTGCAAAGTGGCTGTAACTATAGCTCCAAACCCAAATCTTAAATTCAGAATATCTCTTCTTACCTGACATGAAGTTCCTTTGTTTTGGGCACATCACCATAACAACTATCACAATTTGCACTGGAACAGCCAAGGAAGAGCAAATGAGGGCTCACCAGAGTACAGCATGAGCACAGCATGAGCACTGCATTAATACTTGGAAAGTTTAAGCAGCTCCTTCCTCCAAAAATGTGCAATTCCAGCAGCAACCTAGAAGCAACAACTGGAAACATCAGGCAGATGGGAACTGAGGGAATCCAAAATTACAGCAAGACTGCACTGATGAGCAGTGATGCTGCACATCCTTGGCTGAGATAGCACTGTGAACAAGACAGTGGGTTGAGTCCCCTGCTGTCTTGTGGGCTACATACTTAGCACAGCAAAGTGACTAGAAATCCAATTTCACGTGCTTGATAACCTGCTCTATGTTTGCTTTGTGCCACTGGGGCAAAGTTGAGCAGCCAGTGGCTGCCTGTGCATAAACCCCTATGATAGGAGGCAGGTGAGGAGTAAGCTACAAAGTTAAAACACGCACAGAAACATGCCCATCTCTAGAAAGATCCTGCATATGACAGTGAAGATGGGATAAAAGTTATTTGAATGTCGAGGTGCTGGAGTGAGTGCAGAGAAGGGCAAAAAAGCTGGTGAGGGGCCTGGAGAATAAATCTTATGAAGAGCAACTGAAGGAGCTGGGACTGTTTAGTTTGAGGAAGAGGAGGCTGAGGGGAGATCTCATCGCTCTCTACAGCTACGTGAAAGGTCATTGTACAGAGGCTGCTGCTGGTCTCTTCTCACAGGTGATTAGCGATAGAACGACAGGGAATGTCTTCAAGCTACAACAGGGTAGGTTTAGGCTGAACATTAAGAAAGAATTTTTCACAGATAGGTTGGTCAGACACTGGAATAGGCTTCCCAGGGAGGAGGTTGAGTCCCCATCCCTGAATGTATTTAAGAGTCGTTTAGATGTGGTGTTGGGAGGTTTGGTGTAGGGGAGGAATTTGTAGAGTAGGGCTGATGGTTGGACTCGATGATCCCAAGGATCTCTTCCAACCTGAATGATTCTATGATTCCATGAATGGGGGAAAGGTCTCTTCTTTGCACAAGACCACCAAGTCCTACATACATTCATAAAAAGTTCATTTTTCCTCCATGCAGACAAAGCCAACATCTCACCCTTCAGACTTTCCTTCTTTTTCCTTATTTTTTTCAGTGCTGAGTGTCCTTTCTTGAATAACAAGGCTATTCCAGGGACTGGAAGATTACCTTGAGACAGTGTAAAGTGTCATGGTGTAAAGAAAAAAAAGAAAAAGAAAGAAAGGAAGAAGGAAAGGAAGAAAGAGAGAAAAAAAGAGAGAAAGAAAGAGAGAAAGAAAGAGAGAAAGAAAGAGAGAAAGAAAGAGAGAAAGAGAGAAAGAGAGAAAGAGAGAAAGAGAGAAAGAGAGAAAGAGAGAAAGAGAGAAAGAGAGAAAGAGAGAAAGAGAGAAAGAGAGAAAGAAAGAAAGAAAGAAAGAAAGAAAGAAAGAAAGAAAGAAAGAAAGAAAGAAAGAAAGTACATTTCCCTGCCAGCAACCTTCTATTAAGCAGAAGCTTCTGCATGGGTGATGGAGGAGAACGCTTCTGTGAAGAAAACAGATTTCAGTGTCAAGATTGCAAAGGGTTATTAATATAAATAGAGGATATAAACTACAATGATTGCTGAAAATGATGAAAAATATCTCAGCAATATCATGTTGCTTGCTCACTATTTGAGAGTTTAAAAGGACAGAATCGTCATACAGATCCAAGAGGGCTTCCAAGAAACACTCCTGATGTCCCTAAGCACCTATCTTCCAAGGTACCTCCAGGAATGGTGATTGATGCCTATTTTCCTGGGCAGCCTCTTCTAGTGCTTGTCAACCCTTTCAGTCAAGAAATTTTTCCTAATATCCAATCTAAACCTCCTCTGACACATCTTGAGGCCATTCCCTCTTGTTCTATCACTTGTCACTTGGGAGAAGAGACCAACCCCCACCTCTCTATAACATCCTTCCAAGTAGTTTTTAAGAGTGATGAGGTCTCCCCTCAGCCTCCTTTTCTCCAGGCTGAACACCCCCGTTCCCTCAGCTGCTCCTCATCAGACTTGTGCTCCAGGCCCCTCACCGGCTTCGTTGCCCTTCTCTGGAGATAGTCCAGCACCTCAATGTCTTTCTTGTAGTGAAGGGCCCAAAACTGAACACAGTATTTTAGGTGTATTGGAGTATTTTAGGTGTGGCTTCACCAGTGCTGAGTACAAGAGGACAATAATTTCCCTTGTCCTGCTGGTCATGTTATTTCTAATGCAAGCCAGGATGCTGCTGGTCTTCTTGACCACCTGGGCACACTGCCAGCTCATATTCCGCTGGCTGTTGACCAACACCCCCAGGTCCTTTTCCGCTGGGCAGTTTTCCAGCTGCTCTTCCCAAAGCCTGTCAGAAGAAATATGCTCTGAGACTGGATTGCTCTGAATGACAATGAGTAAACAGTGTGCAGAGGTTGCTAAATAGACTTGTTCTGTGCTGGGTGAGACTATAATACCGTGCTACATCAAGCAAGCACAACCACAGGTTCAGTTGTTTACACAGGACTATTTTGTTCAATACCTTTCTGTATTTTTCAGACTGAAACAAGTAAAAACCATGCTTGATACCCTTAGTTATTCTCAATATGAAATTATATTAGCAGAGCATTAGCATGTTTTAAACAGAAAGCTAATAAGAGTCAAATCCTAAAGATGCACAAGCCTTCCTTTTGACATTTAGGTTTTTCTTCATGTGTTTGCCTATTATGGTTTTGTATCATTACATATCTACTGATTTTATGACAGTACATTCATGCTGACACTACAATCACCTACATATTTCACAAGTATCTTTTATCTATGCAGACATAGTAGGGAAGCAGGAATCCTGTAGAATAACTACAGGATAAAACTGTTCAGGTTCCTTGCACTGCTTTGCATCTACCCCAGCTGTCCCAGCTGTCATGGCTAATAAGAAAAAACACAAGGTCCCTGAAGAGCCAAACTCCAACTCTTCCTCTTTCATGGAAAGTGCCACTTTCTTTGTGGCACTGATAAATCACTCCCCAGTCTCCCTCTCCACACCCCAAACCTCCACAATGTCTCTTGAGACAGGGGAGCTTTATGGGATTCCCTGACCCTCTCCATCAGCCATGCAAGAAGCTACTGAAGTGATGGGAGCCTCTATAGCTTACAGTCATAAAAATAATCATCTCTGAGCAACACTGCATGCCCTGCAGTGGTCTTGTCCAGCATGTGTATAGCCAGCACCTTCAGTTTTCCAGATTCACTTGATGTTGTGTTTTTAACAGGAAAAGCCAGGTGTTGGAGAGCAACGAGAGCTGGGAGCCAAGGGTGGCCACAGCACAGGCAGAGTAGTGACCTTACCAACAAGGAAGCAGTCCCACAGCTCCTGAACAAGGTGGGCAAAGCAGGCAGCTAGCAGCAGGGTCCTGTTGCAGGCAAGACAAGGTCATAAATCAGTCCTGTGGGTCCAAAGACAGGACTAAAGACAAGAACACCCACAGCATCACCCAGGCATAAGGCTGCAAGCCCTGAGGAACCTAACTATCTGTTGCTGAGGGGAGCTACTCCAGAGCTGGCCCAACTTACAGAGGAGTGGCAGATCTCAGCACACAGGGTTTTTTCCAGAGGTGGAGAAATGCCTGGGCAGCAGAGAGCCCCACCAGCAGCCGGCAGCTCTCAAGGGAGGTGCTGACAAGGCTGGAGTATTGCCAGACCACCCCCTGCCTATAAAAAGCATCTCAGGGAGCGCAAGTGACCAGGAGCACTGTGACCAGAGCTGGCAAATGGGGTGTGGGCTGTCAGCCAGGGTCTGGTGTGGCAGTTCACACAGAAGAACATGTCTTCGAAGAAAGGACATTCCACCATCTGAGTGGGAGACTTGAAGGACATACAACCCAGCAACTGGGCACTGTGCTATGACCAGCACAGGTCAAGGGCACTCATCCTACCAGACCCTTAAGGGAGAATGGCGAGCCCTTATTGGAGAGCAAGGGCTGCAGCTCTGGCTGGGGGGGTCTGCACCATTCACTTCAGTGGTGGCTGATGCCTCCACACAGATGAAGATGCTGAAGGGAGAGGCTGAAGTGCAGACCCGAGACATGCAGGAGGTGCCTAGATCTTTCTCCCGGGGCAGGGGTAAGAGGCACAACTGCCTGCAAATTGTGTGCTCAGAGGGGGTTGTGCCCAGCTCAGGAGGTGGTGAGGAGGTTGTGTAGGATCAGGGAGGCTGAGGAGACAGACAGCTGGTTCCAACAGCAGTCTGTAGTGGACACACAGCTTGCAATTCCCCTAAAGGACACAGAGAAGGGAGGGAGGCCAATAATACAGAAGAATTGAAGCTTACAATGGCAAGGAACAGCAGGAGGAAGAGACTCCCCTTACTCCCCCTGAAGCCTGAGATGCCCTTGAGAACTGCTTCACCACTCTGCAAATTGAAAAGACCAGTCACATTAAGAGAGACACCAGGTCTGAGTAAGGCACCCTGACCTGCTCGCCATGTAACATCCAGTGCAACTAAGAAAGTGTGATGGATGGGTGTAGTAGGTGACTCTCTTCTGAGAGGTATGGAGGGATCCATTTGCTGACCTGATGCAATCTCTAGTGAGATGTGCTGCTTGCTGGGGACTCGTATCAGGGATGTCACTGAGATACTACCAAGCCTTGTACAGTCCTCTGACTATTATCCACTGCTGTTGTTTCACGTGGGCACCAGCCATACCATAAGAAGCAGCCTGAGGAGTATCAGGAAGGACTAAAGAGCCCTGAGAGCAGTGGTAAAGGACTCTGGAGTACATGTGATTTTTATATCTATCAATCCTCTCAGTCAAAGGAAAGCGTGGCCAGCAGGTCGAAGGGGTGATTCTCTCCATCATGAGACCCCACCTGGAGTATTCTGTCTGTCTCTGGGACCCCAACAGAAGAAGGACATGGGCAAGTCCAGTGGAGGGTAACAAAGGTGATCAGAGGGCTAGAGCACCTCTGCTATGAAGATAGGCTGAGAGAGTTAGGGTTGTTCAGCCTGGAGAAGAGAAGGCTCTAGGGAGGCCTTAGAGCAGTCTTCCAGTACTTAAAGGGAGCCTGCAGGAAAAACAGGGAGGGCCTCTTTATCAGGGAGTGTAGTGATATGACAAGGGGTAATGCTTTTAAACTGCAAGAGGGTAGATTTAAGGAAGAAATTCTTTAGTATGAAGGTGGTGAAACACTGGAACAAGTTGTTCAGAGAAGTTGTGGATACTCCATCCCTAGAGGTGTTCAAGGCCAGCCTGGGTGGGTCTTTGAGCAACCTGATCTAGTGGACATGTCCCTGCCAATGTCAGGGGGGTTGGAACTCAATGATCTTTAAGGTCCCTTCCAACCCGACCCATTCTGTGATTAAATGGAGCTCCTGGTGTCATGAGAAGAGCCAATGGGTGGGAGTCCCAGGTGAGGCTTGTCAAGGCAGTTAGACCCTATTAGTGCACAGCAGTGCTGCTTGCTGCCCATCTACTTTTAATTTAAACAGGCAATATATATATAGCTTGCACACTGGACAAAAAGAAGCTGGTACAGAGACATATTTCATTGTTAGGCCTGTGATGCAGATATTTTTCTAATGAGATAAGCATGATAGCACCACAATAACCAGAAATGTCAGTGCTGCTTTGCAGCACACAGCCATAGAACAGATCTTCCTCGGTTTCCCCAGAAATGTCCTACTGGCAAAATCATACCACAAATCCAGAGCTGCTCTCAGTAGCAAGAAAAACATCCACAGGGATGGATGTCAGCCACTGAGCAATGAGCAACAGAATACAAACCACAGCAGTAGTGCACTGAATACCAGCATAGTGCCTCTGCTCTCCAGCCATTATATGTTTAAGGATAACCTACCAAGCTACCCAGTGGATGTGTAGTGATTTTTTTTCTCCTGATATTGAAGAGTAGCTGTTTTCTAAGTGGATCATTAGATGCTTTTTAGACCCTCAGATGTTTTTCAGATGTAGTGACTACATACCTGAAACACCAGCTCTTAGAATGCTATTCATATTTGGGGCCTTCTGACAAAATCTATTGCCAAAGCAGTGCCTCTTGTCCTTACAATTTTTGTAGGACAGGTTTATTTCTGATACACACATTGCTTTCTGGTGCTCCTCTCAGCACTGTACTGTAAGCTGGTTTTGATACTTCGATACTGAACTTACTCTGTAAGTAAAAGCACGTGATTTGTGCTTACACAGTTCAAACATGATGTGGATTTAAGATTAGGGACACACAGAACTGGGGATTTAATTTGGCTCAGGGAGGCTTTTAGGTCCTATCAAAAACGAGGAGTTGTTTATTTCTTCCCAAGAGCATCTCATTCCCCCATAAATGGGAACAGTTTACTTAATTTTGCCTTTGAGGAAGTGTCAGATTAGATTAAATTAACCACACTTTTAAAAAATCCTTTCAGCTCAAGCTTCAAAAAATAAAAAGTCTTTGTTTTTAAGAAAATCAGGCACAGGTTTCCACACATGAGAACCCCAACAAATATGAAGAAATGGTCACAACAAATAAGTTTTGCCTCTGGTAGCCAAATCCTGGTCTAGCAATGGGAAAGCAGTAAGGTTCCACCACCAAGGAAATAAAAATAGAAAGTCTGATGCTAGAGATGAGCATCTGGGGAAACTATCTGGGTCCAGAGGTCTGGGGAAGTTGTTGCTCATACAACGGGTATCTGAGCCCAACAGATATGGGCTCAGAGCTGACAGCATGGTATTGCGCTAATAAGCCTTAATGAGAGGGAGAGCACACAAGCTAGCCAGCAGAAGCCCACTGGCACCACCATTGTTCATATATCTTATTATTGGATTGGAGCAAGTGACAGAGTGACTTGCAGGTGTCTGTAGTATATTTTGTAGATGTAACCCATAGAGTTCAGAAAGACAGCTTCAACCAAAACCATCAGGCCAAATTTTCAAGAGCACCTCCACAGTCAAAGGCTGACAACACATTTGGCAGCAAGCAAGTTTCTGCAGCTCTGGGTCACATTTCATTGGCTTTGCAAAGAAAAACACCATAAGAAGAAAAAACCCAAACTCCCTATTTTGGACCATGTTTTCAAGACTCCATAGCATCTAGTCATGGTTCCCAAAATGGCGACTACTGTGTGCTAAGAATCTTTGCTATATGCCTGTTAATATTATGAGCAGAAAGCAAATTCTTCTGGAAATTTCACCTCAGTTCTGAGTGCATTTCTGAAAAACTGCATTTATGTGCACACTAATAAAAAAAATCAACCTGCCTTTAATTATCATCCAAAAGAAGAGCTCCCAGCAAACTGCTGAATTATATTCCCCCACAAATTTGTAATTCTTCAATAAAACAGCCTGGCCTTTTATGAATGGGAAAAATACAAATGGAATTACTCACTAAGCTGCTGATGGTCTCCTTATTTTATTGTTTCACCAATTAACCAAGCCTGAGAGCCTTTGAAGTATCAGCTATGATAAGCTGTTTGACACTGCTGTCAGGCTTCATCATTCCAAATGAAAAGTGACAGCACTGAGATTAAACCATTATTTCCTTATAAAGATGAGGAGTCACATTTATTTATAATTAGTATGCAGTCTTTGACAGGCCAGACATTTGTAGCACAATTTCAAATCACCAGCACCAAAAAAAAAGGACTTATTAATGGCAAATTAATATTTATGAGGTAGGTGAATAGCTAAATTTTACTTCCTTCTGTGGGAGATTGTTCCATAAAGGAAGAGTTGTCCTCTTTCAATGGAAAAGTATTAAAACAAAAATTGTGATTACATGTATGCATTTTGTTTGTATCTGTTATGCTCGTTCAAATGCAAAGAAAACTCGCACACTGTTGAAGAGTGTTTTAGAAGCTGCTTTCTACAAGTTTATCTCCCACTAATTGGTTAAATTCAACATAGAGAAATTTCAGGTCAGATATTAAGAGTCTAAGCAATCCTGAGAGCTTGTTTCAGCTTCCCACAGCAGACAAGACCTGGTGAGAGCAATCACAAGAGAAATAGCTAATCTGGGAGGCAAGGTCAGTTCCCAATCTCTTACGGGCTGCCAGTGGGGAAGAGTCACAGGATACAGCTTGTGGCTTTGCACAGCAGAGGAGATGCCTGTAATAAAGCAAGGCACTTCCCAAGCTGTGACAGTGCAGTGAGATGCTCTGGGAGAATGGTTATGACCCACTCCTGTTCACCTGTGGGCACTATGGCGTGTAAAGTGATGACAAGAGAGTCCTCTGGCTGTCTACCACAGAAAACTCGTGCAGCCTTCGATTACAAGTGTGCAAGAATATAGCCCCTGTTGGGTTTTCAGACCCCTATTTCAGCTACTCCAAGACACTTCAAATATGTTCATTCAGCAGTTCCTCCTTACCGTGATCAAATCATTGCAGTGACACGTTTGATGTTACTCTTTTTGATAGAAAGCCTACTAGGCATATATTGTTCTATGCATAGAGGAAGAAAGCAGCCCTATGCTCAATGTGGCTGGCCAAGACTTGGGTACTGGAAAGTACTGGAAAGGTACACATTGTCTGGCTGTAGGACTGCATGTGTGGGTTATTGTGTTTCTAGACACTTTCCAACCTGTTCCTTCACCCAGAGGAGCAGGAAAATCCCCATTTTCACCGCCTTTGTGGTCAGTTCCTCCTGGAGGGCAGATTCCCCGACACAGCAAGCTCAGTGTCCATACAGCAGTCTGCTAGCACAGTGTTACACCCAGAGGCAGGCAGATTTTGGTTTGTGTCTCCAAGCCAGCATGGACTTCTTACAGGCACTTACACACTGGTAGGCCACACTATATATGGGTTCAAGGAGCCACACTCCTGTTCCCATTCTGGGAACCAAGCCTCAGGCTGTAGTACCATCTGTCTGTTGACCATCTGAAATAATTGCAGGAGGTTTGCCATGGGCCAAACATGAATTAGGGTTAGTTTCTTTCTTCCAGACAGAGTATATCTGCTGATCCTATGGGAGGTCTTGCAGTGCTGCAGAAAATGAAAACATTAGTGATGATGGTACCTGGCAAAATAGAGGCACAGGGAATCACCAGTGGCAAACATATGAACTCAGGTTTTCTGAGACTCAGACCTGCACATGAGCCAAGCAGGGACAACGCAAATACATTCAAGGAAGCCTTTCCCCCCTTTCAACTCATTTACTCTTTGAGAACAGACAGCAAATGAACACAGTAATCATTCTACCACACACTATCAGGTGTTATTGCCAGCAGGGCCTTTGCAAACCACTCTAATTCCTGAAAAAAGTACAAGAAAATGGGGTCAGTAAAGAACCAATTGTTCATTTAAATTACAGGGAGGGAATCCAGGTTCTAATAATATTTGAAGAAGCAATGTTCAAAGGAACACAGGTGGCAATAATTAATTCTTAATTTCCTCTTTTTGCGGAGACTGACCTTGATGAAGAAAAATTATCTGAAACATGAAAGAATATGAAATAGTTCCTTCAAAAACACCTCTGATGAAGTAAACTATGCTAGTAGAAAGGAGCAATTCTATCCGTCTTGCCCGCATACAAGAAGCTGATGGTCTTTTGCTTCATTAATCTGAATAATGGCATGGACAATCCTGAAGGAGTGTTTACCGGAGGAAAGCTGCCATGCCTGCATGTACTTCTTCCAAGGACAAATTAGGAATTTGGAAATCAAAAGCAAACAAAGAGATCTTTGTTTAGATGGCAGAGTGTACTCTGGAAAGATTGGAAGATTTACCAAGCTATGTAGCAATACCATCCTTTTCTATTTGCTCAGTCATGCAACTGGAATGGTGATAATTCATCACTTAAATGCTTTTACCTCACACAAGTGATTTTCAGATGGTGGCAGGCAATTCAGTTCCATGCTGGATAGCTTCATCACCAAGATGCACCTCAAGTTACATCATTTCTTCTCTTGTTCTCTAGAAGGTGCATCAAAATTCTGCAGTTGAAAGAAAAGCAGAATCTCAAGGAATGGCCAGTGTGAGAGTTACAGCAATCATTTAGGCAACCTTTATTCACTAAGAGCAATATCACAGGAAATATCCACATGTCCTGGTTTGAGCAACACAGGACTAATTTGTCTTCTAATTATTGGGAAAACTGCACCTTTAGGAGACTCTAGTGTCATAGGTAGCTATGTTATGTGGGATTTAAGGTCTTGGTGCTTTCAAGCCTTGCCATGTGCAGGGATGAGAAGGAGCAAGGCCTGGGAACTTAACCCAAACTGGCAAACAGGATTATTTCATACCATGAATGTTGTATTCAATATAAATTAGAAAGTTTGCTCTGGAGTACTCTCTCTGCCTTGATGGCAATGGTCCAGAGAACTTGCCCCGCTGCCAGACCCCTGAGCCCTTCCCTTCCTCCTGAAACTTTAGCTTTTACAGTGTTTGACATTTGCTGGCCATTGCCAGAAGTACACAGCTTCCTACTGATAGAATTGGCTGAGTATAATCCTTGTATATCTTATGTTAGTATCAGGATCAGTATTGGTTCTTTATTATTATTGTTAATCATTTAGTCTTATCTTATTAAATCTATTTATATTTTAACCCTCATGTTTCCTAGCTTTCCCAGTTACTTTTCCTGGGTGGGGAGGCATCATTGGGTGATAGAATGATTGTCTAAATGACAATAAATTATTATGTTTTTTTCAAACCATAACACCTGAAGATGACTGTACATTAGCAATGAACCTCCTTATGCTTTTTGGACTTGGTGGGGTAACTTACTACACGTGGAGAAGGCTGTGGAAGGCCGGGTGCAAATACTTTGGCACAGCAACATTGGTGCTTCTATGCTTAAAAAGGCAATCATCAAAGCTTCCAACTCCTACCACAACCCACAGAATACTCACATTACTAGTAAGTGACTTAAAGCAGATGAAGGGCGATAAAATCTTGCTTTCTACTAGAACTGCATTTCTTAAAAATGCTATAATTAAAAAAACAGTTATCAGTAAGTAAGTGCCAAACAGGCACGAGCAACTGAACATGCATTTCATTTAGAAGTCCTGTGCTGCAGCTCTTTAATTTAATTTTGAAGTCCCATCAATAACTTTGCTAGCACCAAAACACCTATGGGCTGAGACTCTGCAAGCAGCCATTCCATCATGTCAGTTTCCTTTCTCTGGAAACTCTGGCTGCTAATTAGCTGCAACATTTCTGACAATGGACCATAATTCACCAAGGTCTTTTGTAAGTGCCTGTTTTCTCAGAGTTAGTGTATTTTAAAGGCTTAAAAGCAAAGCGACTCCTTTAGCTGATTCTCTATCTTGGCAGTAGTTTGCTTTATCTTGCACTAGCTGTATTTTACCACGCACATGATACTGTAAAAACTGATATTAAGGAGATGATGGTTAGGTCAATATTTCATCTGGGAAATACTTGCTGTTAATTAGGGAAGTTAGTGCATACTCCGGGACAGATTCTTAGTTGGAATAAAGCAGGGTACTTCCCTGTAAGTTGATTGTGTTAGTTTGATTACTGCAACTGAGGCCATGAATTTCTGCAAGAGTAAGCTGATTTACACTGCAAAAGAACCAGATTAACTTCATAAAAATTTGCTAACAGTATTAGGCTTCACTCTAGGGTGCATGCTCTAGGATTCACTAGAGTGCTTGGTACTTCTTGGTTCTATTGTAATTCAGGTGAGTGCTCTCATCAACTTCTGTACAACTTACATTCTGAAAGGGGCACTGCCATGCTCAAACTGGCCAAACCCAACATTTTAGCGTCCACCTCTCCTCCCCCAGTGGAATAACATATTTTACTTGCACTATTTCCATCAGCTCTCAAAGGAATGTGGGTGCTATGCAACTCCAGTGCGTTTGGAAATCTTGTTCATAGACAGTAAAACTTCTTGACCTCTATACAGAATTTTTTAAATCACCCAACTGTTAAGGGAGTTACATCTCAATCTCCAATCAGGTTTACCCTTAAAAGGCAAAAAGTACCTTAAAGGTGATTTTTAAACAATTGACCTTCCAAAAGCTGTCTGATTTTGATTAGTATTAACAATCTACCCAGGAGATACAGATCCTGACATTACAGATCATTCTCACTGAAGCTTTTCCTTCTAGGATTTAAGCTGTGTTAATGACACCTCCTACTTATTAAACTTAAGACTTCTCACTAATCACCACCTATAAACATTGTTGCACTTAGAAATGTGAAGTTTCTTTCAAATGATATACTACCTTCTCCTCTAAAATGCCAAAATCACTGCTAAAAGAGGCTTCTAAGCACTCTTAACACTTTTCAAAATACTGCCTTTAACCAATGCAGGGAGAGATTCTTTCTGGTCTTTTGTATTGAACACTCCCCTCAGGATTACTCCAGTAAAAGTTACATGTATCATGGAGCTGCAAGAGTTAGGTGACTTCTCAAGGGAAGGCAAGCTGGGAGTTGAGGTTGTCCACAACATGAGCAGTGCAGTGACCTCACCAATTGGGCATGTTCCTGTAGAGGGCAGCTGGGCAGACCAGCAACAGCAGCAACAGCTTCTGTCAACAGCAACCATACGGGAAAGCAAGTCAGGCCCATTGTCAACCCAGGAACTGCCAACTGAGGAACTATCTGGGAACACAACTGGAACATGAATACCTGCAGCTTTGCTCAGGCCAAGACTGAAGGCCTTGGCTTGAGATTAAATGGAGCTCCTGGTCAATGAGCAGACGGTGAGTGTGGAGGTTGCAAGTGAGGTCTCTTTGGGCAATTAGAGCCCACTAGTGCACTCTAGACTCTGACAAAATGTGAAAGAACACAGATTTTAATTACAGGATGACCAATCACACAGTATGAACAACAAATTCAAATGAGTCTTAGAAATTATTTCCTGTAGGCTGAAATACAGGTACAGAAAATACCTGCTTAATAATTTAGAGAGACAGAAAAACTTGGTCTTGTTTGCAAACAGCACAGTACAAAAGTTTAAAGGGGTTAAATTATTAATTACAATTAGCTCTTCCATTAGTTATGGTAGCATGTAAATGCACCAGCCACCATCATGACTCTTTGCATTGATCCCAAAAGGGACTGTGCAAAGTAAAAACACATTCCTATAGGGACTAGGAGAGAAGATTTCCTTCAATTGAATGTCCCAGCATCAGTCTGCCAAGGTCAAATTACTCCTCTCTTTAGCTGGCCCAGTAAATCATTATTTTCTGTAAGTGGGAACAGTCCTTCAGTAAGAGTGACTGTAAATGTTGCTTAGGAAGACCCTGCAACCCTGAGGTTAGGCACATGCTGGAAAGTGGAGGGCAGAAGGACAAGGGGAAGAACATTTTGGGAAAGACAAGAACAGAACTCAGCCCATATGCTTCTTCTGTAAAGAATTTAACCACTGAATAGGAGCACTAAAGGGGTAAGGGCTCTGTGTGTGTTGATTTTTCCTCTGAATATACTTGAAAAGAAAATAACTTTTTTCAGAAGAGAGGGAACAAGCATTTATCTTCTAAATAGTGAATGTGGTAAGTGGGAAGATGTCCACCGGAAAGAGTAAGTCACCCAAGCCCTGTGAAGGTTGTATTCATAGGTTGATGGGTATCTCCCCTTCTGACATCCCTGCTGCTATGCACCCAATATATGCAGGCGGACGATGGGATCCTGGATTGTGCCCTTGGGAATCACAGAATGATATGGGTTTGGAAGGGACCTCTGGAGATCATCTAGTCCAACCCTGCTGCCAAAACAGGTCTCCCCAGAGCAGGTTGCACAGGAATATGTCCAGGCAGGTTTTGAATGTCTCCAGAGACAGAGACACCACCACCTCTCTGGTCAGCCTATTCCAGTCTCTGCCACCTTCAAAATAAAGAATTTCCTTCTCATATTTAGGTGGAACTTCTTATGTACAAGTTTGTGCCCATTTCCTCTTGTCTGCTTACTGGATACCGCTGAGAAAAGATTGTTCCCTTCCTCTAACACCCACTTTTTAAGTATTTATAGGTGCTTATCAGATCTCCCCTCAGCCTTCTTTTCTCCAGACCAAAAAGACCCAAGTCCCTCAGCCTTTCGTTGTAAGAGAAATGCTCCAGGCCTCTAATCATCTTTGTGGTTCTCTGCTGTACCCTCTCCAGCAGTTCCCTGTCTTCTTGAACTGGGTAGCTCAGAAATGGACACAGTACTCCAGATGTGGCCTCCCCAGGGTAGAGCAGAGGGGGTGGATGACCTCCCTCGTCCTGCTGGCCACACTCTTCTTGATGCACTCCAAGATGCCATTGGCCTTCTTGGCCACAAGGGCACATTCCTGGCTCATGGTTATCCTGTTGTCCACCAGGACTCCCAGGTTCTTTCTCCTCTGAGATGCTCTCCAGCAGATAAGCCCCCAACCTGTACTGGTGCATGGGGTTGTTCCTCCCCACATGCAGCATCCTACATTTGCCATTGTTGAATTTCATCAGGTTCCTCTGTGCCTAACTCTCCAGCCTGTCCAGGTCAAAGCGGAAGCACATATTTCAGCCTGGAGGAACTTGGATCAGCAGCTTACAGTTTCAATGACAGAGCAAGAACCAGAGTGTGGGTCCCACAAGTCACAGTCCAGTGCCTGATTCACTGGACCACAACCCAGATTGCTTAAAAAAAGTCTTAAAATATACGTAGCATGAAGCTTTTATCTATTACTCTATCAGGATCAATAGGACAATTCCATTCTGCAGAACAATGTTCCACTAAAACTCAAAAGACTGATTAGAACAAAAGTTTCAATAGAATATTTTTGTGATACCATTTATTATCCCACATTGCTTGACACAGTGTAGTATATTGCACCTATAAATCAGTTGCAGCAAATTATTTAATGATGCATTAACTGTGGAATTTCACATATATTACAGTTCTTTAGCCAATGTTGAATGCTTTTTCAATAGCTTAATCCATCCCAGAAGTACCGAAGCAGGCATATTCATCCATCATCAGAGTGCACATAGTCTTCTCTTTGCTCTTTTTATTTTATTAAGATCCTCGATCTACAAGTGTGGCATTAAATAATTCCCCAGAACTTTTTCTGCATGATATTCCCACCACCATCCTCACCCTTCTATCACAAAAGAATCTTTTAATTCTCTATTAGACTCTTTCTATCCTCTGGCACTTCTTAAGCCTGGCATTGACTTGAGCCATGTGCCACATTGCTGAGAACTCACAGACGACACGGCTATATATGTGTGAAGGTATTGTAATAAATTACTTTCGCATTACAGACATTAAGAATTCAATTTGATGAGAAAGCTTGAAAATACAAGCAGTGAGAAGACACAGAGAAGAGAAAAAAATACAAGAAACTGTGATTATAGAAGAAGAGATTTTTAATTTTTTTTAACTTTCAAGTTATTCCTTACTGGAGGATCTCAAGGACCTCACCTGAGGTCCTTGAAACATCCATAGTTGGACCAGACAAAGCTTTTGTAATTGCTTTTTAAGAATACCAGACATTGAAATAACATTCGTAAGTTTTATGATATTCAAAGATAGAAACCCAGCAGTTTTACTCTCCAGCGCTGTGTTTGGTGCCTGTGTAAGAGGGTGAGCACTCTGGACTTTACGTGAGTTCTAACTGTGCACCTCAACAAGTTCTTCTATTTGAAGAAAATCATAACAACATTTAGCTGTAATGATCTTGCATGATCATGTTTCCAAGCATCTTCCATCCTCCCAACTGTTGCATGAAACAACTTCAAACCTGGAGAGCAATGTGGAGGGTGATGATGGACCCATCTTATGCCACTTGTCATTGCTAGCAGAGAAACAGAGTAACTTGTGGATATTCCTCTTGACAGTTGTCCCTCTCTCCGCTCACTCATGGAGATAAATGCCGCCGAGGTAGAACATAGCCTTAAGGCAACTCCTCTGTACAATATGCAATGTTAACATTGCATTTCATTGTACAACATAGGTTTTAAAAACTACTCCTCTTCAGTTGGTACCTCGTTCACTGTAATATTCATTCTCATTTTGCTATGTGCTTTTTCTTCTACCTATTCTCCGTGTCCTCTCTCCGGCAGCAATTTATGCAGATCCTGTCAGTTCAATCTTCTTTATGCAGATTAATAATGGCACAAGGGCAAAGAATTGGATTATGTTGCTTTCTTTTTCTTCTTCAGAAAAGAAGCACATATCTCTGAGGGATTGTTCCTGGGTCTGGATATCCTTCTTAGACCAAACCTTAAGATACTGAGTTTGATAAATGGAAGCATTTTGGAAAGTCAGTGTGTTCTCTAGGAGAGGAAATTGAGCAAGAACTCTGGAGGCAATGAGGAAACCAAAAGCCTGTAATACAACAGTTTACCTGGAGAAAAGGTTACCCTAGCTGCCTTTCCTAACAATTACTGCAGAAAGAAGGTTGGGGGACAAAATCAGATTTCATAAGACACAAAGCCTCTCCTTTCAGTGTACTCAGGAGGATGTCTCCAGTCAGTGTATCAGTGTACTATCCTAGCACCTAACACTGAGCTGTTACAGCTGCAGACTTCTTATGTTACCTGTACAGGAAGTAATGTTGAGTACTATAGCAACAACACAGGAAAGGTTAGTGGAAGACCTGATAGGAAGGGAAAGTAAATCCTACAGTCACTCTTATGCCAAATATTCACAAGTACTAAAATTAGTGCATGCAAAGAGTCTGTTCAGCATTCAGGGCTTTTATCCCATGGTTATCATCTTGATACTCAAGCACTTTCCTGAAGGTCAACAGGAAAAAATTCAAAGCTCACAGTGTAGTATCAGCTTGTTAAAACCATTAGTTGAAGTTGGTTTATGCAAATAACTCTTCCTGCCCCACAGGGGATTATGTTTTCCACCTTTCCACATTCTCCTATCTTATCTAATGAAGTCACTTCTAACCTGACAATTCATGTATTCATCTCAGCTAAGCATATTTTGCAATGTGTCACTGAAATGGTAATCCATCTCCTCCTTTTCTTATCACTAGGTATGGAACATTTAATAATCAACACTTTATACAGTCAGTATTAAATCATTTTGGCAGAACTCTTCATTTATGGGTCTCAAGACAATCCTTTTTTTCCCCTCCCTGTGTAAGGAGTGGAGGAGTAGGGAGAAAGTGCAAGCCAATCTGTACAGCTGAATGTGATGGAATTTTCCAGTGAGAGGGTGGAAGACAGAAGAGAACTTTTTCTGTTCTTGGGCAGACTCTCAAAAACTGTGTAGTAGCAAAATCCTGGTCCAACCTCAGTAAGTACAAGGCACTATCTGCATCTAGTTCAGTGCCACAACTTACTTCCTCTAGCCAAGGCTCAGCAATTCAGGGCTGACTCTGACCGTCCCCTTAAATGTATCAATGAACTTGTGTGTAGGCAAAGGGACAAAGAGGAGAGCTATGGAGAAAAGAAAGGAAAACAAAAGCTGAAATTAGAGGCTTAGTACAGCTTTCTGAAACCCCTATTCACTGTCCCCAGTGTGCCAGGTCAAGGAGCTCCAGCCTATGTCCCTTGACCACTAGACATGCTCTGTTCACTGCTGCTGTCATGGTGCCCTTAGTACTGGGGACATGACCTCCCTTCCTGTGCTGGCAGAAGCACCAGCTCACATCTCATTAGCTGCATGAGGACAGTTGCTTTCTCTCCAGTTACAGTTGTGCAGATTGTGTATCTTTGTCTCACACCTCTTATTTCTCTGGACCGACAAGTAAATTTCTTTCACCACCTGCATAAGTTAGGGCTTCCCCATTCTCCCTTTCCTTCACAAGCCTGTGGTCTCCTGGCACATCTCTCCTTTAGTTCATCCTAAGAGGTAAATGCCTGCTATGGGTGAGTGGCATCACACCGTGCACCCAAGATGTCACTTCTGTCCTGTCCTCTTTCAGTTTAAAAACATTACCCCTTGTTCTATCACTCTACTCCCTGATAAAGAGTCCCTCCCCACCTCTCCTGTAGGCCCCCTCTGGGTACTGGAGGGCTGCTATAAGGTCTCCCCAAAGCCTTCTCTTCTCCAGGCTCAACAACCCCAACTCTCTCAGCCTGTCCTCATAGCAGAGATGTTTCAGCCCTCTGACCATCCTTGTGGCCTTCCTCTGGAACTATTCCAACAGGTCTATGTCCTTCTTCTGTTGTAGCCCCCAGAACTGGATGCAGTACTCCAGGTGGGGTCTGACCTGAGCAGAGTAGAAGGGTAGAATCACCTCCTTTAACCTGCTGGCCACACTTCTTTTGATGCAGTGCAGGATGTGGTTGGCTTTCTGGCCTGCCAGTGCATGTTGCTGGCTCATGTTGAGCTTCTCATCAAAGCAACAGATTCAAGTCCTTCTCCTCAGGGCTGCTCTCAATCCATTCTCTGCCCAGCATGTATTTGTACCTGGGATTGCCCCAACCTACATGCAAGACCTTGGTTGGCATGGGCTCATCTCTCACACTTGTCCAGTTCGCTCTGGATGGCATCCCTTCCCTCCAGCATGTCAACTGCATCACACAACTTGGTGTCATCAGCAAACTTGCTGAGGGTACATTCAGTCCCGCAGACCATGTCACCAGCAAAGATGTTTATCAGTACTGGTCCACTGGTTTAGCAGTACCGATCCAAGGAATGCCATGTGCCATTGGTTGCCACTTGGACATCAAGTCAATGATTGCAACCCTTTGAGTGTGGCCATCCAGACAGTTCCTTATCCACTGAGTGGTTCATTGGTCAAATCTGTGTCTCTCCAATTTAGAGATCATGATGTCATGTGGGACAGTGTCAAATGCTTTGCATGAGTCCAGGTCGATGACGTCAGTTTCCCTTCCCTTACCTACCAAGGCTGTAATCCTGTTGTAGAAGGCCAGCAAATTTCTCAGGCATGATTAGCCCTTAATAAATCCATGTTGGTTGTCACCAATTCCCCTCCTTATTTTCAGCTTCCCTTCTAAATGGGAAGTTCAGGGGATACCTTTGAAAACTTCACTGTGTCTAAAAGCAGAAGATCTATTTGTTGGGCACCTGCTTGGTCTCAGTACCCGATTGCCTCTGGGAGTCAGTTGTGGATATTCCCTAGATGATCATTCCTTTTTAATGTCTTCTGTATGCTGAAAGGCACTAAAATTATTATTGGGAAACTTACCATTTCAGTAATCTCTCTCCCTAATAAAATTGGCTTTATAGTTTCACAAACAGGAAGATTTATTTTCCCCTCAAGATAAATATTGATAAACCTACTTCAGTCAATATTTACTATTTGGTTTTGGGAGAAAGAAAACAGTCTAGCCAGAAGTTTAATAGAATTTGATATCTGTTTTTTATCTATACTACAAACATAATATCATACTTCTGCCTTGGCAGATGAAGGAAAAATAATTTTTATACATATTACTGAAACACTACAGGGCACTTTCTAGTAGGAGAAGGATGGGAGCCTCTGGCTTGTGCACCAGATATAGCCACATATTTTATGGCCATCAGCTTTATGTTGGTTTTGATTTTTTGGGGAAAATACTGAAGTGTGGTTTAGATGTGACCTGTCACTTCTGTTCTAAAAGGCTGCACCTCTGTAACACAGAATCTCTCCTCTCATTCCTGTAGGCACAAGCACTCTAAATACAACAATGCTTGCTTATGGAGCTCTTAACTGTGCTGTTTGAAAACATGTGCATTAATTGACCTGGTATAAATCTGTAATTCTTGATACCTAGAAAATGAACATATTACCTTATTAAATGCTGCTCACTCACAAATGTGCAGACCAGCTGTTTCCTCCCTCCATTATTGAACTGTAGCGAGCACTTTCTAGAGGAAAATTAAAAGTAATGATTACAATCAATTAAAAAATTCAATTATATTCTTCTGCTACACAAGGAGCTACAGCATATTTTCAAAAATGTTGTGTTCTAATTTAAAACAAAACAAAAAATAGATAAAATATCCTCCTTCGAAAGCCCAGGTCTGTTTACTTTGGAGAATGTGCATACACTTAAGCAGAAAAAGAAAATCTGACTGCAAAAACAAGAGACTTTTCTCATCCTAAAACAATCTGAAATTGTGGTGAAACATGAACACAGGCTTTTGTTTGGGCAGCTATTTGGCTGATGACTAAACTCTAAGAGATGACTGAAATTCAGGCATCCACTGGACCTTAGGGCTCTGACCAAGTTATAAGAAAAGTTGGAAAATTCAAGCCAAAATTCAATTAAATATCAAGCAATTAGTCTCTTTTGTCAGTTCTGGTGATTTTTTTAGTGTTCAACATGTAATACACTAACTTTCCCTGCACAGAAAATGCCTTTAGATATGGCTCACATTAAATTACACTTGAAGAATATTTTCAGTGTAGGCATGAGATGAAAATTACTCCCTTCCAGGGTTACTGACACAGGCAGGCAGCAGGGTTGTCTGTGTCCGTCCCCGTACCCAGAACCCACCCCCATACGCCCTATGGTTTTTTTCTTTATAAAGTATTACTTTTTAATGGTAACTTTTTCTTTGCATTTTAGCAACTTTGATTGTAGGAAGTAGAAACCATGTCTTGATAAATATGCATTCTGCAAGAGTGCTTTACCTGGCAGAACAAATCGCTAGCATTGGAGCCAGCATGCAAATTTTGATTTACAATTGCCATCAATGCTTGCCAAATGACAGCTCTGATGAAGGGAGCCAGAACAACCTTTGTTTGTGGTTCTGATTTAGACACATCCTTCCTTCCCTTTGCAACTTTTCTTCTGCATTCATGTATGTGTCAACATGTGTTCACTAAGATTTGTGTTCCAGTTACTTACTTGATTTCTATCACAGTTATTGCTGCTTGGTCCAAAACACTGACATCTTTTGCTGGGTTCTATTCTCCCATTCACTTGACGCTTAGGTGACCTTAGCTTCATTGGTATTCAGTCAGTGTCAGAGATGTGCTTGCTTCAGCTGCTTGGGCCTCGGTGAGCAGGTGGAGAAATGACCGGTTGAAAATGAGTTGTTAAGGCCACTACAGCAAAAAGATTGATGCAATTAATTTTTCATTACGTACAGTGTCTGTGGATTGTAATCAGCTTGGATTGTTCTTCCTCTGAGGCACAAATAAAATGCAAATGGTTTTTGAATGAAAGAAAATGTTCTTTATGAGCTCCTGTGCTATTCAGAGCAGCAAAATGGCTTGAAATAAATGGGGATTATGAGGAATGTTTTATGGATCCACCTCGGAGAACTTAATATAAGTTTCATGCAGGGAAAACCACAGGTGAGTTTCCCATCAGATGAACTTATTAATGCTCAAGCAACTGGAAACAAGAACGAACCAAAGGCTTTAAGCCTTATTTAATAATACTAATACCTAGCTCTTTTCATGAGGAGATGTCAATGCACTTTATAGAAAAGGTACTTATCTTACAGATGTATTTAAATAAAGTATCTTCTCCAAGCCCCACTCTCCTCTTTACAGCAACGACTAGAAGGCATGTCTACTGTGTTCTGCCAAGTGCTTTACCCCTTGGTGATACGTTGGATCACAGCAGTGATCACAGCAGTTCCGAACAAGCCAGTCATACTGCAAAGCATTGAGCCGAACAGAAGAGTTGTACTATGAAGTTCTTTCAGGAGCTTGGCCACAGAGTCAGTGAATAAATGCTTTTCATACTGGAAACATGGTACCTATAGGTTGCTTTATAGTGCACATATATTTCATAATTGGAGCTCCTGCCTTACAGAGCAAACAGCAGCCTGGGATTAGGGCAACTATATCAGCTACTAACTGGTCCCACAGCTCAGGATAAATGAAATATTTCTCACCTGGGCCAGCAGACCCAGGACTCAGCTCACTGATAGCCTTCCTAGTCAAGGAAGGTGGAGTTTAACTGTGGGAGGAAGGCCCTTGGTTTGTGGCAGCAACTCTCAATGCTTGTGTATCTCCTGAGTTTGTATGGTGTTCGTCAGATGGGGATTTAGAGAATCTGGAAACAAAATAAAAAGTAATTCTATGTTTCCCTCTGATCTTGGCGGGAACAAATGGGTAGTTTCCCTTCAGTTAACTGCAAGTGTATGCAAGCTGAAGAGAAAAGAAGTGAGAGGGAATGCAAAGAAGTTTTATTTGCAAAACACAAATGGCATTGTGGACAAAGGAATTGCCACCAGCTCCCAGGAAAAGGTTTTGCTAAATGTAAACTGTATTGTGTGAGGTGGGTTCTTCCTTCTGTGTATTGCTATAATACATGCACACTTCATGATTTTTAAGGCAGTGTAAACTACTGGATAAAGGGCCAAAGGTACCATATGGCTAGTGCAGTCAACTGAAAGTGCTGCATTACCCACTCCCTGGTATGGGAAATCCTAACAAACACTCCCTCTCCCTCTTCAGAAATATGAAGTGATTGGCTCCTATAAGTTCTACACAAGCACATGTGTGTTTAAAATCCTTAATAAAATCCTGGTGATCCCAATGAGCCATGCAACTTCATTCACAGCTTGAAGACAGTTTTCTTCTCCTGTAGCTTTCTAAAAATAAAGCTAGATTGTCAGGCTAGGAGACAAAAACTCTGACAGCTCCTGCTGGAGGAGCCCAAGTTGTGTGTGCCATTGCTCAGGTCAAAGGTAACTGCAGTATCTGCTCATGCGTGCAGCAGGGGTTACAACCGTTCAGTACTAACTGAGAGGTCTGCTCCGCTGAAGTCAGTGTTAATTTTGTTGACGCGATTTACAGAAGGGCTACACCAAAGATGACTGACTTGGAAAATCCCAGCAGAATTTTTCTCTTGTTTGCATTTTAAGGCACTCCTGTTTGGATTTTTACAGTGTATATCAGTTTAAAACTGACTATTTTGTTTCAGATGATTAAGGCAGAAGCTAGCTGCTTATCTGAAATCTAATGTTTATGTTTCACAACAAGAGTAAAATCATGTAAATCCATTAATATGTTCCAATGCTTTGCATTCCTTGTTTGCATTCTCAAGCTTTGACAAAAATCCATGGATATCAACTGATATGAGTAGGCACATTTTCATGAGATCTCAATGCCTTTTAACAGAATAAGTGCCTTTGAAAGATCTCACTCAACAGATTAGAATTATTTGGGCTCAGTGTTAGCCTTACACACCTCTTGCTAAAGACTAAACATTATCTAGGAAGTGAATTATATCAAGGACATTTTAGCACAATGAAGCCCTCTTCTGGTTTGGAAACTTTGCAAGTTGACACAGCATGACGTATAGATCAAAATATCTTGACCAAAAATGTAAATATCTAAGCAGAATATTTTCAAATTACATTTGGCTTACATAGTACACATTTTATTTCAAACTGAAGACACAATAATTCAACTACTCAAAACTATTTCATGTCCTGCAAAGAATGCGTATGGCAAAGTCAGTTCACTGTCTGTGAAGATCCACCTATTGTGCAAATTAGAAATCAAAAAGAGATGGACAGTCAGAATCTGGGTTGCTTTGTGTTTTAAACCAAAATTGCACACAAATGTTTTCATTATGCCCTTGCAGGATACATGGCATTTTTCTAAATAAGAAGAAATGAATACTCAGGAGAGAATAGAGGCAGTATAAATGAAATTAAGTCCTTAATGGTTGGGAAATGGGAAACAAAGACTGTCAGCCAGCCTAGGTCAAGTCAGCAGTGTGAAGTGTAACATAGTCCCACATCTGCCCTGTAAAACCATCAGGCTATCAGCAATGCCATTGGCCTTTTCTTCATGGCATGATTTCTAATGTGTTGGTTTGGGGATTTTTTAGCACATCTCTATCCCCATCTGAATTCTTTTCCTTCCTTTCAATCTCTCTTCTCTCCTAACTTTATTTTATGCTCTCACTTTGCCCTTCAAAACCCCATTTTATTGTGTTTCTGGCTGGAGATACTTAGAATAGTGGTTGCTTGTTCTTGATCTATGTTTTCATAATGGGCTTCTTAAAAATTAAGTTATTTTGTCACAGTCTCTGTTTGCTTGATATCAACCTAGTGCAAACATTCCAACATATATAAGAGCCCCATATCTGAAGAGCTGGATTTAAAGGCTTGGGACAGGGAGGATATTTTGAGTGGAATTTTTCCTTGGATTGGAAAACTCCTGTGTCACTGCAATATCTAAGAAGTCCACAAAATAATAAGCAAACATTTCATATTTATGTGGATTTGATTTTAAAGGAAATGGCATCTTATGCTGAAATAAATGAAGGATCAGCCTGGACCTGACTTGATAATATTGGTAGTTTATATGAAGATTTCCTGACATGTGAAATGATGCTAAGTGGCATAAGTGTTTGCTTAGTTTTAAGGATCTAACTGCAGAATACACACCTGTGAAATTTCTTATTTTCTGTGATGCAAAAGCCTCTACTTGATTTTGGACTGGTTTAGAGAGTGGCCAGTAGCAGATGCCTATGTACAGGGATAAGACCAAAGCAAGATTAAATTGGTATTTCCTTGGTACACTGAACCTTACAGTAAACCAAGATGTAAGGAAGGCCCTGTGAATGGGATGGGGTAATAGGGATTAGCACTCTCCAGTGATTTTTCTATTTTTTCCTGAATTTATTCAGTCACTTTTTTAACCTTTTAATTCCACAGATTAACTGCATGTTGTATGAGAAAGTGTTTCTTTACATTTGCTTCGAACCTGCTCATCCATTACATTTTTCCTTTTACAAAACCCATTGTGAAGCACTGATCAGACTGTAGGCCTTTTCCTGCATACTAGATTTCAGAGGCATGGCAAAAAAAACCCACCCTGGCCTGAACACAATTCTGAGCTTCTGCTACATGCCTGGACTCTTGATATACACATGTATTACTGGTGTTTCTGATGGGGGTTGGCAAATTTGTTCTCAGATGATCATATGCCAACAGATGTTCCCGAAACACACAAAGTATGTTTAAGTGTCTTGCCCTGATCTGAGAGCATCTGCAGCATAAAGTGCAAACAGAAATGATGCTGTCTGTTTGACAGCCAATTGCTGGCACTCTATGTTCATATTTCTACTTTATAGCTTTGCATATATTCGTGGCCCTCTAGAGCAATAAAAGGAAAATTAAGCCTTCAATGTCACAACCCATAAACTAATTTTGCTAAAAAGAACAGAAAAGGAAGGGTTCAACAGGAGCAGATTTTCTCTTTCCATTTCTAGGAAACAGCCAAGTGGCATTGCCCTGACCTTTCTTCAGCCATTTGTTCCTCTCTGCTTCTCCCTTGGATGTGTTTCCGTGTCACTTAGCAGTCGCATAAATAATGTCAAGAGGCTTCAAGTCATGAAAAGCTGCAGTGAGCCATGAGCCATTCCGGCTTCAATTAGGTACACAAACTAAAGCTAGCAGTAGTATGTCTTGGGGTACCGTGAATGTCACAAATCGCAAGTCCTTTCTTGGTGAGGGCAAAACATTGTTAGGATGCATAAGGAAAGCTACTATTTATTCTAGAAGCAGGTTTTGCTTTCACTGATTTTGTTTCCATTGGAAGATATACACTTTGTTGAACAAAGACCTCAGGATATTCCTCTCCATCCTGCCTTTGTTCACCTGCCAGTTTTTAAGGCTGGGTTTTTCTAAGAGGATATGGTGAGTAAAGCTCACAACCAGCTAAGGTCCTATCTTGAGATATTCATGATGTAAATCTCTGAGGAGCTCAGGTAGCATTCCTAATATGGAAAAAAAAATTTCTGGCTTTCTGAATAATTCTTTGAACCTTGAGGATATTTCAGGCTACCCTGTGAAGCGCTCAGCTAGGCTCCACTCTGCTCTCAAAGAAACAGTAAGCCCAATTCATCCTGTGTTCAGTTATGGCAGATGACAGCTATTTTTGAAAGCATGACTCTATAGCATAACTTTTAAAGAAGCACAGAGTAGGAATTAGGGTTACAAAAAGACTTTGGACCAACTGCTTTCCCTGTCCCATGTCTGGCAGGCTATAGGCCAAACAGTTTGGAAGACAATCTATCAGAATGCAACATAAGTAATCAGAAAGCAATGATGCAAGTGAGGACAATTCAAATGCTTTCATGAAATACCCAGTTCTTGAAAGTCTGCTTGTAGCAAAATTGTTTGACAAGTGTGGCTAATATTAACACAAAGCTAATGATCCCTAGTCGAGGCAGCTGAAAAACAATTTCCCTTATACTCCTGTAAGCGCTTTCATAATTATTATTTCACGGAAAATTCATAACCTACAATATTTTAGAGCTGGTGAAAGACATAGGGTTTGTAGCTTCTCTGAATGTTGTAGGCCCATTTATTTTTTTAACTTGAAAAACCACTACAGTTACTTCAGTGTTACAGCTATTTGAACATCCTGACAGACCTAGGTGAAATGAATTCAAAGCTCTTGACTCACCGTAGATGAACTAACGTTTATTAACAGCCAGCTGTAATTCACATTTATCTTCTGCAGCTTGACCAGTCATTCATTCCTGCAGCTGAGAGACAGGTAAAGTTAAAATATTTTCCTGTCATTTTCCTGGTCAGTTTCTTTCAGTTACCCATAAGGGACTTGTTTGTGGACTAGCTGAGTTTCTGTACAAACTTTTCCTAGAAAGTATTTCTGTCCAGGTCTGCTCCTCTGGAACTTGTAATGAGTATTTAGTGATGCATATAAAGGAGGTAAGAACTGATGCAAGAAGGCTAAGTGCCTGAGGCAGGGAGGGAGACTCTACAACTTTCACTATGGTGTGAATCAGGCCACAGGAGACCAAGGTATAAGATATATTTTTCAGAGGGGAAATTGAATCACCTTATTACCATGGAACGCAGCACATGTTTAGCAATACTCTAGACAGAACAGCTGGCACAAATCGGCGTGTTTCCATGAAACAATTTTGTATGGGAAAAAATACTCCTGTTGAAACTGTTTGGAGGATGGAAGGCAAAGTTTTTTTTTTTTTTGACAGATAACAAAAGCACTACATAAATTGATGATTCAGTATTTGCAAATGCCAAAAATATCTCTTTAATAAAGTATCAGACCTTAAGCACTTATTGTTTCCTTCCTTCACAGAAAGTTCAAAGTGTGATCTAATTTTGAGCTCACTAAACAGATATACAGTATACTAACCCAGCTGAACTTTCTGTATTAAAAGATCAACATAATTTACTGTTCAGTGCAATCTCAAAGGCTGATCATATCTTACCCAATTCTGGCAAATTTCCTGCAACTTCCATAATTTATATTAAAGACGATTCTGCTTCAGCAAGGTAATTCAAACATGTACAACTAAGCATATGCCAAATATTAAGCATTTATCTAGTTACAATACTCTAAATAAAATACCTGGTCTTAACAGGACTTCTTAGTCTTTAGTATTAGTTCATCTCAAAAACTGTACACAACCAAGTAACGGAGCTTGCATCCTAAGCTCAGTGAGACAACACTATGTGGGATAAAGCACATGCTGAGTGAATTTGCATGCTACACCCCTAGTCTTATCTGCTTTTCTCAGTTTGCCTGTGGCAAAACTGCACTCTAGTGGAAGTGAAGCAGAAACACATGCTCTGAGCTGACAGTCTTTTCAGTCCCTTTGCTTGCCTACAGCTCTGCAGGGATGTTTCAGGTGCCTGACAGACTTTATAGGCCTGGAGTTCACTTAGAAAATACTCCAGTCTGCGACCATCCCAAATGCCACTCCTGATGTATTATTAAGAGAGAACCTTGAACACCGTTTTTACTATACACCTCCTTTGGATTAGAGAGCAAAGGCATTCACAAGCTGTGTTGTGGACTTACTGAATCTCCATGGGGTGCAACTCCATTAAACCACCAGAAAATCTGGGATTGTCAAGATTGTGGACACGTTATTTTCCCAAACCATCTGCAGACACCACTGTTTTAAGTGACCACTAGTATCTTATTATTTAAAATGTTCACAGATTCTATGTGCTTTAATAGGTCCCAAGTTCTTTATACTATCTGTCTGAAGAGCATCTGACCTTCAAGCTGGTTAAATCAACATTGATACACAAAAGTCAAGTAGCAGAGCCAATGCTGAGAATTATTGCCAGTAACTGAGTCAACGTGAGGCTAAGATCAGTCCTTGTTACCTGAACATCACAAGACATGCTTTGGATAATGTCCAAATCTCACCTGACAGGAAAATAGACTAGAACTAAAGGGCTTTTGGTTGCTACATATAGCCTATAGCCACCAGAAGGAATCAATTCATGTCATGTTCTTTTGTGTGAACTGTTTGTTCTGAACCAAAGCCAAAGGTGAACTGAAAGCCTAAGAGGACCAATGTAATCACACAAATGACACGGGATCTAGTACAGAGTTATTAAAAAATAAAGGGGGGGAGCAAATTTGGGGGCTGAATATTACTTACATTAAGGTCGATTTCATTTTACAAGCACAGATACTGCTTTAAATTCTGTTGCCATTTTCTGTTGCAGAGGTCAGTATGAACGCGCTGTCACCGAGCAGGTTTGGACTCCAGACTGCTGTGCCGCAGAGCATGGAAAGAAAGCAATAGGTAAAGACATCAAAGAAGCTTCTGTCCTAAGCTTAAAGCAAAGCTTGTGAATACTTCTACGCAATGGAAATTAACTTTATTTCATTTTCCAAAATGAATGTAAAGTTTCGGTACAATTTGACAAATATTCTGGTCCTGAAAAGTAGAAGTGAGGAAACATTTTTTTTTCATTTTTAAAAATGAAATACTTAAAGAATTTGCAAAGTACCTTTTTGATTACCCATTAACTTAATTTCATTTTTAAAGATTGAAAAAATACTCAGGACAAAATATATAAATCAGATACTTATTGTTTGACCACTGTTTCTGTAGAAGTATTAATTCCAAAAATTTGTGGCCTGTGCCATGTTTTTGCTGATTGTAGGCCCGCACCTTTTAGGTGACAGGTGCATCAGGCAGGTCACAGTACCTTGGTGCATATATATATAGCACATATATATATACATATATATATATACACATATACACATACTATATTCAGATACACACGGTGCATGCAGAGCCAGAGGGCCTTTGAATCCTGTCTTCTACCTGTGTGTGCAGCACGGAACACAAGGGGATTGTGAACTTAGTATTATGATCTAGGATTCACACTAGATCACAAGCCAGTAACAGAAACATTCACAGTCTGCATATCAAGACTACAGTTGCTGCTTAAGATTTTAAGCTGCACACTGAATTGCGGATTTTGTCATAGAGGCAGCACTTCCAAATGCTCATTTCAAAAATACAAAGATAGTTTAAAAGCTGTTCACAACTGATTTAGAAAAAAAAAAAAAGCAGCACACAAGGGACTGTATTTCTGTGATAGCTGCACCTTCATCTTGACTGACAGCAATGTAATTCTGTCACAGGCTTTCTTTGCAAAAAACCTCCCTTTGCAGGGGAAATGCTAACTATCTCTTTTAGAAATAGCATCAAGGGAATCCAGTTTCAGTTTCCAAAATGAGAAGCTAAGGTTGAGCTCTTCTGCTTGCACTAAAGAACCAAAGTTTTTTAACACCTGTTTCAGAGAAGACTCTCCTTTTGTGCTTGATATTCCATGGTCTTGATCATTAACTCTTTAAAAAAAAACCAAACAACCAAAACCCAAAAAACCTGCTAAACCTCCCAATAGATCTCTCTTTTTCTCCTATTACCATAAAGCTGTAGACAATACATCATCAGTCAAGTGCATGAATAAAACATTCTTCTGAAACAATTTTTCCATGTTCCTTGTCCTGTTTTAGTCTGTGTTTAAGCTGTTGGCTTCAAGCAATAATGAAGGTATGTCATGTTTTCTTGTGACTGTACAGGCTGGAAAAGTGACTTTGAAGAAAGGAGAGAGGAAATTCTAAGAGCTGGGCCTAAAGGTAGGGCTGTGGACTAACAGGTGCTATCATCTTATAGCCATGCCTGTAGAAAAAGATTTTTACCTTTAGAGAAGGGGGAAGACTTATTTCAGCAATTGACTGATACACAGTAATGTATTCAGTGAAGCCCAATAAAAGGGCTAAGGCTGTAGTTTCACATCCGTCCTAATGCTCTTCTAAATATGGGTGGTTCCTCTACCCTCTCACACTACTTTCCCAAGGTTAGGAGGTGAGGCAGAGCAAGGACTGGATCTGGCACTGTGACAGCAGCACCCTACGTAAATTCGTCTTAATGAGGTCATAATACCACAGTCCAGGGTACAAATATGTCCACCTTTGTTGAGGTTTCTGGAAGGCTGAAATCTCAAGAAGGGTTTAGAGATTACAGACGGATCTCCAGACGGTGAGGCTCTCCTAAATTATAGGTCCCTATTGCTCTTTTGCTCCAAAATACGTAATCAGCACAGTTTGAATAAGGCCATAAAATTCTACTTTATTCTGGTGGTAGTGAGCTTTGAGAGGACACATATGCCTCTTGCAGGAAGGAAAACTTGAGATAAAACACGAGGACAAATAGAGGGAGAACATCAAAGACATTCACATTTAAATAAAGCCTATGTTGCAGATGCTAGTGTTAAGGTGCACAACAACCAATACAGCTGACATGTTTTCCTCTAATTGTTATTCTTGTTGTTCTTTTATATCAAGCCCACATGCTATGAGAAGTAGTGAAGAGACAATTTAATATCTACTAATTATTATCATGATGTTATTAATTTAGACTAAGGATAATAATAAGATAGGGCATGTGTAGAAAGAATTCATTATGAAATTAATTGCTCTGATTAGGGTCAACACATAAGATAAGGTTTATAAAGCATTTCAAAAACAATTAGTTTTGATGGCTATTTGGCATCCTAAGACATGTAAATCTAGAGCATGTATTTTACATTTCTCTCCCCTCCCCATTCATATGCTAAGTCCTCTGATAAACGGTGCTTGTTCAAAAGAAAATTGAAATCAGTGGATTGAAGCAAAGCTGGATAATGAGGTATTATTGATATATTCTGTGAATGCTTCAATTATTCCTGCCTTCAGTTTTGAAATTATTTCAGAGAAACAAAAAATAAATAAAAAAATGGCTTTTTACAAAGTCAATTTTAATCTCTCCATTGCATTTGTGGTTGTTGTCTTTTCCCCTTAATAGTCATGGAAAGGGCTTGATTACAGTTATCTTTCTGAATATACTGTTCCTCTTTGTAATTCCTTTCTCTTGACTCTCAAGGGCTCTCTCACAGAATGGTGCCCCTCAGTTATGTGAAGCACCTGTTCCCAATTCATCTCTGTAAATGAAACTTAACATGGCTTTTTCTCCCTGCATCCTAAATGCACTTCCTTCTTTTCTTTCTTTCTTTCTCTCCCCTGAGTTCTTAGAGAAAACAACTGGCAGAAGAAGCTAGCAGAGATATCCTTAACACGAAAGAGTGATTGTGCATTCAAGATGCTCTCTACCACAAAGGTCTGCAGCAGCCTACGTTCCTTCCTAACACAGTGAATTTTGGCACTTGATTTCAACGTGATCGCAGTCAGTCAATCATTACATCTTTCAAAGATCCTTTCCTGAATATATGATGTTTACAGCAAAAAGACAATGTAGCTAAGCTAACTGGTTCTGGCCCAACAGATCTTTGTCTGCCACAACATGTGGGTTCTCAGAGCATCATCAATGTAGCTACCCTGGTACTAGATATATCCAATTTGCTTCTGTTTACCTCCTTTTTCTTGCTGTCCAGTCACTCAAACTAATAACGGAAGCAATCAGCTCTCCTGTGCAACAAATGAGAAGTCCTTAGAAATTATTTTAAAAGAAGAAGTTATCGTTATCTTTATCTTTGCTGATGGGGAAACCAAGGTCCTGAAGTGTGTGACTAACATACCCAGAAGACCAAAGCCTGACTGGGATGGAGCCTGTTTTTCCAGAGCCCTGGCACAGAAAGAACATTAGGGAGCATTAGATTAGCACAGCATATCTAGCTTCCTGGATTCAGGTCCCTGAGAAACATGGGAGGGTGCGATTAAGAAGGGAACCAGAGCTTACTGAAGTCAGTGGCAGTCTTTCCAATTATTTCAATGAGTATCTGGCACAAGCCCCTGATGAGGTTGCACATTGCCTGTTCTGTGTGTCTCATTAACATAAAAATTCATCTTGAACACTTAATTCCTTAACTGGCAGGTTTGTAGGCAGGTTTGTTCATATCTTTCCACTGCAAGCAGCAGCTAACAAAGACAGGATGGAGAAAAGTGATGGAGAAAAGTGTATAAGGAGGGAGAGATCAGCCATAGCAAGTCAAAAGAGGAAGGTGCTTTCAGGACCTCTTCCCTTTTGCCTGTCCCCCAGGAGCTTGGCAAAAACTGACAGCTTTGTGGCAGTTAGTAGAGCAAACACCATTTATCAGCTTATTTTCTATTGCAAAGATGAGTGGCTTGACATTGTGATCGATCGGTGCTCCTAGTGAGTCAATACTTGGATTACATGCAGTAAATCCCAGGAGCAGCACCAAAACTGCAATGAGTGACTATGTCTCAGTGCACTACCAAACTCTCCTTCCCCTCCCACACTGGAAGCTCACCAAGCTGATGGAGGTTGTACAAGTTGACATCAGCACAGTAGAAGCTAGAAGCTGCCTCGTTTCAGTGTCTGAAACACCATCGTCAGATACATAGCTCCAGGAGAAAGGTCTATAAAAAGGCAACGCTTTCTCCAGAAGAGAAAATAGCACTGACAGGAATTCTGGAGAGATGCAGTAATGCAGTACACTACACTAGGTGATATGCCACTCAAGCAATGCCCTGTATCAGTGCAAGTTATGTTGTTTCGTAAGTGTAGCATACTAGCCAGAAGATAGAAAAAACCCCACAGATTACACAACAGCAGGCAGCCCTGCCGCTCAATACCAAGTAATAAAAATCAACTGAATGATCAATAGGCTTTTCTGTTCACCAGGGCTTTGAAGATTCTGCTGTCATGCACTCTGCTATAATTAGCACTTGATGAACTTAAAATGTTTAATGACTGTGAAATTGCATTCCTATAGAGACAACACACATCTGGAATAACAGCATGCAATTCAGGGGTCTATGGAGTCCCACACCATTAAACACAGAACTTCAAATAGAGTTTTCACCGTGAAAATGGAGCAGGCTCTTTGACGTGCTAACATCAGCTCTGGTCCACTTGCTTCTCAAATCACTGGCATAGCAGACAAACTTCAAAGAACTCAGGATATGCTTTAAAGCGACTACAGCGTTTGCTTGTTTAGGAATGAATGTACTCTCCTGGCAGCAGATGAAGAGGGCCAGACCACCCCTACTGCAATTTCTCCTTCATAGGCAGAATGAATGCAGAATGGGGTATATCACTCTATGTACCCATATATCTACCTCTCTCTCTATATATATATACACCTCTCTCTATATATACACATATGGAGAGAGAAGAACTCATTAATCAATGAACCCATTCCAGCTTCAATATAAAATAAGCTGCTTTGTGATAAAGATTAGGAAAATAGAATCTTTTGCAGGGATAAAAAAGAGGACATGCATTGCAAATATGATTGACTCCATTGGCAGTTTTATAAGGCTGAAAACACAATGGAGCTATACAGTAAAATAAACATTTATTCTCCAGAATCAGTAGTTTTCACCAGAAGTATTTCTGCCTTGCACATTAAATGAAAGCAGAACTCTTAACTGAGATTGGGAAACGCACCTGAAAAGGAAAGCTGAATTGGCAAAGAGAAGACAAAGGGCAAGGAGAAGCTGATGTTTTCCTTCCCAAGTTCAGCAGAAAATTGGCCATGAGCTCAGTTTAGAACTGATCCCTTTGTAGAGACAGGATAACCTCGACTAATATTTCTAGCTGTGCTATTCACTGCTTATCCTGCCAACTAAAACTTCAAAGAGAAGACCCATTGTTTCAGACAGCTATTTCCAAAGATCTTACACATAAGATAGATCAGGTGGTGTCATCAATCTTGCTTTAAGGGCTAGAGCCAATAAAATATGCATGGCATGTGACTTTCAGAAGATGTTCACCACGAGAAGCTGGTAGTCTCAGAATTACTACTGACAACATGGGAGCACCATGTGGCAGCTCAGACTGGCCAAAGTTCCCTTTCACTCTGTGCAAAAGTCTAAAAAAAAAAAAAAAAAAGAAAAAAAAACAACCCAACCCAAACAACTGAAGGCCTGCAAATGGATTTTGTTCTTCTAGGGCTTTTCAGGGCCAGTACTCAAAAACAGAACACTGACTTTCTAGTATCATGCTGGGCAGACATTAAAAGAAGCTGAGGCAAGCTCCCAGTCAGAATTATCTCCTTAATGCTCTCGCCTCAACCATGGAATAAAATTCTCTTCTGTTTCCCTACAACCCCCACCATTAGCCCCAGAGTCCAAGGCCACACAAACATAAGCCTAAATATTTGTAAATATCACAGTTACACTCTGACTACGTGTGTGTCTGCACAGAAATTCAAGAGGGATTGCTGTTTTAAATCTCATGCTTGATATCTTCAGTTTTTAAAAAACTGATATGGAAGGCTCGTCATGCATTCATTGTGAAGAAAGAAAAGTAAAACCGTTAGCACTCATTATGCAGACAAGGTTAATGTATGGTAAGATTTGAGCACTGGATATGAATCTATAGTGCTTGATCTCAGAATGCAAGCTGAACTGCTTACAGGTTTGTCTGTGCTAACACTGCTACAATTATCTGATTGTAACATTTTATCCCTAACCTGTTCTTGGCTTCTGTTTCCTATTAGAATAGTCACTCTGTAGGGAAAAGGTTTTAGCTTTTTATTTCAAACTTTAGTAACACAGCACTGGAACCAGCCTTTGCTTCACCAATCACAATGGTCCTCACAACAGAACCACAGCAAAAGCATAATCACTGGAAAAGCTTTGTAAATCCAAGTCCCTGCTGCTCTGAAACAAGCCCCATCCCCCCCTTTTTTTCTGGAGCAAATGTATGTGTAATTTGATATTTGGCACCAGTCATGACAGGCAGAAAGACAGCTCAAAGATATGGCACATCTTTGCTTGGTTATTCCTTCACCTGTTACAGGGGTAGCAAAGGCCACACCAAATTCCTATCCTCTCCTAAAATGTGTCCCAAGACATAGGCCAGAACATTAGTTACTGATCTATTGCACCCGGGTTGTTACATTAATCTAAAATGACAGGATTATAGTTTATGTTTCAGGGAAATATCCCAAGTTACAAGAGCTGGAGGAGCTGGGCTACTGACCTCAATGAAGACATGATAATTTACATCAGCCAGAAAAGCACCTTGGTGGAGCTTTGCTGATTTAAACCCATGGAGGATTTTGCCCATTATCCTTGGAAACATTCCACAAAATACAATGTTCCCTGTAGTCCCTGTTGTCATTGTCTTTAGCAATTACTATACTACATTCTCAAGAAAGGGTACAGCAATATATATTTTAATCTCAAGGTGACTTACTGCCTGGTTTTTCATAACGAGAGATGACTGCTTTACTTCAATAGCTTTTATTAATGGTGAAAAAAGAAAAGGCAGTGATCAGATTTTGTAATTAAATAGAAAAGGTAATTTGCACTCCATTCTTCTTGGAAATTAGTTTGGTTTTTTTTTTTATTAGAAAAAGGACAAGATCTGAAAGGAATAACAGTCTTTCCTGCATTTCATACATTAAAAATAAAGGGAGAAATAGTGGGGACTGGCCTTTTGTTCCCTTGTGTACATTTTTCTGGAGAGAAAACCAGAGCTAAATCCTAACCAATCACTGTGTCACTGCCCAGCTAGTTGGCTTACCCTCTCTCAGGGGTCCTGAATGTGTGCAGCCCTTGTAATTACAAGCCTTGTCTTGCACTGAATATACTGAGAAGCAGCACAGGGAAAAGAGGGATCAGGTTCTGGAAAAGAAGAAGATCTGTATAGTGTCCCAGACTGTATCTACAGAGACATCCTTCTCCACTTCCTACCTGCCACCAGCTCACAGGAGCCATCACTGCAGAAGTTACAGAAATGGACAGTAAATACATCCTTCATTGTTGACACATCTGAGGCAGGTGTGCTGCTTCTGCAAAAATGAGATGTCATGAAAAATGAGCACTGTGTACTCTAGCTATAGCTCAGGTGGCTATCTGATGAAGTAGAAAGCCTCAATTTTAAAAAGGCTTTAATTTAAAAAGAGTGTCAAGAAGCTAATGAATCAGACTGAAATCAGTGTCTCAGAGCTATATTTCCACTTAAGAGTTATGTTTCCACTTAAGTAGACTGGAAGTTAGTTGAAAGCCCAAAGACTTTTGTTTCACAAAATACAAAGTAACAATTTTGGCACCCTTCAGTAAAGTTTCTAGATAAACCAAAAAGGCCTGTTTACAAGTCAAATTTACATTTCCATTTCATTATGAAATAGCACTTTCTTTTAATTTCCGTATTAAAATCCAGAATGAAACAGAAATAGGTGAAAATTCCAGCTTTATTTTAGATTTCTACAAGAAAAAAAACAGAAGCCAGACCGCAGTAGCAGTTGAAAATAAAGACTCCACTGGCAGAAAAAAAACCTGCTCATCTCCTGATTAAGGAACAAAAGTAGGAACAGTGATATTTTTCCTAGACTTAAAAACAAAAACAAAAACACCCCAAACAAACCAAACCAACCCCAAAAAACAAAACACCAACAAAAAAAGCCAAGCCTGAAATACTCTTTCCTGACTGCATTTTATTCAATGGGATGGATTTTCCAACTGTTCTCATCTCAGACTTCCCTCTGCCTATAGGTCATGTCTTCAAAAACCAGATAATGCCACTGCTACATAACTAGAGAATTGACTTGAGCACAGAGGTGTGAATGGTTGAACCAGCCTTGACCAGAACTCAAAAGAAGACGATGACTTGTTGCACTACATGGTTCTGTAAGATGGTGATGGCAGGATCAGCTATGATTTCAGGTTTAAATCTTTCCCGAATCTGCACAACTGCAACAGAAGAAAAAAAAATTCTTAAGTAATAACTTCCCATTTAGAAATCTTGAGTCACACCCTCTACTGAGACAGTCAGCTTCTTAAGAGAGCCTGGGATCAGGCCACTGGACATTTTGTTCATGTTTTCAGAGCATGGGAAATTTAGCAGCAACAGCTGTCATCAGGTGCAACCAAATGACTATATTTTAAGCACCACTTATGTATATATGAAGTTCTACAGTTCAAAATTGCTTAGAGGATCTTCAAGAAGGGAAGAGAAGACGAACTGCAGATTTTAGTAAACTGGTGTGGTTTTGGTTTCTGCCTCTATCTTATTTGGTTGCTAAGTGTATGGCAAAAATAAATGAAGACAGAAAACCTAGGGGGAAAATAACTGCATTGCAAAAACCGTTCAGTCAAGCTTTATTTTTCAATTGGCTAACGAAGCTCCTTTAACTTAGTATGACCTAGAAACTGCACTTTCTCCAACAGTCCCAGCAGCCCTAATTAGCTGAAGAAACTGAAGCGGTTTACCACATAACCTTCAAATCATCTCTTTGAATTCATTCTTTGCCTCTAAATCTCACTGTTTTCCCAAGTGTTTCCTTGTCTCATTTCATATAACTAATGAAGCAACTCAATCAAGGAGCAAGTTTTTATATTTGAGCAGATCCTGTCTGCATTCTAAAGGTCTGAAATTTGAAATAAATTACAACTCTTTGCTTTGTTTCTTCAAGCAAAATGAGTCTAAGCATCGCATCCTCTTTTTGACCCACAAACGGTTTGTCAAGTACCTCATCTCCCTCTTTACTCTCAGAAGAACACTTTCACATCCCAGGAGAGGAAGAGTTTGGGTACCTGGTAACTTTCAAAATTTGGAGTCTAGTTGACTCAGAGAGCTACTCCAGAATACCAACATTGTTGCTGTCTGCCTCTTTCTCACTTTGAACTGATTGTATTTTTAAAAAAAGCACTTAGTCAAGAGATTTGTGAGCTTATCTAATTAGTGTTTTGAAGACAGCTGGTAAGAAAAAGGAAATTAAATCAACTAGTCTGTAAAAGAATTTTTAATGCTACTTTTTTTTTTCCTGAAAATATTCAACCAAAAGCTTTTTTAAAATATAGAAATATATTACTGGATTTTCACAAAAGCACCCAAACCTCTTCCTGCTAAAGTTGTGGGGTTTTTAGAATAATTAAAGAATATTGTGTGTGTGAAAGTTTAAGTGAAAAAAATTGGCGAGCCCCACGAGACTCTCAAGAGAAATACCTCCTTTGTCTTACTGTTGCTCATGTGGGGATAAGTATATGATGGGGTAAGGAAATTACTTATCAGCAAGGGCTCGTACCTGTCTGCTTTCTGAAACAAGAACAACTACGTCTGATGACTGCAAAAACTATGAGAATGCAAGCCCATATTCTGCAGCATTATAACCCATTAATGCCAAGGCACAATGAAGAGAACAAAGGAAAACATAAAGGAAAGAGATGAAAGAAAGCAGAGCATAAAAATCTCACCTCAAGAACCACCTGAGAATTTTCCGTCAGGAGGATTCCCTGATGGAAAACAACTTCCACAAAAATTCAAATAGCATTTTTACAGTAAATACTTCAACTCCAAAACAAGGGAAATTGCAATGAAGCTATGTGATTTCAAGAGTTTCCAACATTTTCAAAAACTACTTTAGGCCAAAGACAACTGCTCAAAGATTGGAATATCCCTTAGGAGAAAAAAAATCAAAACGTCCAGATTTGCTTGTTCACTTTGACCTTCCCGGGTAAGCTTTTCTTTGACAACCAAATTCCCATCAGATGGAAGTAAACCAATGGTTCAGAACCAACTGAGATGTCATTCAGCCCACAGCGTTGACAGCTTCTGCTTTTCTGGTTGTTCTTGAAGCAATGTTATTCAGACCTTAAGTTTGCTTCAATTTGCAATCCCTTTTAGATGTGCTTCCTTTTCAGATTAGTGGGGGACACAAACAGAAACCGATGCTATCAATAACTAACCTACCCCTGTTGCTCTATACCATGTTCTGACTTCTCACAATAGGATAATGACATAGGTTATTTGCTGTGCCTGTTCAGTATCATGTAAACATATAACTGTTACTCCTTTCTTAAGGGCTGCTCATTTTCTTCATGTGCAAAATTTCAAAACTGCTTGAAAACATGCTTATGTTTCTGACACTATTTTTGCCTTGTAAGAGATCCACTCACGCAACTAACTTGGAACTTGTTGAAAAATGTAATGGATTCCAGTTTTGTGTTAAAATTCACGATTGCGCACCTTCCACTGTGATTATAGTAAAGAATTAGAAACAGTAACATTTAGAATTATCAGACACTTCATTTACATATCTAATAACCAAGCTCTGTTGGAAACCTAGCTCTATGATGCCAAATTGATGTTCTACCAGATGGTTAATTAACCGAGCACAAGACAGTTCTGCAGGCCAATGAACTTGTTATGCAACTCCAGTGCTCACTCTTCTGTCACCTGATACCAATATCTTTAAGCAAACTAAAAATATTTCTTTAAACTCTGCTTCATCATGAGAAAAATTCACACTGCAGAAACCTCCTAACCCATTTAAAATGTATCTGTAAAGTATGACTGGTTCAAGGGCACCCAGCAATGCAGCTCTGTTTCCTTCTCATTCTAACACAAAGCAGTTTAGGTTTACCTACCTGGGTTTCTGCAAACTGAACCGGTCTTGTCATCCTCACCCCGAAGTACGCAGCCCAGGCCAGGAGCTAGAAGTTGCTGTTCCTCCAGGCTGGAAGAGCAGTGCTTGAGCTGGTGGGCTGCTTGCACCACCTAGTGATGCCTGTGGGCTTGCAGGCATCCTGCAACCCCACTTGTGCTTCCTTCCTGCCGGAACCACAAGTGAATCCTGGCTGAAGATGCTAGCCATCTCTGGAGGTAAAAAGGGGGAAACAACACCTAAACACCAAATGTTGAGGCAAAAACTAGTATTCTCTCCTCAGCATCACCATTTTAACTGGCTTTTCCTCTGACACACTGAGTAACACTAACTTAAGTACAGCTGCATCACATTTGTATGGGTATCAGATGAACTACATAGGGTTTACAAGGCACAAGAGAGGAGTGGTACTGGACCGAGCTGGAGAAAGCAGGATGCAATGTGTAAGAACAATAAAATTTCCACATGCATTTTTTCTGTAAATCCAAAATTTTCAGACAAAAATTTCTAGAGGGTCATTTATATTCCCCAGAAGCAGCACTTTCTATATTAAATAAAGTCTTCTGTGCAAAAGCATTTTCACCACTTTGGTCATGCTTGTGTATGAAGTGACCTTTCTCCAGAGATTTTCCAGGATCCATCTCTTTGCAAGGAGGGAGAAACATCTACAGGGATATGAGACTTTGTGAAGAGCTAAAAAGCAAGCGTGTCTAGAGGATAAAAGGCTGTCCTCGTTGAAGCAAATTCCAAAAGATCACTGACTTAATTTGGCCCAGGAATTCACACTTAAGTTGCTACACATTTTGGTGGGAAAAGCAGTATGTTATAGAAGGCAGGGGTATGTTTGGCTGTTTTTTTAATTAGAAGTGGAACACAAGAATCCTAAGTCTCAGGATCTGTGCTGTAAGTTACTAAGCACTTATTTTAACTTGAATTGTACTGGCTGTCCCAGTTGTCCTTTACAAAAAATAGGGGTAATTCTTACCTGTATTGTCAGAGTATTTCCAGGCTCTGCTGGTTAATGCTTGAAAAAGACACAGAAGTCTTTGAATGAAAATTATGTAACACAGAAATTCAGAGGATCAGAATTAAAACAGAACAAGAGAAAGGGCAGATTTGTGCAAAAGAACCCCAATTAATTTCTCTAGTTCTGCCATGGGGAGCAGGGAAGCTGTTTACTTAAAAATGAGCTTATAGGCTACTTGTGATTTCATTGTGCATCGCATTCTTTCTGTCAAGTTTGAGGTCAGGGAATATGAGAAAGGATGTGAACAGAAGTGAAGTGCACTCCATTTTTCCTGGTACTGTGTTAAAACCCAGGCTGAATTTGTGTTCCCAGAGATTAAGTCAAGTACCTGTACCTACTCCCAATCCAAACTTGTATTACAATTATCCAATGAGGTTTCACCTGAAGAGTTAAATTGCTGAGTGACATATATATATATATGAGCTTATATATGCGTTTTTGGAGTCTTCATTGGTCCAGTAAAGAGCCATGGGAGCTTTTTCATTTCACTTTTGGCTATGAAGATACACATTGTCTTTTTTCTTCCTGAGCATTTTTCTGATGACTAGTCACTTAATTCCATTAGCAATTAATATTAGGCACTCTCCCATCTGTGGCTGCAAAGATGAAAATGCTATTACTTCAAGCAAGCCATAGGTAATTGAGCCTGAACAGCAATGGAGCGAGGGTGTGTATATGTGTTGGGGTGGGTGGGTGGAATGTTTTGGTTGTTTTACTTTACGGTCTTTTCTGCTCTTAATTTCTTTGGTTCTGGCATTTAAAAGGGCAAGCCAGTTGATCTTTAAATTAATCCTTTTTTATTAATAACTTGCGAATCCATTAAGAATTTCCTGTGTTATTTGCTTTTCAGTGAGGGCATTATTAAGAATTAAACTGAAACCTAAAAAGAGAAGACTTTTCAGGATCCTCCAGCAAACACAAAACCAGAAAGTATTAACACTTCTCTGCTACTCTTAATACAAAGCCATTCCATTGTTGTGTTTCAAACTAATTGAATGTTTATCTGAAAGCCTTCATTATACTAATATTGATAGGATCCATCTCGATGCCAGCTTCTACTGAAATGACTCATTTTAATCTACATTGTTGCAGAGCTCCATTGCACAGTAATATGAATTTAATGACAGAAGGCGTCAATTAAATCTCTGAGGTTTCCAGGAACATCTTCAGCTCTTCAAAAAGTTATTATCTCCCAGCCACATTGATTGGCCAAAGATATTTTAAAGACAACCTTCTCTCTCATCTCTTTATGAAGGCCCAAGTAAAACTGACATCCAAACAAATGGTGGTTAGTGAATCAGTCTTTTTGTAATGATAGCAAGAGTCAATGGAGTTTGGACATCTTGATTTCAGCACGTCCTTCGAGAATAATTTTCCCTTTTCTCTTGACTTTGTCACTTTGAAGTTGACTTTCCCTTGCTGCCATGGTACTTGCCCTTCTTTTTTTCCCCCTGTACTTGTACAACCACATGGGTGTCCCTAAGAGGCACGTACTCCTCATGGGTGTATGTCCTAAGACGATTTTGTGCATTTGCGCAACTGCCTGAGTGGGGTCTGCAGTCACAAAAGGACATGCTTGACCCCACTCTTCTTGAGCTCCAGAGTCTGATTACCAAAGCCGCTTGCTCTTGTTACTTACCCCTCTGATTCATTGGAACAAGTGGGAGACCTCAAGACCCATCTTATGCTAGCATACGTCTTGTAAAGATAGTGGATCTATGCCAGAAGAAAACTCCAGTAATGTCAAATATCAGGGATAATTAGGTCCTTTCATTTGACCTCCTTTACAAACTCAAGGACATAAAAGACCCCAAATATTCCTATTATTTAAGAACACAATGCTCAGATACACATCTGATCTGAGGACACCAAGTAATGGAGAAACTCAGCAAAGATTCTCATACAGCTGTTAATTGGCCTCACTGTTAACTGATCTTTATTTTTAAGGGTATTTTAATGTAAAAGTACTGTGTCTTCCTAGTCTAAATCAAAGTTCTTCCTCCCGCTACAGTTGTTTCTACATTATTGCCAAATCACATCTCAATCAGCTTCATATTTAGCAGAATATATTGCATTCCTTCAGTCTCCCACTTCAATGTCCTATGGATATAGTTATAACATGGAAAAATAGTATTCATTATTAACATTTCTGTGTCAATAAAACATGGGTGTGCTTGACAACTACTGTAATTTTACATCACGGATCTGAAACTTGCCCTGAGACTGCTATACTTGAAGATGAAGTCAGGTACAGTTTCCTCTCAACGTCAGTGGGATTTGTCTTGAAGATGAAAAATTCCCAGACAAGCTCTGCTGTCTGTCACTCCTTGCCCCACGCACCATCTTATGCGACTGCCTGCATTCAAACACCGAGTCCTTTACTCCTGTGCTTTGCAACCTGTGGCAGATATGAGAAATTCCACGTCAGTCAAGAGAAATATGAATAAATGCCTTGTCGCCATTGAAAGCAAAGCCTAGTGAATTCAAATTCTTTTACAAAGGCCAGATTCATGTATAAATCAAACCGAGTGAAAGATTTATCACTTCTGTCTGCATTATAGACATATCTTCCAGGAGTTATACTCCTTTAAAAATATTTGTCACAGTAGTTCTGTCATATGCAAGACTTTTATATCAGTAGCAACATCTGGACAGCATCAGAATATCAGCGAACAATTTCAAACCTGTGGATTTTTATTAGATATTGCCAGAAATAATTTGGTTTCCAAAGACATTGCGAGCATGCAGGTTTCTTTAGGTATCTGAGTGGGTTTAGCCATCCTCAGAATCAAGCTCCGTGTGACTACAGATATGGTACCTAGAGAGAGACATGATGGGCTTGGCTTCTGTTCAGTCCTTGGGTGGGAATTTGCACTGACACTGCAGGTTGTATCTACACATTTTTTCTCAGAAGCTGAGTGGTTCCAGATCCTTCACTTACTGTCACAGTTCAACAGCTGTTAAATAAAGATGCCCCTGCTTAATGCAGGGGGGTTGGACTAGATGACTTTTAAAGGTCCCTTCCAACCCGAACAAAATTGAGTCTAAATACAATCTGTATTTCCTATATGTAGGCAGCAAGCGTTCTCAGAGCTGCCAGGATTTGGACAAGTGATAGTACTCTAAAATTGCAGAAGCAGTGCTCAGAGTGTAGGGTTAGTGGTGTTTTTTTATCAAGTCCAAGTCATGACCCAGTAGCAACTGCTCAGTCTGTACAGAAACTTTATGTCTGTGGCTCTTGTTTGTCTGTCAATTGGTTTGCTTTAACTTGTGGAAGAAGAGGTCCTCAAACCAAAAGCTATGAGAGCAGTCCATCAGCAATTCTCAGTTGGCACCTTTGAGGAAGCACTGATGATCTCTTTTTGCTTGTATGAATTGTACATGGACCTGAGCATGGAGCAGGCCCTGTTCCTTGAAGTTGGTTTGAAAATGGCTGTGAACAATTTCAGCATCCTCAAGAGCTTTGGAAGTTTCCAAATCTGTGCCTCATGAATATTTTAAATTACCAGAAGATTAACAGTCCTAAAAATTTCTCAGGCCAAACAGCTGCTATCTGTCACGTTCCCATATATTTAAAATGGTTCTGGGGATCACTTATGACCAGTGCCTTGCAATTTGGCATGGAAAGCAGACTGTAATTTAGGAACTACTGCACCTAAGCCAACAGGCATCAGCTGGCTCCTCCATTACTTCAGCATAGACACTCTTATTGAACTGAAGAGCTTAACAGCCACAGATAACACAGTATCTTTGTGCTACCCACAGAGAAGATTTATACCTTTGAGAGAAAGATAACTTGGTCTCCCCTTATCCCTTGGAAAAGCCATGCTGCAATGCCATCAATCTGTTTTGCTAGCAGTTTAAAATTTACTCCACTTAATAAGCTATGAAAAGACAACATTATAGCAAAATTGGAGATTTTTTTCTCTAAAGTTAAAGATTCTTGGCAGAATTTAAGCCAAGACTTTCATATCTACTCAAGGTATTCAGTATTTTTCTGTGCAGCCTTAAATTCTGTCGTTATTTACTTACATTGCTTCCACAGGTGGAAGGTATCAGGTACCCTGTGGCACAGAAAAAAAAATTCCTGACCCATAAACTCAGAAAGGCCTATATTTTTAGAAGAGTCCTTAAGAAAATAAGATCCCTTCACTGTGACCAAAACCCTGCAGTCCAAAGCAAGCAGCCTTTCTGCAACACCTTCTGCAACTTTGAGACAGGAGCAGATGCCTTACCATATCAACCCATCTTTCATGAGCCACCACATTGCCAGGGCAATGGAGTATTACTGGTGCAGCTCGCCACACTTCCCACTTGCAGAAAAGAAATTGGTAGTTTTGCCCTGTGGGCTGCCCATTATACAACTGATGCAGTGTTGAACTAAACAGGGCTAGATCCACCCTTATCAGGAACAGGCAAGGCTCACTCAGGTCTGGCTCCGGACTAGCTTTCCACAGTCACTTATCATTGTTGTCATAGGAGCATCTCTGTGTGTCTCCAAGAAGCAGAGAAGAAAGTCACTCAGTGACTGAAACTGCTACACTATAGTCTGAGGCACTGAAAAAATGAGGTCATGCAAAAGGTTCAAAGGCTGAGTCAGGCCACCAGAGCCACTCTTTTCCAATTCTCAGTCCAGCAGCACAATTTACTGAATCATACAACTGATCAGGTGAAACTGACTGCTGGGGAAAATCCACCTGCTCTGAAAAAACACCCATCCAGAGAGATTTCTTGGAGAATCATAGAATAGAATCATAGAAACATTTAAGTTGGAAGGGACCTTAAAGATCATCAAGTCCCAACCCCCTTGTCATGGGCAGGGACATCTCCCCCTAGACCAGGTTGCTCAAAGACCCATCCAGCCTGGCCTTGAAACGATTTCAGGAATGGGGCATCCACTACTTCTCTGACCAACCTGTTCCAGTATCTCACCACCCTCACACTAAGGAATTCCTTCCTAATACCTAATCTAAATCTCTCTTTCAGTCTAAAACAATTACTCCTCATATTATTGCTCCATGCCCTGATAAAGTGTCCCTCCCTATCTCTCCTGTAGGCCACCTATAAGGACTGGAAGGCTGCAATAAGGTCTCCCCAAAGCCTTCTCTTCTCCAGACTCAACAACCCCAACTCTCTCAGCCTGTCCTCATAGCAGAGATGTTTCAGCTCTCTGACCATCCTTGTGGCTTTCCTCTGGAACTATTCCAACAGGTCTATGTCCTTCTTCTATTGTAGCCCCCAGAACTGGATGCAGTACTCCAGGTGAGGTCTGACCTGAGCAGAGTAGAGGGGTAGAATCACCTCCTTTTAACCTGCTGGCCACACTTCTTTTGATGCAGTGCAGGATGTGGTTGGCTTTCTGGGCTGCCAGTGCATGTTGCTGGCTCATGTTGAGCTTCTCATCAAGCAACAGATTCAAGTCCTTCTCCTCAGGGCTGCTCTCAATCCATTCTCTGCCCAGCATGTATCTGTACCTGGGATTGCCCCAACCTACGTGCAAGACCTTGGTTGGCATGGGCTCATCTCTCAAACCTGTCCAGATACCTCTGGATGGCATCCCTTCCCTCCAGCGTGTCAACTGCATCACACAGCATGGTGTCTTCAGCAAACTTGCTGAGGGTACGCTCTACCCACATGTCCATGTCTCTGACAAAGATGTTAAACAGCACTGGTCCCAGTACTGACCCCTGAGGAACACCACTCGTAATTTGTCTCCACTTGGACATTGAGCTGCTGACCCTAACTCTTTAAGCATAGACATCTAGCCAGTTCCTTATCCACTGAGTGGTCCATCCATCATATCCATGCCTTTCCAATTTAAAGACCAGGATGTCATGTGGGACAGTGTCAAACAGTTTGCATAAGTCCAGGTAGATGACAACTGTTGACTCTAAATCATCACTAGCACAGTTTCCCTAGACCCCTGCGAGGCTCCCCTTTGGGTTACATTCCCGCATTCTGCTATTCAGACTCAGACCTCAACTTTTCATCCTGGATATCTACACCATCCAGTACTCTGCACCAATCTGAGGTTGGTCTTTTACTTGGGTGGATTGCTCCCGCAAGAGCTGCATCACAAAGTATACAAAAAGAGATTTAAGTCTCAGACTTCACAGCACAATTTTGGATCTCTTAGCACAGCAAGTCATCAGCTCAAGTATTTTATGGCACTATCATCAACAGAACAGTCAGGTAACCCATCACCCTGCAAAGTGCCTGTGTGTGCTGGCCACTTCTGCCTGGATTGCAGCCTGGATCCCATTAACAGAGCAAGAGCTACCGTCTCAGCAGTTGACAATATTGCCAAATCTCACAATTTTATTACAAGTATTATGGATTCTCCCCCTCCTCACTCCAGAAGACAACATTTGATTTAGGGAAAAGCAGTTAGGTGGCTAATTATCATCACAATCAGGATGAGAAATAATTCAATCCTGTGCAGATTTCGTGAAGTTTCAGTTTTCTTTAAAACCACCACCTCTTCTGAGCACTTAGCTGCAGACAGATCCTTCCAATGTTTTCACTTAACCAGTAAAAAGAAACACTGGAGTTTCCTTTGTTAGACAAAGCCCTTCATTATCTGGTGCCTTAGCTGATGATTTTTAATTTGCAAGGCTGCATGACTTCTGAAGGCTGGTAGTGCAGCAATACTGCCCACAGAACAGGGAAAACATGAGCATCCAAACTCTTCAAAGAAACTATGATTTAAAGCATTGGTTAGACATGCTTCTACCCCTGCTTCCATTCTTCTTCCCCAACTCCCACCCCCTTACCCCCCTTCGCAAAGATCCCAGGCCATACTGATAAGGATGACTTGAAATGGCTGTGCAAATGCTAGACCAGTGATCACACCAGCTACAGCCTCTTCCCTTCTAAGGTACTTGGATGGCTGAGTAGATCAAAACAGCAGGCACGCATTTATTGCTGATCACCAATTGCTATGCACAAAAAAAAGTCTGTTTTGGAGGTAATATTCTTATGCATACAGCTTCTATTTGACACACATGACACCCTGTCCAGCAAGACCCGTCTATATAGTGCTTTATTGTTTAGGGTACCATAGTCCTTTTTATCTGACTTTTTCAATGCTTCTTCCCCATGCTTAAAGACAGGTGACTATATGTACATTACAGCTTTTTAGATCCTCTCACTAAATGTCATTTCCCCTCCTGAAATATATTCATTACAGCCAACGCCTGCAAGCCAAACAGGGTAACAGCGTTTGATCTTTTTTTAAAGCAGCTGGGATTTTCTCCTTTTGCTTTCTTGTTGTCACATCAGGCAACCCCCTGCTGTAACTCAGAATAAGCGCAGGCTGCAGTCAGTTGAGATGAAGGCAGTACGCATCCCTAGGGAAGGAATTTTGGGTATCTTGTTACCCAAATGTTGATAGCATCCATGCCTTTTTAAGAATACAGTATTTGCAAAATAATTTCATGAATTCCTGCAGTATTTTTACAATCACCAATTAGATTGTATCAAAGCCTGATACACCTTTTCCTCATAGAATCTTTATGGTTGGAAAAGACCTTTAATGCCACCAAGTCCAACTGTTGCCCTAGCACTGCCAAGACCACCATGAAAAGATGTCCCTAAGCAGCACATCTACACATACTTTAAATAACTCCAGGGATGGTAACTCAACCACTTCCCTGGGCAGCCTGTTCTAATGGTTGGCCACGCTTTCAGTGAAGAAATTTTTTCATAATATCCATCCTATACCTCCCCCGTTTCTTTGTCCTATCATTTGCTACTTGGGAGAAGAGACTGACCCCCACCTTTCTACACCCTCCTTTCAGACAGCTGTAGAGAGCGATAAGGTCTCCCCTGGGCCTCCTTTTCTCCAGGCTGAACAACCCTGGTCACAAAGGCCACGTAAGTAATTAGGTTACTTGCCTACGGCCAAAAAGCAGACCCATATCTGAAATGGGAATGGAGATTGAGCACTCCTTGTAGGTAGGCATCGTTGTTTTCTTCTGCCAAGTTTCCTTAAGGAAACAAAGTCTCCATCCATGCTGGCTGCTTTTGGCCTTTCATTAAAAAAACACAGGTGATAAACATCACAAGGAAAATGGAATTGTTTGGAAAACAGCTACTCAGAAGCAGGCACTCTGGATCAAAGCCTGTCCCAGACCCCTTTTGGGGACGGGGACAGCCCGGCGTCCTGCCAGCCTTGCCACCTCCACAGCCACCGGAGAGGCGGGAGGCTCCCCACAGCCATTGCAGCTGCTCCGCACGCCCCTCTCCCCCCGCCTCGGTGCTCGGGCCATCTTGAAAACCCTCTCTAGCGGCGCCCCCGGGCACGGCGGGACGGCTCTCCACACGCAGCTTGGACCTCTGAGGGTTTCTCCCCCTTCCGTCCCGTCCCGCGGCGTTATTCCCAGGAGGCAACCGCCGCCCGGGCTGTAACAGAAGCGTTTTACCCGGCTCCTCCCGCGGCCGCTAGAGGTCGCTGCCGCCCTACCAGAGGAGCGCGGTGCGCGGCAGAGGGATGCGGGCAGACGGCGGAGCGGCGGCTGCTCCCTGTCCTGGCCCCGAGGCCATTGGGGAGGCCTTGGAGGGTGAGGATGGCGGGCTGGCACGGTCTGGCCAGAGGGGGTTGAAGCTTCTTCAGAAAGGGCCTTTCCTCCTCCATTGCTCCTCTTGTGCAAGCGCTGCCGCTGGCCTGATACAGTTCACTGAGTATTTGCCCCCACTACGTGCAGAGCTTGGCCCACTGCTGCGCCGGAGAGCCAGCACCGAGCTGCGCATAGCCCCTCTGTGCCTTTTGCATATCTGAAGGCCATTTGTTTTGCAGTGGACTGTAAACTGAAAGGAAGGTTGGGAACTAGATCATGATCCTTTATAATTTCTTCTCATTCACTAGGGAATTCCGAGTATTGACCAGCACTACATCTTATTGTGATGTGATTAAGGTGAGGTATTGTATGCTTAGCATGAAAGTGACTAAACTAACAAAATATCCTGCTGGTTTAGCAGTAAGAGATCAGATTTTGATCTTCTAAATCCAGAGTGACTTCAGTGAAGGATTCAGGACTTCTCAGGTGGAAGGGACAACAGAATTTGGCTACATAGTTTAATTTCAGTTTTCCATCACAAGCTGTGAAGGATTTACCAGCAAATCCATTAACCCTAGGGAATGCATTATACTTACCTTTTTTCTTCTCAGTAGTAAGTCAAAGCATAGAGCAATGCTCAAATGAAGCCATGGGAAGAGCAACTGCACTTGTGTACTTGTGACAGGGTAGGTGCAAGGGAAGCAAGTCTGACATCAGGAAAAATCTCTGTTCTTAAAGAAAAAGCTGATGCAACTTCGTTTTCCAAACAGAAAATAGCCTTCCAAGTTTTCCAACTAGTCAGGATGATGGATATTTTAGCCTTACTCACAAGTAATGGCAGGCCAAGTATTTCCAATGCTTTGCCTCTCCCAAAGCCATCAAAATTAAAATAGCCAATCCCAGAAACTGCTATATAACTCTGAACAGTTTTTCCAGTTCAGTGTCTTCACCTCCTCAGAGTGGCTCATGACAGAGTTGAAAAGAGCAGCAAAAAAGGTAGAAGTGCAGAACTGACCATAATTCAAAAGATGTCACTGATCATAGACATAGGACAGCCTCTCAAATGAGATGAAGAGGCAAGAACTGGCATTTATGGTTCCTTCGTTTTATAGATTAGCGTGCTCTGGATTAGTAGAGGTGTTATGAATGAAGAGGGAAGACAAGAGAATGAAGCATGGAGAAGCAAGAACTATCCAGACCAAGGTCATTAAAAGTAAAATTGCTTCTCCTTTTGTACTTGCTCTTTCAGAACATTAGCTATTACCATTACTTTGATCCAAAATGATGTGGTGCTTCACATCAACCTAAGGATCAGTCTCATCAAACAGCAAAGTGCAATAAGTCCAAACCAGGACTGGGTGTCAGAGGTGCTCTCGGAATGCAAATGACAAAACAGGCGCAGAAACAATGCATTATAAGAGGATTTGATCTCTACGAAAGGAAGAGCAGAAAGAATGATTTAATAATGTTGCTGATGAGCAACATAGTATAGTATGTAGACCTGTCAGCTGATTTGGTATATCTGAGCTGATAAGCCTGTGTAATGAGAAGATACTTCTTTTATTTTAACGTGATTCCATTTCAGAAGTATTTTAGGATGGTGCATTAACATGCAGCAAAAGGCTTACCCAGTTTCTAAAGCTAGAAAGCTGGGGAGGGGCTAATTAACAGAGAAAAAGCAGCTAGCCTACTGCAGGTTTGCAGGACCTTTTAAGTGTCTGCTCACTCTTTTCTGCAGTATGCTGTAATCTTGACTTACAAAAAACCAGGAGCCACCATCTTAGGTTATGGGATTTTATGGCTCATGGGTAGTGTTTGAGATACATGAAAGGGATGTTCTTTCAGCATTGATAGGCTACTGCATGCTGGCCTTTGCTGGCAGTGATGCACACACAGAGTTCCCTCTCCTGGGCTATGTTAGGACTCTAAGCACATACTGGTAACTGAATTACTGCCATACTATAAAGGGGAAAAAAAGGGTTCGAGAATGGAGATATTAAGAATAAGGGTTACATCTATAAGGCAGAGTAGAAAACTTACCACACTGAAGAACCCTGCCAGAGGGAGTATGTGTTGCTGGCTGTGATGTTCCCTACAGCTTCCTTAAACTGAATACCAATACTGATGTCAAGGGACCATTGTATCAGCCTGGAATCACACACATTTCAGAACTATTTTCACTTTTTTCTAAAAGATTCTTCAAGAGCTTTTGAGTCTCCAATTAATGCAGTAATTTTATTCTACAACACATTTCAAAAACCTATGAGATCTGTGAAGGAAATATGATCCTAACATTTGCCTTTCAAATACTTGGTGCAAGTCAAGAACAGTTCTATAATATCCACAGGAATGCCTTGTTGTTAAATTCATTTAGTGTGGATATATTTCAGATCTGTAGATATTTGCATAATTAGCATACTTGATAAATAATTGCTAAGTTACAGTTAATTGTCCAATTAATTATGAGAAAATCAATTTGAAAATTGGAGAAGCCTTGCAAGTTGCAATAAGAAGTCTGAAGAGCAGATGAAAGGAAAAGGTAAATTCAATTAAAACCTCATTTAAGTCAACTCCATCATTTTTAAAACATTGAGGAGAGGTGGGCAATTTCCATCCTACTGCTGTGCGATACCACTTCTCTGCCACTGAGGTTGCTAACACCATTAGCTCTGACCCTATTAACCTTTCCACAGCAGCTCAGGCTACTGCATAGAGGCCATTAGTCTCACTGAACTCTGGGCCCACTTTCCCTCAGGAAGGTTCACATACGAAAATGGAGAGGCTTGAAAGCTTCTCGGTTTAATAATACATTATTGGGAAGTAGCTTTCTATGAATTGGAGGCTTTTCATTCATTTTTGCAGGGTCTGTGTAAGGCTTATAGCAAATATAGCTAGAGCATGAGTACACATGGGATGCTGCCTCTAACCCTGCCTTCAGCTTTGATGCCCTGTCTTTAACAGAGCTGTTAGCAGCAAACTTCAGACCAGCTTCTACAGAACGTGCCAGTCTGGGCCACTCTGGGCGTACAGGACTGTGCATCCTATTATCCACATCAGGGGGAACAGAAAAGCCCATTTAAGGTTTGTTTTTTAAAGAGGAAAGAAAATAGTCAGAGTGTTGCAGTCGAAGAGCTGGAGAGCAGAGGGTAAATTGCCCTTTCCGTGAGCATTGCAGTTGTTTGAGCATGACAAGACAGAAGGACTGCTCACCACGGTAGGGGGGAGGCAGCAACTTGGAAGAGGCTGGGAAGTTCTGATGTTCACTTTCTTTGACCACTTTAAAGCACAGCCTTTACTTTTCACAGGTTACTTCCCAAGCCTCCCATGTCTTGGCCCTGCTTTCACCCACCAGTAGGTTTACTTTTTCAAGTGTTTGAAGTGAGGAGACAGTAACTGAAGTTTTAATATTGAATGCTTTCAGATGTGTATTTATTTTTAGTGAACACTCTCTGTTGCTCCCTCCTTTCTTTGTTTTTCCAGGTAATTGGGTGCGCAGGTCCTTCTTTGCTATTGTCTTCTGATGAACTTTTCCCCATCACGCACACCTTCTTGATAGTTCAGAAAGTCTGCTGGTACACTGTATGTCTTACTGTTTGTTTTATGATACTAATACTGAAACTTCCTTATTTTTTTTCCCATTTTTCCTGGACTACAAAATTACACACCATGTAAATACAGTCACTTAAAATCTCTGCAAAGTCTCATTTTTTCTCTATCAATGATCCCCTATTTGACATAAGCCATGTTAGCATTTCCTCTCTTCCTCTGCTTTCCTATCTCCTCTATTTCCAGCTCTATGTAAATACTGCTAATAAGGAGAACACAAGACCTGGCTATTTCAGCATGCCAGTGCAACAGATACTCCCCGAGAAGTAAATGAGGCCCCCCTTTATGCTCCTGTGACTTTTTCTTTCCAGGGTGGCTGTGGATGGAAACACAAATACAGACAGATATCCCAGTTTAGCTGACAATGGATAACTGTATTGAGTGTAAGTCTTCAAAATTCATGAAAATGTTGAATGCTGGATGTTTCTTAATGCTTTTGACAATAAGCTGCTTTGGACAGGAAGTTTATTTTGTTCACTTTGAAAAAATAAACGATTGCAGTCCTTATTCAAACATATCTGTTGCTAATCACAAATTACTGACACTCTCCAAACAACCTTTCAGTTATTGCTCATGTTCTTTTTCCTTGACATTTTTCTCTTTTGTTATTTCAAATATCCACTTCAACATGGCTCTGGTTACTTGCTAACCACACACTGTGCGTCTTAGAGAGATGCGCTCTTAACACACCTGTGTTACCTTTTTCATCAAAGGAAGCAGGGAGTGTTGAGTTGTGTTTGGCATCAGGCAAAATCCTGGTAGAAATTTGAGAGTGGAGTTCAAGGTCACCATAACAGAAACTCATCCTGGTTCTAGAAGGTAAGTTTGTCTCAATTTTAAAGAATCTTTACCAGAAGGTTAGCCAAGCAGGCTGTTACCATTATTCATGGTGTAGGGCTGTATCAAAATGCTGAGCTATTTCTCAGTTTTGACTCTTTCGCTCAGCAAATATTGGAAAGTTCTAATTAAGATGGAGAAAAAAGAAATCAGTCAAAATTGTGCAGCTGAGATGAATGCAGCGTCAAGAAAATGCTGAAAATCTGGAAGAAGTATATTTGCCAGAAGTAGTTCTGCATAGGGTAGTATCTTCTGCTCAGCTCCACCAGAGTGGAATATGCAGTGGTAACTCATAATTGTTCTATATATACATATGAAATAAAAACAAATATATGCCAAGCTAGTCTGAAAACTAGCAGATTCGCTTTATGATGCTCTTGGTCTCACCATCCACTACACCTAGGGCTGGGAAAATGGTGGATTTGTAAAATGTACATACTTGTATACTCTGAGGCTGAGCTGATGACCCAGTACCATATGGTAAAGGTATTTAGGGGCAGTTAAAATCTAGTGATTTTACTGAGTGTGGGCACCTTAGCAGATCTTGAAGTATGACCTTTCCCTTGTATGTGCTCAAGTTAACTGGATGTGGAAAAAAACCCCAAACAGTAGAATATTTCCTCATAGTAATATAGGGATTGACATATTCAGGTTGCAGATACTGAGGTAGTTTGGTGACAGAAGGGTTGTAGATCCCTCAGAAATGCCCAACATGTACCTGAATTAATCCCTTCGTATTCCTGATCCCCATCAGACATTTTTTGAGCGAAACTCATCAGCTCCAGCATGCTGGAAGTAACGCAAGGAGGCGAATGGAGGATGTCCTGGTGTCTCCACGTTGGTGTACAGGTCTTTCACCAACCAGGTACTACCAAGTCCCAGATGACAGTGGCAGTTTCCCTTCTGGGCTGCATTGAAATCAGCATCATCTTTCTGAAGAAGCCATGTTGCTCATCGTTCCTCAGAAGGGTCATTCAAGAACTGCTTTGTTCTGTTCTGTGGGACATATACCAAACGGTATGGTAATTAGGGCCTTTGCCAGACTCTTAAAAGGTAAAGGTTTTATATAAGCCTGTTACAACAGCCTCAAAACCAGTTGAATTTACAGATATTCACCCCTGTAGTTCTGTGCCCAGTAACCCCAGCCATAGAGCCCTTTCCCACCTAGTGTTACAGTGGCACGTTGATATTTGTAACTTGTTATTTACGGATAAGAAGGTGGCATTTCAGGGGACACTAGGTCTCCTGCATTTAATAGGCTTAAGCTAGAGGATGGGTTCTTTGCCAAGTTCTTCCTTGCTGTACCACTTGATGGCACACTTGCATTAGCGCACTGCAGGCTGAAGTCAGGACGAATTGGCAAGCAAATCCTGTCCAAAGTTGTTCCACTTAATTTGTTTTGCATCATGAATGCACCTGTTTAATTGATTAAAGGAATCTAACACTGTAATATTGAGTAGGAATAAGCAGGGCATACAAAATAATTATGCCAAGAAAGCCCTGTATTTTGCAATTTTAATCCCACATATTGCTTGGATAATTCATTGCTTTTTCATTTTTTCAGGAAGTTTGGCAAGAAACTTGCCATTGCCTTACTGAGCCTTTTCTTCCAAGGGTGGCAAATTCTCCTTGCTCAGTATTTTCTTTTCTCTATAAGGTTTGTAGCAGGTTTGTTCATTGCATGTGTTCATGCATGATTCGGGGTTTTCTTTTGGGTAAAAAGATGCAATGAATGGCTATTGAACTAAACACCAATAACTTCTGTTTGGCTAGATGGTAAATGGAAATTAATTTATGCCCTCTGAGTAATAAAATTATGATCCAGCTTTATATCAAAGGAACATTCTCCAGTGGGCTATATGAGCTTGATAAATGAGTATAAACTGTTATCACATATGCCACTTATCTCTAGATGGTTATAAATACCTCAGCAAATGCTGCAGTTGGTTACATGCCACAGATAGAAACAACTTGGTGGTCTANTAAAAAAAAATCCAAAACAAAACCAACTCCCAAACTTTAGCTGGTCCACAGTGTAGTTGCTAACAATCATTCCTGCCATGATTTTAACTGTCTGATCCCTTACTTTGACACTTCATCAACTCCCCCAAGGACTGAATTAGCTAGTACTTAACCTTTCTTCTGTAACTACCGTTGGTTTAACTTTTTGAATTTGTTCTCTTCCTTCCCCAACACTGCTTCTCTACTCCTTCAAATGCATGGGTAAAACATGGGCTGGAGNACTTAATTTGTTTTGCATCATGAATGCACCTGTTTAATTGATTAAAGGAATCTAACACTGTAATATTGAGTAGGAATAAGCAGGGCATACAAAATAATTATGCCAAGAAAGCCCTGTATTTTGCAATTTTAATCCCACATATTGCTTGGATAATTCATTGCTTTTTCATTTTTTCAGGAAGTTTGGCAAGAAACTTGCCATTGCCTTACTGAGCCTTTTCTTCCAAGGGTGGCAAATTCTCCTTGCTCAGTATTTTCTTTTCTCTATAAGGTTTGTAGCAGGTTTGTTCATTGCATGTGTTCATGCATGATTCGGGGTTTTCTTTTGGGTAAAAAGATGCAATGAATGGCTATTGAACTAAACACCAATAACTTCTGTTTGGCTAGATGGTAAATGGAAATTAATTTATGCCCTCTGAGTAATAAAATTATGATCCAGCTTTATATCAAAGGAACATTCTCCAGTGGGCTATATGAGCTTGATAAATGAGTATAAACTGTTATCACATATGCCACTTATCTCTAGATGGTTATAAATACCTCAGCAAATGCTGCAGTTGGTTACATGCCACAGATAGAAACAACTTGGTGGTCTATTGGATTTTATGACTTCATGAAGAATGTATTAAAACATTTATTAGCTCTTTATATGCAGAATCTTAATGGCAAATGTAACTGACCTGAATCTGAAGATAAAATGTTTCAGGGATTGGAGTGGAATCTTCAGAGGGTGGCTGACTGTCATAGGAGCATCTTCTGTTCAATGGCTGGTATCCAAGTTCTAAATAAGAACCTTGAGGGAAAACTGGAACCACCTCAGTACAAATGACTGAGTGCCAGATGNCCTTCAAATGCATGGGTAAAACATGGGCTGGAGGTTTAAACCTCTAGAGAGGAGGAGAGCTCATGCTTTTTATTCTGCCTGGAACAATGGAGGAGCAGAGTGGGAGCCTCACAAATAAGCGTCATGGGTAGGGAGCACATGAGAGGTTTTCAAGCGTACACTGTCCTGACTTCCTCCATTACCCACTGAATTGCATTGGCAGCAATAATTGCAGCTTCAGGAAAAGTAACTGCTAAACAATGATAGCAGTAAAGCCCTACAGCCTTTCTCAATTAAACTAAGTGGAAATTTAGTCATTGAGTACTACTCCTGAAACTGGCTGAGCAGAATAATAGCAAGTGCATTGGTAGGTTGGAGAATAGTTCAGGGCAGGAGAAAGACTGCTTGCTTTGCTCTCTCACCATCTTTTTTATGGCCCTCGTCTGAAAAGTCAGTGGCCACCTCTGCCCTTTATCTGATGTTGGCATGGGAATAAAAGCAACAGATTGCAAGTTGAATCTACTCTAACAGAGGTCATATAAGCCCATGAATTTAGGAGAGGGCCATTGTCATCTCTTTAGCCATCATTTCTCTTGTTTTGCACCAGCAGCTTGTACTTCCACCATTATTAATCTGTGTCCACCACTACCTCTTGATCTTTGAAGGCTATTTTGGTATTGTTAGTATGTCCTTTCTACCCTTTCTGCTTATCCTGGTACTTGCAGTTTGTTATCAACACCATCTGCAAACATCTTACATTTGTTAACACATTTTACTTTAGCTGTACATACAAAGTAGATCTTGTCTGTATACACTCCTGTGTGAAGGGGAACTGGAATCACTTTTAGTAATAAAGGAAATATCTTTATACTGTTTTGATGCAAACTACCCAAAATGAAGCAAACAAGAAGTCATTACACTTAGTGAATCTAGGAGATTTTTTTTTTCAAATGATATTTGAGAGAGCATTTATTTCAGCCTTCATAAAGGAAGCAAAAGTCTGCCTTAATGAACATTATTTGGGATAAAGATGGGGTAGGAAGGTCAGGTTTTTATGGAAGAGAACAGCCTGCAAATTGAGAAGCAATTTGAGCAGCCTGCAAAAGAGAACAGCCTGCTTTTCAAATCCTTACCTCTAACTTTTCTGCAGTGCCTAGAAACAACAACCCATTTAAGTAGAAAGGTTTTGTCCAACCTTTACATAATGTAACTCTTTCAAAGAGTGCTGTCTCAAACAATGCTGTCACTTTAGCACCTATTAAATGAAAACCATGCAAAAAAATAAAGAAGGTGAGATGAATTTAATGTTTCCCATTGCAACTTAAGTGAGGTATTCTACAGCTCAGAGTGTTCACCTGTTTGTAGAGTATACGAGATGGTGGGTTTACATCCAGAGTTTGAGGTGACTTGTATCAAGGCAAATACCTTGATGGAAAACAGCAGCATGGGAGTTGGTACGATAGGTAGCAGTGGCATAGCAGAATGATAATGATTTCTGGAGAGTCTGCTCAGTATGCTGGGCATGTCAGTCTCCAGGGGACGTGGGCTATAATTGGTGCTGGGGGAAACTGGCTAATTTCTCCCCTCCACTTCCTTGTGGCAAGGCAGGAGGTTTTATCCTAATAATGTTTTTGTCAGGGGATAACATTGCTTCCCTTCTCACATGCATCAGGCCTTTCATGAAGCACAGAACTGGCTGATTGCATGGATCTGTGCTGCTCAGTGCAAAACGGGGTATGAAGACATGGCCTTACACTGTCTCCCTTAGGTCAGGCAATTCTTACTTACTACAGTGCAGTTCTTATGTGAAGTATCTGGGCACAGATTTCTCTATCCAATTTGTTCACAGTGCTATCTAAAACTTTGGAAAGCAGGTAGACACAGCATATGTTTGTGACCTAAGAAAACTAGGTGCATTCACCTTGTCTACCATCCAAAACTTGTCCACTGAACTGAATGTGTGCAGTTCTTCCCATAAGGTGACCAAACCCTTCACAGTGCTGGGGTCTAATTTGAAGTTTCCTTTTTCCCTTTCATCATCATTTCTTGTGCCAGTCCCTTGTTGCTTTTGGTGTATTTCGAGCAGCGCTTAACCCCAGCCCTTTGTGACAGGCACTTTATCAGTGCAACAAAGCATCTCTGGGCTTGTGGGAAACATAAGTCATCATCTGTCTGGAAGCAGCCAAGACTTACTACCAGTGTCATGCAGAGTCAGAGGCTGAGAAGAGAGCACTTGTCAGCTTTACTTCGATAAGCGCATGAGTGTGAAAGACATGCCACATGAAATTTCCATTACAGAGATCACCGGGAATCCATGAGAACTGTGAGTGAGTGTAAGGAGTCAGGCATGCAGGAATTTATTCAAATCAGAAACCTCAGGCAGTTCCAGGTATTCCTGCTTTTCTCAAAATTGTTTTACAAGATCAAGAGCAGATCATCCTTTACAAAGGATATCAAGATAGCAAGATAACATTTTCAGATTAACCTTCCTATATTTTTCCCCTCAAGCAAAAAAGGTGAGAAATTATCTCACAGTAGGAAAGCAATTTTAGTGTCATCCAAAAATGTTTTAGTGCTTTTCCACTTACTTAGTACCATATTCCTGTTTCACTTAAGAGCAGTGTACCACATCCTCCTTGTCTTTCCCTGACACTGGCAACTTCATCCACCGGTACAAGCATCCTCTCCCTTCAGGTTTGAAGAGGGACATGAGAGCGGATGTTGGAGTGGGATTTCAAAGGCTGAAAACTCCAGCTGTCGTTACAATGAGAGATCAGAAACTAGGATCATATTCTAAAGAATAAAGGTTTTGAGGTGCTAAAGCAGCACCTCAAATCATGTAGCTACATGAGCAACTCACAGCAAAGGAAATGGCACGCGTTATGCAGGAAGATGCTGACTACAACTTGCCAATGAAGAGGACTGGCCATCAGCTGGACACCTAACCCTCCAGTTCAAACATGGCTTTGTGCTTGGTTTCCAGGCACCAACTTTGCTTTAAAAGCTGATTGCAGTTCAGGAAAACAAGCTTTTGTTACTTCTATTCACCCCCTCACATAAAAAGCTGCACACTTTGAAGCTGGTGACAGCACAGTATATTTGTACAAGTTAAAAATATTGTTTCACTTAGGAAAAATAATGCCCTTTTGAAAACTGCTATTAGTTGAAAAAATGATGTAATATGCATCTACGGTCTTTCAGACCAATGTTACTCCCGTCAAAGTATTTTCTTCATCAATACAGTGCTAAAATAGCATCACTGCAAGAGTTCAGCAGCCTAGTTTCAAGAACTAAAGTCAGATAATGGTTACTTTTGCAAGACAAGTAGAAGCAAAGTCTGCTTGTGTCAATCAGTATGAAAATGTAATTTAATTCAGTGCAACAGAAATCAATTTTTCTCCTAGGATCTAAGATAACTAAATATCACACAGTCAGCTTAATTAGTTTCTGATATTTGTACAACTTCACCTTTAAACTCTGGAAAAAGCACAGTTCACATGTTTGTTCTTTATAATTCCTTTCTGTTCTGCTTTACTGCTTGGAAGAAGGAGGCTTAAAAAGCTTTACAGGGGCAATAAAATCTTACTCCAATTCAGAATTTTTTTTTGGTGACCAGAAGATGGAATCGACGCTCCACCAGCTCCATCAGGTCATCTCATTAGTGTCACTAAAGCACGCTTAGCAAAAGGAAGAACACAAAACCAAGGTCCTTAAAGAAGCTATTCTCATTGTTTGCCTTCCCTAGAGAAGTAGCAGCACATGAACTGCACAAGGCCCCTCATCCAAACGGTTGCCTGTTCCTCCCCAGAGTGTATCTGTCAAAGCCTTTTTTCAGTATCAATGGCTTCTCTTAAAACCCTTGCTCTGCCACCTGGTACTCAGGCCCCCAGGTTTGGGCTGAGAGCTCTCACAAAGAAGCCCAAGCCTCTCTTCTGCAAACTAAGGGTCCTGTGCCTTCATATTGCCCTGCCCACACATTCCCCAGCTGCATTTTCAGGGCTGTCACACTACACAAGGATCTGCAAGGATCATTTGCTTACCAACACCAGAACAAGTCTGCGTGGGCAGACCCCCTGCCACAAGGGGTGCTCAGCCAGTCACCAGTGCACAGGGCACTTACCCTGGGGGCAGGAGGCCAGCAGCAGGGTGCAGGAAGAACAGGGCTGCTCCATTGAGGAGGACAAACTGGGATACACAGCTTACCAGGCCACAGCAACTTCACCACTGAAGGGCAAGCTGCCAAGCAGNAATTTTTTTTTGGTGACCAGAAGATGGAATCGACGCTCCACCAGCTCCATCAGGTCATCTCATTAGTGTCACTAAAGCACGCTTAGCAAAAGGAAGAACACAAAACCAAGGTCCTTAAAGAAGCTATTCTCATTGTTTGCCTTCCCTAGAGAAGTAGCAGCACATGAACTGCACAAGGCCCCTCATCCAAACGGTTGCCTGTTCCTCCCCAGAGTGTATCTGTCAAAGCCTTTTTTCAGTATCAATGGCTTCTCTTAAAACCCTTGCTCTGCCACCTGGTACTCAGGCCCCCAGGTTTGGGCTGAGAGCTCTCACAAAGAAGCCCAAGCCTCTCTTCTGCAAACTAAGGGTCCTGTGCCTTCATATTGCCCTGCCCACACATTCCCCAGCTGCATTTTCAGGGCTGTCACACCACACAAGGATCTGCAAGGATCATTTGCTTACCAACACCAGAACAAGTCTGCGTGGGCAGACCCCCTGCCACAAGGGGTGCTCAGCCAGTCACCAGTGCACAGGGCACTTACCCTGGGGGCAGGAGGCCAGCAGCAGGGTGCAGGAAGAACAGGGCTGCTCCATTGAGGAGGACAAACTGGGATACACAGCTTACCAGGCCACAGCAACTTCACCACTGAAGGGCACGCTGTCAAGCAGCACAACCAGAGCAGGGCTGGTGGCAACAAGAAGTCCCAGCAACAGCCCAGTGACCATCAGGCAAGCACTCAGGGATAAAGCAAGTCCCAGCTCAAGCTAGGAAATCTGGTTTGCTTAGCAGATTCAGGTCAGGCTCAGCAGAGAACAAGGCTAGTCCAAAACTCACTCTAAAGCACAGTGCACAAGAGGCATAAGCATGGTCAGACCATGCCAGGAGAGGCTGATGAGGGTAATTAGAGTCTATTAGCACCCTCATACCCTGCCAGCTGGCTCTTCTCAGGCTAGTTTGCATCAAGTATTGTACCACTGGTCCATGAGCCACAGTAGACACTTTGGTTTCCAAAATTCAGACCTCATGTCCTCAGCTAAAAGAGTTTTACTTCTTATAAATGTTTTAAGCAGACTCTTGTACCCATCCCTCATCCAGGATGAGGTTTGTAACTTGAACTAAATTGGCTCTTGAACTTGGGTTTGTACCTCTAAGCTCAAGAGAAGGGCGATTTTTGAGACCCCTGTGTCTTCTATTTTCCAGTTTGCCCTGAAACACTATGCTTTTCCCTCATACACCCTTCTGGCTCCATAGTCCTTTTCCAGACTCATTCCCCTTCCCTGAGCACTATCCTAGAAGAACAAAGCCAAGTCCATGAATTTCATAGGCATTTGGAACAGGCATGCTCCTATGCTCCTACTGTGCCTATAACCCAACCTGAAAAGCCCAAGGTCACATGGGTAGTAGAGGCTGAAGCACAGATTTCACACACACACGCCTCCCCATGATTAATGTCATGTTCTATAGACCATAATGAGCAGCTTTATGAAACCATGCTCACTGAAGGGGACTTCACAGCATACCATAGCTATGCAGAATTTTCTTGGTAACTGTTAGTTGGAGAGTGTGTTGCTTTAGCACAGCTATGTGCTCCTTTAAGTGCAAAGTCATGATGTGATAAAATGAAAGATGGAAATCTGCATGGCTGTGCATCGTGCAGTGATAAAGATGATTATAACCTCCAGTTCTCTTTAAACTTACCAAGGGCAATGGGGTGAAAGCTTAGTTAATCAATCCTGAGGAATCCTTTCCTGCTATCTTTTCCATCAGTGAAGGAATGAAAGCACAAATGATGAAGATGATTCATGCCCAGCAAACAAAGGCATAAGAAGCTCTAAGTGCAGTTGGCTCAACACAGCTTAATTAAAATGAGCATTGTAGGAGACTTGATAATGCCCTCTCAAATCTCTTTTTGAAGTGGCTACATCCCAATTAGATAGGGTCTTGAGGTAAAACTGCTCTAAAATGGAAGGCAAATAGCATGTTACTGTTTGTCCTACCCTAACATTTAGATAAGTTGGGGCAGGAGGCAGAACTAGTATTTGAGGGAGGCTACATATGTCAAAGTTGTATTGAGATCACTGTGGTTCTGTCACACATAGCTGCTTGAGGCTTTCAGAGGGCTTAACTGAGTGAGAAGTTGGTTAGTGGCAAAAGCTGACGCACAGTATAAAAACCACAATCCTGCCCTCAGAAGTTCACACCAGAGTTTCATTATTGACTCTTGGATTAGTCACAGTATTTCAGAGGTAAAGATGCTGAGAAAGGAGTGTATGGATATGTATGAGCATGGACTGATTGTGGAGGGAAAGAGAAAAGCATAAAAACACTAAAATTCAAACCGGCAGGGAAAGCAAGCTGCGGTGAGGCCAAGACTCTGCAGCATATTTGATTGCCAGTGATGGCAAGAATTCTGTGTGAGTGAAGTGATCATGTCCCTGTACTTGGCACTGGTGAGGCCTCACCTCGAGTACTGTGTTCAGTTCTGGGCCCCTCACTAAAAGAAGGACATTGAAGTGCTAGAGCATGTCCAGAGGAGAGCTACCAAGCTGGTGAGGGGTATAGAGAACAAGTCATACGAGGAGAGGCTGAGGGAACTGGGCATGTTTAGTTTGGAATAGGCTGAGGGGAGACCTCATTGCTCTCTACCACTACCTGAAAGGAGGTTGTAGAGAGATGAGTGTTGGCCTCTTCTCCCAAGTGAATAACGTCGGGACCAGAGGAAATGCTCTGAACTTGCGTGAGGGAAGGTTTAAATTAGATATAAGGAAGAGTTTACTGAGAGGATGGTCAGGCACTGGAACAGTCTGCCCAGGGAGGGTATGGAGTCACCATCCCTGAAGGTATTTAAGAAACATGTAGTTGTGGCGCTTCAGGGCATGCTCTAGTGCCTCAGATTGTTGGGTGTGGTGGTTGTTGTTATGGTAGGGGGTTTTTGGGTGTGGTGCTGTTGGTGTATTTGCTTTTGGTGTTTGGGGTTTTTCTTTGTTTTTGGTTTGGGTTTTTTTTTTGTGTGTTTATGGTTGGACTTGATGATCTCAAAGGTCCCTTCCAACCAAGAAGATTCTGTGATTCTGTGTGTGGTTCAAAGTCCTCATCTTCATTTTCCCTTTTAAGCTGATCATAACATGCAAAATGAAGCTCACCTTTCTAGAATCAGGGCTCCAGTCATTCTCTGCTAAGACAGAGAATTTGACCTACAAATACACACATTAAAAACATCATGCACAAGGCATCAAAGATGAGAAGCCTAACTTTTTTGTTAATAAAAGATGATATTGTAGCATAACCACTTTACTCAAAGGGGTGGAATTTTCCAGGAAGCCTCAGAAGCCTCAAAACTTGTAAGGTGCATGCTTAAATCTCTGCAGGTCTGGTTTACAGCACAGGATGATTTGGGAGGAAAAAATCAATCCTCTAACCATAACGGTGCTTGTTACTGCGAACAACAGAATTAAAACAGGCTAAGTGAACAAAAACAAAGGAAAGATCCCCCTTAGGAAGAAAGACTTCTGTAACAGAAAATACAGTTCATTTTCCCTGTATTTTGTTAAAGATTGGCTAGTTTCAAATTGCAGCCTTTAAAGCCCAGTATAATGGACTGCAGTGCACCATCTTGTCAGAACTTCTGATGAGAGCTCAGCTCAGGTCTAGGTTTGTTTTTCAGCCTTACTTGCAGCTTTCTCTTCCTGTAAATTGCTGGGAAAACTACTCAATTTCAACTTTTTCCTGTATTGACTTGGCTCTTATCCTCTTATATCATTAATTTTTCACATATACTGGGAAGTTGGCTGGACTCTGCTACATACAGCCTTCTTTATGCTACTCAAGGGGCCTGATTTCATATCACAACTACCATGTGGATTAGGCTTGGATTAGAAAGACATCCAAAGATTTTGCATGTCTCTCAGCTGGAGAAAAATGATGTTTATGTGGTGCTGGGGATGCTGGGAGATATTCATGTCAGGAGTTAATAACAGCTTGAATTTCTGGATTGCAGTGGCTGTACCCATGTTTGGCATAGATCAAGACCAATCAGAACTGACCTTTGAGACCATTGATAGAACAAATATTAGCACCCATTGTAATACTACTTTCATCTAGTAATGATGCAGAAAAAATATGCAGCCCATATAGAAGGAGGAAGGTACGTATCATATCTGTCTGGGACCTGCTGGTTTTCTGTACTGGTATATATTAAGTTCCTATGTACAACAATGTCCTAAGATCCTATGTACAACCCCAGAGCAGCTTTAAATGATAACATGTCCAGTTTTGCTCTTGAGAATCATTGCACTGGAAACAGCTTTCTCATAGTCTGCAGTTTCTATTGTGTTAATCAGTCTGCCTCAAGAAGCTGACGGTGTTCAGGCTGATGTATTTGAAAGTAAAGAACAGGATTCTCGAAGCAGTTGGGCTTAATTTTGGTTATTTAATAAAACATAGCAAGGAATTGTCTAATTAGCAAATATAGTCTGATACAAATTGTCCAATACCAAACATCTGATCCTGTTGGATCTTTGGTGAACATGAAGGGCTGTTTATTACTAGTGCTATTTCCAGTGTGTCTTTTTTTTCATTAACCTGCACATAGGTAACTCTCAGCTAGCCATCTTGTTCCTCTGTAGGGTAGATGTATATAGATGATGTGATGCAAAAGGTGTTCAATTTTAGAGTGGAAGGGTTTCTCACCCTTCAAAACTACAAACACCCCTCAAACTACAATTGGCTTTCTGAAAACTGGCAGTCACACCACTGTCCCTTATGTCGCTGTTCTGAGAGAATGGGTAGGATGTAATTCCCTTCATCTCACACAGAAACTACTTGGCCATGTTGACATTTGCAGCCCTGTGGGATAGCCCCAGCTGCTGACCTGTTTGCTAAACACTAGTTCAACTGTGTCAGTTCTGTCGAAAACTATTTTCTGGCATTTGTGTTCAGCTCACACGATTTTGCAGTACCTTAGCCATGATTGTTTCCTTTCTTGAGGAAAATAACCTCTCAGCTTAGGCCATTGAAAACCTGGGTGTTAAATGCCTTTCATGGCTTTTAGCAGCACTGCATGCCTGCCTTCTTTATAGTGAGAAACCATTGCTGTTCATAGCATGTCTGTTTCTCATGCTTCATGTCTGTAGTCTGTTAGTGGGTCTGTTTCTGAGAACCTGCATGGCATAAAATAACTCTGAACACTCTGGACTGTGCAACTGCATTTATGCTTCAAAGCAAAACTCAGAAGCACTGTCCCTTGTGAAGCAGAAGCAGCAACATCTGCCTTGGGCTGTGAGGGAAGCTGAGTCCTCAGAGGCATAAGACCCTGAAGCTATTTCCTTCTGTCAGTTACTCAACTAAAATCATTGGGAAATTACTGAGGACAACACATCTAATTAGAGAGATCAGTTCTGCAAATCATGACAGCACTACACAGTATGCATAGTTCCTTCAGTAGCAAGAGATGAAAGTCACTCACAGGGTTGCCTGCAATTCTTTGAACGTACTCACACTGTGAACAGCATAGACAAGCACTAGCTTTCTGATTGCATAGCAGCTCTTGCACTGCTAGATAATAATTCCAATTGGAGGACAGCACTTCTACTTTCTTCCTCCGGTTCTGTACTGAAGCTCCACGGATGTTCCCCACATCTCTCCTAGTGACCAGGTTTTAATAGGTATTATGCCATTGCATTTGAGAGGAAGCTAATCCCATAAACTTAACTGGAGCACACTCCAATGATTCGGTGTGTGTTTATATTTTACTCAATGAGATTAACATGCCAAAGACTTTGTGATTCAACTAGAGAAACAAATGCATTGGAGCAGGAAAAAACTTCAAAACTATACATGGAAATGAGTTCAGTTGTATTAAATAGTATTTTTCTTCCAATTATTTTATTGAAAACATCCATATGTATGTGGAAGCACTGGAAGAAAATATTGAAGGAGATAGTCTACTATTCTGATAGTAGACCAGAATTAGAAATTAGTTTGCAACCCATTTAGAAAAAAACAGTGGCAATCTGGGTGGCCTTTACAGAAGTACTCTAGGGCATTCATTTCTTGAATGTCACGCTGAGACCAGGCATTGTCTTATCAGTAGTAGGGAGAGGTCAGAACTGAAAGAGAAAAAATTGATGAGCAGATCGTTGACTTGGAATGAAGGACTTTTACAGTATGAGAAAGATTAAAAGTACTCAAGTGATTTACACCATCTGAGGATCTGAGCTGGCTAGTTTAGTTTTGGCAACTAGCCAACCTAAAGGGTGAGAATGGAACTCAGCAGTCTGCAAATAACTGAAGGCTGTTAAATACCAAGGAGGAAATGAGATGATTTAATGAAGCACACAGAGGTGTAACTAGAAGTGGTTGGACTTAATTAAGGGAAGGAAAACTGTAAATGAGTATTCAGAAAGCTTCTTGCTAATGAAATATAATAGTCTGCAAAATCACCTTTGCCTGAGACTTTTAAAACTGGATGTGACAGAATACAAATGTCTAGCAGGTCAAGGAAGATTGTGTGTTTATCTCATAAGAATTTATAGTTACCATGGGGCTAAGCTAGCCGAGGCTTCACAATCTTGGACTCGTCATATTGAATACTTCCCAACAGACACACCAAATAATATGTGCATCTTACCTGTTGCACACCATCATGTATGTTTGAGTCATAAGCACATACCCACTATATTTTTTTGCTCCCTTTAATGTATAGCTGCTCCTCTTCCTTTTGAAAAAAAAAAGATAAAAATAAATATCCAAACCCTAGCATGCTTAGTAGAGAACTGCCTTTATGGTTAAATGGAGAAAAGTGGTGATAGCTATGTGGCAGTGTAGCCACGATAGCACTTGCCAGGGCTCTTGGATGAAAAGATGTTTTCTGAGTTGTCTCAAAATTCTTAGAAAATATCCACCCTGCACTGAAAGCACTGCAAAGGGACTACCTGTGGAGTCACAGGCAGGAGAGAAACTTGGGCTCAGCTGGAGCATTTAGGTACCTCTATGATGCAAAGAAGAGGCAGATAATTGTTACCGTTCCCTTGACATTAAAACCAGTAGCAACAGACTAGGGGAGTGACATTTCCATTTCTGAACAAACTGTGAATCATTAGCTCAGATAGTTGAGAGATGGAGAGTATTCTGAATTTGCTAAAGTGGCCAGATCTGAATTTATTTCACAGCTCATTAGGGAGATGTGTATAATAAATTATCTAGCATGTTATGTTCAGCTAACCTGCCAGTTCCCTGGTTTGTTTTATGCTCTGGGTTGCTGAATGTGAATAAGTGAATAGTGCCTATTTGACCAGTGTTTCATTGCACAAATGACAGAGACAGTGACTTGACAGAGCTTTTTTTCCTTTCTATCAAACCTAAAATGGTTTCTGACAAACCTAGAGGTGATTTCCTGGGCTCTATATCCATGAGGGCTGTTTCCAGTTGATAAGAAAGGAGCCATTAGCAGAAGAACAGAGCTACCTAAGGGCAGGAGGGTCTATTTTTCTTTCCTAATTGGCACCCACAAGGATGGTTCCTCTCTGACAGTAATTTCCATTGCCCAGTGGGCAGGATTTACAGATAGGCTTTACATGTCTTGTAGACCTCAAGGACATGCTGGACACAGGCTCAGCCTTGCTGTTTTGTTATTCACCTTGGGCTGTGGTTTCCTCTGGATGCTGCACAAATTTGAGCTGTGGGAAAAGGCTTCACTTCAGTTTCCAGCTGTGTGTTTTTTTGGTACTTGACTACACAGTCCCAGTTTGCTTTGTGGTCCCACCTTTCCATCTCTAGAGTTGTGAGAAGGGACAGCTACTGATGTGGGGGAGAGTGGCAAAGCAGGAAGAATTCCTGTGTGTATTTTTTTTTTTAAACAATTCAGCTTTTCAAAGAAGAGGGGCTTTCTATATTTTTTTTTCCAGAATTTGTACCCTTTTGGCAAGATTTTCTTATTTTTACTTAATCTTTTTTTTCCTTTTCTTTGTTACAGTTATTACTTAAAATAGGTCTCTACAGAGTGAGAAAATGTTTCATTAATTTCTTTGGTGCTTCCTAGGAAAGAATAATTCATTACTGAAACTAGTAATATATATACATATATATGTATGAATGTATAACAGTATTTATACTTTTTATAGCAAAAGGTTTTGATGATGAACAGGGAGCTTTTATGAGATGTTTCGCTGTGGAGTGTTTCCATTTCCTGTCAGCACCATTCATCGATGGGATTGATTTTTTTCACAGACCGGCTGTTTCAGGCCATAATGCTGGCTGTATCAGACTGCGTGGGGACAATTCCTGTTTCCTGTTCTTTGGCATGTTTGCATTAAATCTGATCTAAACACAGAATCTGTACTGGCTGTCTATACAGATTTCCCAGTTGATTTCATTAAATCGCAACATCCATGACTTGGATATATATTTTAGATTGAAGTGTGCTTTATTTAGTGTTCTGTGAATTGTTAAAAGGAAAAAAAACATCCAGACAAGTATTGGATGCTCTTATCTCATATAAGGAATGCCCTGTGAAAGAAATAAGTGTGGTTTTACTAAATCAGATTTCAAACAGCTATAGAAGACTGGTGCTCAGATAGACTCAGATTCTTCCATAAAGTAAGTCACAATGTAGACTTTAATTTACAGCTGGTGTTAAGGGATAAGCAGCATTCACAGATATGTGAAAGCAATACACAGCTGTTAAGGCACATGAACCCAGTGGCCTCATTTTTAAAACCAGTAACTGGGGCAGGCTGTGCCATGCTTCTGTTTTGCCAGCTGTGGACAGGGAAAAAATTGCACTCACTTCTTTATATGTGCTTTGATGACAAATGATCTGTTGGATCCAGGCACTAGGGCTAAGAAACTGTCTTTAGTCCCCTATACAATGGGTAACACTACTAAATATCCACCCACCCCCTCCCAACACCCCTTTCACACACCCACCCACACACCCAAATAGCTCTGCAAACTTCCCATGTTTTCTGACACTGACCTAAATAGGGGATGGAAACAACCTACTCTATGCAACAGAATGGAGGTATTTCCATTTTCTTCAAATCATACGGTCTACCTTAATTGCTTTCCTGTAATAATATAGTGATACGGTGTTGACTTTGTATGAATAATTCAGAGCAGTAAAATGATAAAGCTATCAACAAAAGATGGCTTACGGTGATTATTTAATGCATTTCATAGATATTTCAAAGACAAAAAGATATATCTGCAGGTGGAATGTGAAATACTACATTGAGAATGCATACAAATGTATTAACTGTATTACTGGGCTAGAGGAAAAATACATCAGCTGAAGATAGTGAATAAAACATTTTTATATTCCCTGAATGTATGCTATCTTATTTTATTAAATAATGAACAAAAGATCTTTGCAAAATTCAGACAATCTTTTGTGTAATAGGTACACTTTAATTTATGAAAAGGAATGGGAAGACTCTAGTGGGTTAGTTAATAAATGTGGCAGTATATATGCAGCAGCAATATCTCAGGGGACAGATTTTATGTGTGGGCTACACATATCAGAGGGTGCTATGGCTTTACATTAGAAAAGATGCCCTGCATGCAAACTCTTCTTTCTTTGTCCCACGCGCTCCCCCAGTCTCCAAGCACTGCATGGTGACCCATAGTAGCAACTGAAGGCAGGTTAAAAACAAAAGATGAAATGTTGGAGCTCCAAGTTTTCAGGCTGTGGTAGCGTTTTGTGCTGCCTCTCTGCCCCAAGCTAGTGCTAGAACCGAAGGAACTGAGGGAAGCAGCTTTTGAGAGCAAAACCTGCTGTCTACTAAATGTCCTGATGGCTTCAGCTGGACTAACAAAGCTGAGTGATGGGGTGAAGAGCAGCCCACCTTTCCACAGGTCCCCAGTTCCCACAGTGCATGCCTGTGCATTTTGCTGCCTGCTTGGAGCATGGGGAAGGGGAGGAGCCAACTCATAATGCAAAGCAAGATGGCGATCTCATGTGCTGCTCCACCACCCACCCAAGCCAACCACCAGACAAAACAAGATGTTTTATCTAGGAATCTTCCTGCATGCTGAATCCTTGCTTCTGCACTTCCCTCTCAAGTGTCCTGATATAAGCATTTGGAGAAGTAGAGTATGTATGGATGCGCATTTGTAGAACAGCCTGAGGCTCTTGGCAGGTGACATGTTCAACTGATGCCTCTGCTGTAGAGGCTCAAAGCACTGTGGTGTATCCATTGCTGCCCCATACCACCCTCTCAGGAGCAGTATGGGCAGAACCAGCCCGCTCAAGAGAGCTGCAGACTTTGCAGCCCAGACTACTTGACTAAAGTCCACTGCTGGTCAGCTGCTGTGGAGAACAAAGACTGTAAAGGTGGAGGCTTTGAGTTTTTAGGGACAATTCTCAAGGCACTCTTAAGTTTGGAGCACATTTTTCTTTATGGAAAGCATTTATCTGTACAGTGAAGCACTTTGTGTCCATTTATCCTTGAGAACTGCAAGCACCACTAGAGATCTGCCCCTGAAATAAGCTTGCAGATTTATCTTGTATTAAGTCCTTGTTAAATACATATTCTGGTTTTGTATTTTGGTTTGTTTGGGTTTTTTTTTTTTGTTTTGTTTTTTTTTTTACATTCCTCCTGATTTAAAGCAAGTGAAAAAAGGAATCTTCACTCTTCAGTATCCGAGAACAAGAAAAAGGAAGTCCCAATTGTCTTTTTTCTTTTCCCTCTCCATTCTGTTACCCTTTACACTATTCATTTACCTGTTCACTATTAAAATAACTATCTGATGGTGGCATTACTTGGTGAAATGATACAGATAAGCTAAGTGGAGTGTGACAGATGAATTCCGTAATTTGAAAGCCTGCTAGCTACAAGGTAGTAAGCATTGCCTTTTTCTGTCTTTATTGACTATTAAAAATCCATTTTACAGTGCATACTGTTCCAGTGACACGGTTTGCCATGAAAAAAGTCTTTGATTTTTTTTCTGAAACTAAAAATCTTACCTTCTGAGTTTGGGTGGCCTATGTAACATTGGGGTCAGTTATTCAGGCCAGAGAAAATACTTTGTTTTGTTAATAATATGGCTTTTCATTAGCTTCCTAGTATGTACTTCTTTATAATAGGTAAATTAAAACCTTGCTTATTAATTGCAGAGCATGCAAGTGCCATTGGCATTCTTTCAGTACAGCCATGCCAAAGCTGTTGCTGGCCAGGATGTGACAAAGGGAGAGATCTGAGATTGTATGAATCCATCTGGTCTGAGTGATCCTGATGGGAGATCTGGCCACAAATCCCTTTTAATTCCTTTCTGTAATTGCTTTCTGCTCTAATTGCTTTGTGAAAAGACAGAATGATTGTCTTTTTGATAAGATGACATACTTTCTAGATTGAAACTATGAAGTACTTTCCCACTTTAATGGGATAGGGCTGCTTACAAACTCACTTAGCTTGTCTCATTTTGGCTCAGTTCTGTTCAGCAACAAACAGCTGAGGAGTAACTTCATTAAACATGTGCTGTGTGGCAGGGGAACACTGCTTTGCCAAAATCTATACTTATTGTTGAAGTATGTTATTTTAAAGAGGGAAAGCTAAGATTTCATTATACATTTACTCCCACAGTAAATATAATTGTATTTGTCTCGCATACAGCAAGGTTCATGGACTTTAATAAACATCAATTAAACCTAACTAAATCATTTACTCTGCCAACAAAATGATAAATGTCCATCTTCAAAAATCAGCTCTGAAAATAGGCTTTTATTTCATGTATATTTCTGTTGTTAATCACACTGTGTGAAAGGCCAGATCTTGATCTTGATCTTGATCTTGGTTACCCACAAAGGAATGACAATAACTGCTGGGGGTAACAGATTTGTGCAGATGTTTTCATAACACAGATCTGGTCTGCAATTGTGAATGTTGTAATGGTGGCCTTGTTCTTGATTCTCTGCTGGCAGGTGTGCCACTGCTTTGAGAATGGAGCAGTAACTTGTCTCAAGCCTAGTGGGAGTCCTGTGCTACTGGAAGGCTTTTTGTAGCTGAAATCTAAAGTACTGATTCTGATTACCTACAGCATGACTGGAACCCTGTCTACCTTTTCTCAGAAATCTGCTAATCCCAAAATTTGGGTCACATAGTGGCTAAAGGGGATTAGAAAGCAGAGCTTTTGTTCTTTGTGAGTTTCTGATGGTGGGCATCTAGAAGGATACTCAGAAAGCCCAATCTTCAGCACACAACTCCATGGAAAAAGGAGTGCTTTTTTTTTCCCCAGGCCTTAATTTACCTTCTGTCCACTGGCTATGTATGTAGGAAAGATACAAAAAGCAGTGTCTTGTGCTGGATGATGTGATTAGAAGTGATTTGTAAATTTCCAGACTAAAATCATCTGAATGAGTCAACAATTAAACTGAAATCTCTGTAAACCTTCTATCCCATAAAATGTATAAAATGTTAGTATCCTTCTTACATTTCAAAATATTTTATTTTTTAAGTGCTTCATTTAGATACTTTTAATCAAGGACACAAACATGCTGGTGTTATTCAACCAAAACCAAGTTTCTTCTGGCTGCTGCAAAGAGTTTGACTTCAGTTTGTGTTATTTCTGAGCTCAGCCTCCAGATTACTGTCCACTGGACCCCCCGAGACCTGCAGCTTTTTGTCAGCTCCCTCTGGCCAAACGCCCAGTCCATGTTAATGCACTTGCTGTGATTTTCAAAATTCTGTGCAGATGGTCTTTTCCTCTGGAAAATTTGCGATACTCAGTCTCACATTTTCCTCAGGGGAGAAATATATAATTTAATTTGTGGGTTTCAGTAGTCTTACTAATGACTTTCTGCTTGTTCTGTTGTTTTTAAGTAGTTACAGATGCTTCACTAGCACTTTTGTATTGTCCTGTATTATTTGCATCAGTTGCTGGATTTCAAGAGGGAGAGAAGTAAACTGTACTTCAGCTTCTTGGAGACAAAGCTGACAGAGCTATTGAAAATGAACCGCATGCTGCTGCTGAGATTTTGCCTTTTTGGGTTGTGCCTTTTGCAAGACAGCTGGAAACGTATATCCGTGTGAGAAACTACTGATACTGAAATGCTTGTCTCTCAAAGTCTAAAGTGCATGAAGTAGGAAACCATTAACTTTTGGCTCAGAACTTGCCCTTTAGCCATACACAGAACATTATTAAAACAACCTTTAAGGAGTTTGCTGCTGAAGATATCTGACTATTTCTTTATCAGTATGTCAGCACTGCTAACTTAAGGCATGGGGCTGAAGAGCTTAGCCTGTTTCCTGATCCAACAGGTTCACAGGTCTGCCCAGTGCCCCACTGGCAATGAATCCAAGTCTGCACCTCAGCTACATAGGGGAACTGCTGGGCTGTGTGTGTAGGATTCTTGGGTCCTCCACTGTTCTTGAAAGTACCTGTCACTTTGTTTAGGGGTATTTTAAAAAGATGTGCTGCAGTAGTTAGCATATAATAAAAAAATTCATACAAGAAGAAATTATTTCATCCTTACCTTCTGGTAAGCCATGCAAAAACAAGATAGAAGGTTCCTATGTTCCTGTTCTGAGACTTTCTTTTTTATCCTTGAGTGCTACAGCTAGCTGAAAACAGAAATGTTTTCTGGGAGAATTTTTGAGAGAAACTTATTTTTTGGCCTTATTCATTAAAGCTGTGGGGGTTTTTTTCTGGCTGAAGAACCATGTATTTAAGTTTAAATGGGATCTAGTCTGCTAAGGATGTGCTCTGAAAGAAATATTCCAAGGTGCAGTTTGTGGTTCCCTCTATGAGGGTAGTCCTGTGCTTAGCTTATACCAGTGGTCAACACCACCAGCAGCGGTCAGTCTGCTTTGCTCTGTGAATTCAGGGAAAAGCTGTGAATTCAAATATTCATTAGAAACCTGAGGCTCTGCAATACATCAATATTTTTTTTATTACTAAAACTTTATACACCAAGAGTTCACATTGCGGCTGGGTGCTGTAATAGCTAAAACTTAAAAAACTGCAACAGACAGAGATTAAGTTTCTTAGTTATTTTCCATGTCTGTTGTGCTTTTGCATGTAAAATCAGCTTTTTTGAGAACAGAATGAAACTCCAAAATACCACTGTATTAATAGCAGCAATGGCAAAGCAGGTTCTTTATCTGCAAAGAAACTTTCAGGCACGGCCAGTTCTTCTTGGGGCAGACATAATGCCAAGAGGTCTGGCACAGCAACCACTAAACTGGATGGAGTCAGATATAGCATCTGTGGTGCTTGTATGTGGTTTGCTCTTGGTGGAAAGTCACAGTGGAAAGCAAATTGGAGCAAGGTCTTTTATAGTAGTGACGACCACAGCTCTGGGAAGAAAGAAAAAAAGATGGAGACCGTGAAGGTACAGCATGGCTGCCACTCATGCACAGTGAGTAACCCTGGTCAATTCACACCTCCCAGTCAGCAGCTGGCAAGGATTATGTTTAAGTACATCTGCATCATTACATGGTTTGCCAAATGTCTGACAGCTTGAGGTGCTGGGCATATGGAAAAATAGCTAGTGGTCAGAAAACAAAAAGCAAAGCTATGCCTCGTTGCTTTTCAGACTGGATACAGGACCCATCATTTATTAAGGCTGTATAGGAGGTCTAGGAGTGTGGTCCTTTCAGATGCAGATTCCAGTCTACTTCTGTAAGATTACACAGGTAAAGCAAGATTCTTGGCATTTTTCCCTATTTTTTTTTAAAAAAAGAATGAATTTATATATCACATCAGCTTGTGGAACTAGCAATAACTGCATCAAGTCTCCATAGACAACTGTGGATTTTTCCTTCACACTGGTAAATTTCTAGCCCTGGAAGATTGTAGATGTGATTCTGAATTTTCTTTCATTTCACCCTTACAAATAAGCAGCATCTTCAGGCTTTTAGAGTACTTCCTACAGTTAAGTATAGCAGGAGGACATTGTTTCTACCCAGGGGATTTATTTTACAGCATTTTTAAAGCCGTTTGTGAGTCTATTGCTTTCTGCTACAGGAAGTCCTGGTGAAGCATGCTGCTATTTTACCTGTAATCCTTCATTGCTGCTTCCCAGACTGTTAAATGCCACAGCTCTCCTTGTCACATCGATCTGTATGACCTTGGCCCCAAGAAGGCTATGGAAATTGCAGGAATGCTTTACAGAGACAGTTGTCAGCCTACAGACACCATCAGCTTTTTTTTTTTTCCCTTTTTCTTTTTTTAAGCAAAGATAATTCTGACAGCTGGAGGTAACCACATGGTGGTTGTCCTGACATTGTTTGCAAGCTGGTCACAGTCACTCCTGACTAGGAGCTGTTAAACTGGAACTCAGGCTCCAGAAGTGTTGAGTGACATGCGGTTGTCCTAATGTGTCAAGCAACAAGTGCTGTCTTTTGGCAGCCTGAGCTTACATATTGGCTCCTGTCAAGGTTTTAGAGTCTACTGCAGCAACCGTCTGCTTTGGTTTTGCTTGTCCTCAGAGCCAAACTACTTACCGCTGAGTTGTCACATGCTGACTAATATAAGCAGCAAGCCTCTCTCCTTTCTGATTTGCTACAGGACAAGAGACTTCTGTGCATTGCAACCTTCACACAAATTAGTACACTCTTTCCTGCAAAGTGCTGTACAGAAGCAAATTTTTTTTGCTTTAAAATGCTTCTGTGACAGTGTTGGTGTGAAAACAAAACATGAATAAATTGGGATGTGCCAGCAAGAGAGCACCAAGTGGAAAATGCTTTCTTTGCTAGGAATACAGGAGTTTCACAAGAAGCCACAAAAGCATTTCTGGAGCTAACAGTACTAATTTTCCTTGAAGCTCAAGTTTAAAACCCTGTTCTTCTCAACTCATTCCCGGTTGCTGTGTGGTATAATACCATTACATAGATGAAATGCATACTTGTTTGTGCCTCTACTTCTTTCTGGTCGTTAACAAAGGAAGTGACAGCAGGGCTGGAGCTCACATGGACCCCATCCTCTTGTGTGTGGCAGGACGCCCTGATGCTGTACTGAGATTCATCAACTTTATGTGTGTGGGCAGCTCGCTTCCCCTACAAACTGGTGGCATGGAGCATGAGAACACAGGCCAGATCATAAAAAGCACCCAAATGCTGCAGCACTGAGACAGGCAGGTCCTGGAGGAGTATTCAGGGTCCAGTGTTGCACTGTTAGGGCACCCTGTACCTGTGTAAGGGAGGCAGGTGTCTCAGCATGGGGATCTTATCTTGTACCTTATCATATCTGAAAAACGGTCTGATCTCCAGTGAAACCTCTTTCTGCTTCCCATGTGTAAAGAGTCGGTTTCCTGCAGTGCCTTAAATAGGATTGATTATGGCCAAAATATGAAAGAGAAGGCACTAGCCCAGGACAATACCCAAACTGGGATAGTGTCACTTCTTCATTATGGAGAATGGTAGCAATCTAGGGGCAGAAGATTTATTTGTGTACGCAGAATCATCTAGGGGAAAAAAAAATAAAGGAATATTTCAATCTGATAAGCATGATTGCATTTTTTTTTTTTTTAATTTTGCTGCATGGAAACATTTTTCCACACGTTTCAACTTGAAAAAACCTGGCACTGAGCAACAGCTCTAATGAAACTAAGAGAATCCTCTTTTGTTTGCTTGTCTAATTCTAAGGTTTCAGGAATTCTGCTGTTTCTCAAAATTATTCTGCTTTGAGAGAAAAATGTCACAAGAATATTTTTTAGTCACAAAATGAATGTAAAAAAAGATGGAATATTTTTCTTTTAGCTCAAGAATAATTTTTGGGCTGAACTTGAATATCAAAAATGTCATACTAAATGGCAAGTTTTCTGAAAATGTGAAAGTTTGTGAAAGAAGGAGGTTATGCTGACAGATGTTTCAGAAACCTAATTAATGAAGCCCTGAAATGAAAAAGACTGAGAACAATTTGACTACCTGTATGAGAAGAAATAACACATAACGTTTCAAAAGTAATAAAAGACAAATCACCCCAAGAACTTCAGACAAAAAAGAAGTATTTTCACTAACAGTAGTTAGGCTTCTTTTTGTCATTGTAAACTTTTAAAATATATATCTGAATAGAACTCTCTGAAAGGCCATGATTACATTTTGTGACAATTACTGAGGTTTCAGCATTTTTGTACATTCTACTTTAGCAAACAAAACATTTTGAATATTTTTTTTATGGTGAAATAGCTCCTTTAGGAATCTGTAGGTGTTCTAGTCAAGGTTGTTCTTCCCTCCAGAAGAAATTATTAGAGAGACCATATTGTTCTGAACCTCAAAATCTTTTCATCCAAATGAGTAAATCTTTAGAATTGCTTCAGCATCAATGAAAACTGTGTATTTGAACAACATTTTGTTTTTCCTGAAACTATTTCAAGTGACTCCAACTTCATCTTGCATGTAATAGTTTTGCACAAAAGAAAGATGCATTTAATCTCAGATGGAAGAGCATTTACCAGTTCTGTACTGCTGCTGTTTGTGAAAAATGGCTGTGCCTTACTGTATTTCTTTTCATCATCCTTATTTAGTGGCTGATCAGCTTCTGATAATGTGGTTACTCAATCTTACCCTGTGAAATTGCAATCCATTATCTTGTCAGGTTATGTTCTTGGCGGGGGATTAAAAAAATGCTGTCAATATTACATAGTTGAAATTAAGTGAGGACATGAAGTAAGCTTATACTGATGCAAAGTAGAGGGTATCAGCACCTGTCCTGCATTAATCTGCTCAGTCCTCTCTCTTTACACTGTGAAGTGGCATTATAACATAAAGCCACATGAAATACATGGCAACTTTTTGTCTACCCGTGCTTTGAGAGCTCTCATCCAACGTTGCTGCTGGGCATGAGTAAGGGTGCTGAGATTGGCAGGGAGCTCGTCACAGTGCCTTTCCTCAAGTAAGCAGTGGCACATTAGAGTGCACAAAGCCTATTGTGGAACCCTGAAATGAAGCCAAACATTTGGAAGCAAGTTTCTAACTTTTGTAGACTGAGGTGATATTTTATTAGGCAGAATTGATGATGCAGCAAGGACACCTCAGACTGTATTAAGCCAATATATGGAAACACTTGTTGCCATTGAAAGGCACAGCCTGGTTAAGGAGACACTAAAGGGTGAGTGTAACGTTGTAGGGAGTATTCTGTAGGTAAAGGTTAGTGGAATTTTCCTTAAAAGTAGTTCTTTGACAAGCTTGGGCAACATTTCTTTGTCTGCTTTCTAATACTGCCTTCTAATCTTTTCCTGAAAGAAACAGTGAGGTACAAAGCATATTGTCTGTGTAAGGATTTTAACATGAACAGTGTTGATCTCCCTGTCCGACTATCTGCAAAATGCCAAGACTGTCTTAAAAATCATAGACTTTGTTTTGGAAAAAAAAAAAAAAAAAATTGTTTCTAGACCTTTTAAGGTCAAGTTTTCAGATATTCCTGTAAGTTTCTAAGGTCTGAACACTTACCTAAGTGAAAAAGAATAACAAAATATAAAAGTGAAAAGAAAAAGGACATTTCACATAGCATTTCACATTGTCACATACTTCCAAATGCCTTGTATTTAGGAGAAAAGACTATCACATACTGCAAATAATGAGAGTTAATAACATCAGGAATAGCACAATTTGCGCTGATTTAATTTAAATAAGAGCAGAAAATTCTCAGATGCACATCTGTAAATGTAGTATTTATTGTCAATAGCATTAAAAGATTGATCTAGCAGGTCACCTACAATGATTTTTTTGGACCTCTTCATCACCAGGAGCATCTCAGGCTTCTTCTGTGCTGCAGGACAACAGCTGTTTCTTACAATATATCCAGACTGTCATCTGATTTGAGCTCTGGATCACACTGTACTTATTTTAGTAGAGAAGTAGGTGTGTGCTTATCTGCAACAAGGGTGGAGGTATTACTTGGTACTTTTTGCAGATAGAATTACTGTGCCTGTCTGTTGGCTTTGCTTATTTCTCTTACATCTCTTGGGGATATCTGTGGGGGATAAAATAACCTCCGGCTTTGGATTTGATTTGCACTGTGAATTTGCTTCTAATTTGCACCACCCACATCAAAGTTTAAAGTAAACACTAGAGTGAGATTTTAAGCAGCTGGCCAAACTCCATTGCTGTAATAGTCAGTGGTAAAACTTCTCCTGCAGGGACAAGGTGGTCACTTGAGATCTCTGGGATGTGCCTGCAAGCTGTTCCCTGGACTGTCCCTTCTAACAGCCTCTGAAGGATGTGGCCTGAGGCTTTTGGCCTTGTCACATTTTCATTGCACAGCTCACAGGGTCAGAAAGTCTGTCATCCTTTGCTGAGGAGCCCTGCCAATATAGCTAAAGGGGAGGAACATGGGTGTGTATCACTTTTGTTCTGTCCCTTAGAGCTGATGAGGTCTCCTTCAGACTTCAGTGTTATTTAAAATAGCTTTAGGATTGCTTTGTGCTAGAGTGAGTGCACTCTCCTTCTGTGCCTTTCTGTCCTATCCATTATTTATTCATTAAGAGATTTAGCTTCAAGACAGCAAGTTAAAGCATTAAGTAGTTTTAGTAGTAACACCATGGAGCTGCTTCTAAGTGGTGGGTTTTTTTTGTTGTTGTTGTTTGTTTGGGTTTTTTTTTTTTGGTGTATGAACATGTAGATAAAATGCTTTAAATTGATTTTGAGGCTGCTGACGTAAGCATGTGCAGGCAAAGAAATCCTAGAGGTTCATACAGTTTGGGTTTTTTTTTGGTTTGTTTGTTTGGGTTTTTTTACCATGCAGCCTTTATAAACGGTATTTGGGAATAAGGGTATCAAATTTCCCATACTATACACTGCAATCTTCAGATCCACATTCTTCATTTATAACAGCTCTGCTCACATACTTAAATTTCTACTGTGCTTCAGAAATGCATTCAAGTTGTTACTAATATGATATGGATAACAGAATCAAACCAAATATTTAAAATCATTAGCCCCCGCCCCCCCAAAAAATCTGGTAAACCTGTTCCTAAACTCTTGGCTGGATGAAGCAGGGAGCCAGGCAAACAAATTACTGTTACAGTGCCTTTCCAGTTGAGTACATTATATCAGATTCTAAAATCCTTCCTTAACAGCTCAGTAAAAAGAGACTGAAAGTGTAACTACTCTCCTTCCCCTGGTCTGAAAACATTAAATCCAAGATTGAAATGGGGAGACGTGAAGCAGCACTGATTAGATCAGGTGCAGTACCAGCCACCTGCGTAGCACAGCTCCGAAATAAAACTGGTGAGGTCACAGGGCACACCATGGGAACCTACTGGTTCAGACCTCCTTTCACAAGGGGATCTCACTGTTGAGCACTTGGTCCCAGCCATTCCTTCCCCAGCAAAAAGAATGGCAGAATCTCCAAAAACGGGACACTGATGTGAGTATGTTTGACCTTGGGAATCCGCTTTGCTTTAGGCTGCATGACCTGCAGTTCCAAACCAGGGCTCTGGAATCATGTGTCCTGCGGGCATTATTCAGTTCTTTGGCATCATAAAGCTCATGGGAAAGGAATAACCCTCCTTCCACCAAGCATTCAAAGTGCGTGTGATAAGAAAGCGATGTGTGAGGTGCTGCTGACAAGCATTTGGACTGACAGAGGTGACTCTCTGCTGCTGATTTAACAGTCGACATTCTGCAGACTGAAAGATGTCCAGTTCTCTGGGAAAGGAGGAGTACAAAACACCACCAAAGATGAAAAGGAACTTCAAAAGCGCCTTAAGGCCCCAGCTGAGATCTCATGAAATCCCTTTGTCCCAGGCTGTCTGCAAAATGCACAGTGCAAAGAGTCTCATGCAGAGAAGGCATGTGGAATGAGAAACAACAGTTCCCTAACACCTTGCAGGAAATCGGTGTCATAAGCAGACACTGAATGCTAAGCTTTAGTCCCTGCCCAGTGATTTGTTACCTGTTTTGTCATGACCTGCACAGGTTGATTTGATGCTTGTTTCAAGATACTGTATTAGAAGAATGCATAAAATCCACTATAGGTGTCACTTTTGTTGTGAAAATATCGGCAGGTTGGTTAACCAGAAATGATGGCCCTGCTGCACGCTTTCGGGACAGGCATTCCCTCCATCCTGGAAAAAGTGCCTTTCAGAAGGATGACTTAACAAAATGCCTGCCTGTCTGCAAAACAGCTTATGTCAGCCAAGTGCCGAGTGAGGAGACAATGTCGAGCCACAAATTGAGAAGAGTTATGCCCATCCTCGTGGCCCCTCAAAAATACTGGCCCCTTATATGGCAGGAAATTCAGTGCGAGTTGAAGCTGTCAGAGATGATTTAATTCTTGCTGAGTGCTCTTTGACTCCTCTCAGAGTCCCAGAATGAAGCTTGTACCGACGTAATGTGGATCAATAAATCTCGTCATAGGACTGATCACTTGTCCCCATGTGCTGGGACTCCTCATCTCCAGTGTTGGGGACTAAGATGAGGTATATATGACTGTACTGAAAGGGAAGATGTGCCTTTTGTCCAGTAATTGCTGTTTCCTATCTATATGCACTTCTACATAGAATAGGCTGAATTACTTCACATTGAGCCAGCACATCCCAACCCACTGATGATATTTCAAGTAAGTGCAGGACTCGTCACATCAATGGCAAAATCCCCACCACTTTTATGCATCTCCCTTTCAGAGCTCAGGTTATCAGTGGTAACTCTATCCCTGATGATTATTTTTGGTGGAGTAACTCTCACCCACCTTATATGCAAGTAATATGTTTGCTGTGGACATGGTGCTGAAGTCTAATCATTGATGTGGAATTTAATATGGTGAGGAAAAGGCCAGTCATCTTCAGGGAAACCCTACTAGTTCATGTTAGCAAACTATTTGGCTCTGTAAAGATTGTTGTTTATCAAAGTATTGAAATTGCATATGTCCAGCTTAGATTGAAAAAATAAAAATACATTTTTTAAGCATTTTCCTGGAATTGGTTCAGTTATTCAAGTATTCATTGGTCAGTAATAAAATTTTGATCATTTAAATGTCTGCAGTAAATCAAAAGTTTTTTTTAGAAGCAGAAGCTCAGATGTTATAACTTTAAATAATGTTATAAATATACCCACAGGAATGACTGCAACACAAGTTCCTTATTTATGCAGAAATTAGCTATGATAATCAATATTATTCTTTACTGCTTTTGAATTGAAATAAAATTAGGAATCTATTAATACATGCTATTATAGCCCACTGATTCATAGATTTTATGGCTAAAAGGGGATATTATATCAGTTTGTCTCATCTCTTGTAGAGCAGTTTATACAGTTTCATTATAGTAGTCTGTTCAAATAAGTGTATTCCACACTTGGAATTTAGGACTTCTGTGTTCTGTGGTCTTTACCTAGCTGTTTTTATCAAACCCTTACAGTTAGCCAATAATTTGTCACTCTCAATGTTCTGACTAGCTTATACCAAAATTTCTCTTTGTTATATTGACTCTACCAAGGAGTTCCTTGTACACCTGAAAACAGAAACAGGTGTACTTCCTTGATCACAATATAATCTTGTTCAAGTAATTTTTTTTTCTTTAGATGCTGGCTTGTTTTGCATCAATGGCAAGACACTATCTTATTTCAGTATAGCTAAAATTTCATCCTTATTTGTGTTAGGTAAGCAATATTGTTAGACACCTGCATTCCCACAGTCAGGGCTTTCCACTAACAAAGCCAGTGGAGGCATTCAAAGGCTGCATGACTGCATCAACAATTAACAGGGACATTTTTCTCAGACCTTAACAACACAGAAGTTTGTCCTGTAACATGAATGTAAAGCATCTTGGTTATGAGTTGGGGTTAGCCTCTTCAGTCAGAACAACTGGCTAAAGAATCATAAATAAATTAGATTAGCTCTTGGTATTGCAAATATTTTGTCATTTCAAATGCCCAGTCCAGTTACGACTGAGCTCAGACCTGTTCACAAGTTCAGCCCCTGCTAATTTGCTGTTTTCTTCTCCCATGTCTTTTCCATATATCTGTAAGCAGGACACATTTTATGTATGCAGGCTTGATCCTCCAGAACTTAAGCACATATACAACCTGATGTAGCATGGGTTATTCTATCAACAGCAACTACAGAACTCATGCATGTGAAGAAGAATTTATCTGTGAATGTTGTCAGGAAGGGAGCTTTAGTTTGGCAATTGCCTTCCTTTGGAAGTCCCCCTCATTCTCGTTTTTAATTCTTGCAGCAACTTATCAATTAGTTTCTCCATTACTTCATAGAGTTTCTTGTCACATCACTAGACAAGGTGGGGTGACCACTAAATCTTCTGTAAGTTATAGCAGAATCAAATAAGAGACATGTTCTATTCCCACCTTGCCTCCCTGAGGTATTAGTTGTGTGGTCACTTTTGTCCTGTGAAAGGTTTTTTTTTTAATTAATTTAATTTCCTTAGTGTAGCAAATCTATATGATTTTTGTAATAGCAATTGTAGTTTCCCTGAGAAATGAACTTAAGAACTTATTCTCTGTCTCCACTGTAAAGAGCGGTCTGTGGAAAACCATATTGCCCTTCTAACACAGTAATCCTAGGCAGCCCAGGGAAATCCAGGGAGAATGTCAGGATGGAAAAGTGCTGTAGATCTGTTAAATCCTATTAAAAAAGTCATACAAGAATAAATTAAGTTTAAACAAGGTTTGGGGACCCCTTTTAGAGAAAATTTGTTGTTTTAAGTAATCCTTAATTTTACCATTAAGACTACTTTCATTTTGCTGCAGACTTGCATTGTGAAAGTTTAATGTCAGGAAAAAATCAGAAAATAGTAAAATAATTCAAGCCCTGAATTGGTGTCTTTATGGTAATAATTTCCTTTACTTCATTTGAGTTTCCCTGCCAGAACTATGAGGAAAGCTCTACCCTATTAAATAACAGAGAGTCCATAGTACTAAATGATAGCTGGTATGAGATCCACTTCATATTTGCAAGCAACCCCTAAATTTTGCTGGTGGATTTCTGGTATTTTATTAATAGAGTAGATGACATCTGACATAATTTTATAGATACATACTAAGGGTGCATACCATACACACATATATATAACACATATATATAAACACACACACCCCTCTACACATATGCATGTATGTAGATTTTTCTCAGTAGGTAAGATTGGAAGTTGCTGCACTCCTTCCTGATTATTTTGGAGTTCTGGAATTTCAGGATTTGACTTCTTCCAATAGGGAATCTCTAGATGTGTTGTTTCAAATGTTGGTTTAAATAAAAAGAAGGGGAAAAAAAAAGAGCAGCAGCAATACAGCACATCACAATAGTAGGTTAAATATAGATGTGGATTACAGAGCCATTGTTTTCACTCCTGCTAAATAAGACAGTACTCTTAAAATGGAACACCACTTGACCTTTCATGTTTCATCAGTCTGTGATTGTATTTAGCTGATACAGGGAGGAAACATTTTCCCCCTGGAACTGTCTCCTGTTGATATGATGATAGCTTCTGCTGGGTCACACCATGCACAGGAGGCAGAAACCCAGTGCTCCAGAACACAAGAGGGATCTTGCAGCTCATGGAGGAGATCTATCCATGTCCCACAATGGCACACGCTCTTTTTTCAACTTCTCTCAGCTTGTGCTCTCTGCTGGCCATCTCAAACCACCACCAGTGCTCAAACATTCAAAAATCACTTACTTTGAAGTGGAAATTCTTGATGTGCAAAGCAAGAAGCAGATCTGCATTGTGGACAAGGTAAGCGTATTACTTCAGCACACTGGGGACATGCCTAGTTCACACAGTGACAGCTCAGGGACTCAGTATTCACTCTCTTGCGGTCTTATTCTGTAACAGAAATACTTTCATTCTTTTCTCTGGGAGATACTCAGAACTTCTCGTTAGTCACAGTCCTTGGCTGTTTTTCTCCAGCATTTTTACAAATAAAACAGCGCTGGTTTCTTTCAGACCTGGCTGCTCTGTGGGCTCAAGATATGTCCTTAGACTGTCTCTTGACACTTAGATTACAGTGTTTATTTCAGCGCATGATACTTAAACCTGTACTTCAGAACAGATATTCACTTTTTATATGTTTGTAAAGCTTAGCATCTCTGAAATGCTAAACATACTCAGATGCGCACTACCTATTAGATTGGGCAAGAACCTGGCAATTTTTAAAAAAAATAATTTTTGAACAAAGGGTCTAAGTTAAAAGAGGTGTCTTGTTTTGTTTTGTTTTAATATTGTGAAACAAAAAAAAAACCAAACAAACTATAATCAGATTGTATAAGTAGGATGAGAAGACTGGGTAGGAAGGAACTTTACAACACAGTAAACAACAGCTGAAAAAATGCTTCATAAATATTTTCATCACAGTTTTTATGATTCATTTTCCCTCAGCAAAAGAGCTGGTCTCTTGTGTGCCATTAAAATGGGAATCCTAATTTATTTAGAGTATAGCATTTTTCAATAACATAGCAGAGTTATGAGACTTACTGTTTTGGTAGAAGAAAAAAAAATTCCCTTATGCTCACTGGCAGCAGCTGGAACTGGTGGATAAGTGTGCTTCAAATGTTTAATTTAATGCCTTGGAAATATGCAGGGTGGAACACTACAAGGTTTCTAGTGTTCTTAATTGTTTAAAAGGTGTTTTTGCAATTTGTATGGCTAAAGGTAAATATCTCATTTGTTCAGTCTTAATGGGGCAAAGTATTTTTGAGATTTTTTAAATCTAGCTAAAGGGGAAATGTACAAAAATGGTCAAACAATGTCATGCTTATTAATACCCGTTCTATTGATAGTGTTTGCATTATTTGATTTACTTAGTGATATTTATTTATTAAAAAGAGTTATCTAAATACTACACTAAATAAGGTTTCAATGCAAAAAAAGACTGGGTTTGTTTCTTATTTTAAGCTTTCCTATAGTGTCATTAAAAGAAATAATTAAACAGAAACAGAATTAGGTGTAGAGCCACATTTCAGGAATCCCTCCATGGACTGTAGTCTGCTGGGACAATAGCAGTCCTATGTTTTAATCTTTATTGTGAATTTTATTGAGTCTGAACTTTTTCTACACCTTCTCTAAACCATGGACTTTGCCCCTGTAGCAGTGGAGAGAGACTTACGAGTCGAGATTGTGAAGTACTCCCTCTATAGAGGTAAAATACACACAGAGGAGCAATAACAACCGTAAACTGAAAGCATCTGCTCAGGAATCTCTGTTCAATTTACATGGCCATGGCCAGCAGCATGGACCTTTTCACCTTTCTTAATTTTTATTTTATTTTATTTTATTTTATTTTATTTTATTTTATTTTAATTTTATTTTATTTTATTTTATTTCTTTTGGCACAGTACCAAGGAATTGGTGCAAGTATAGCTGAGCTTTCTAAGACTGCCTCTTTAGGCAGTCTTAGATTTCAATTTGGATTTTGAATGTAGATTCACCTGGTTGCCTAAATCCCCTAATTTGCAGTGGTAATCCCTTCCTGAAGCAACCCTCAAAGTACAGAAGTTGTGTTTCTTACTGCCACGAGCACTTGTTAGTATTGTTGAATGTAATTTCAGTTGGTTATTAGAGCAAACATGAGACCATTTTACTGGATTATGCATAATCTTCTGCTTAATTAAATATGACATTGATACAGACCCAACATAACACCCTTAATGCCTGCTTTCTGTTTGTAAGGTAATTACAATGAGCTTAATTTCTTGGGATTGCAAGTAACTATTACTTGTCAGGGTTTTAATAGGAGAGACTTGGAACCATATATTTTAAAATGTATGTATTTACACTTGTATTGCATATTGTTAGTATTTCAGACTATTATGATTTAGCAAATGCATTTGTAATATTTTCAGATTAATAAATCTAAAGGAACAAACAATATTATAACAGCAGAAAGAAGATCCCTTTTTTCTTGACCTGATACAAACTCAGGTAGAGTGATTAATGCTGTGTGGTTAAATACCAGTCACTGCTTCCAGAGGGTTAGTTTCTATGATACTCTTGCATGTGCACACAAATACTATTCAATTAGTAGGAGCTCTGTAAAGTCTGAAAAATGGTGATATATCTAACTTTTTTTTTTCAGTTACACTATTTAGAAAGAAAAGATGTCTTGTGTTCTATATGGGGCTAGGAATTTAGAAGAGTGTGTTTGGCTGTGTGATCTTGAGCAACCAATTGACATCAGTAGGCTTTGGATACAGTATAAATAACTGTGAAATAATTCTCCACCTATAAAATGAAAATAACTTTATTTACTTTGGCTTTCTAACCTTATACTTTGGGGAAGGATCAGTCACGTATATTAAGTGAACTGAGTGGTTGCTATAAGGTCTTGGTCGTCTTTGCGATTGGCTTAACTGAACAGAATAAATACATATTTGTCTGATTTTTAAGCCTGTAACATACACTAGCATCATACTGCAGCAGGCTTTTCCACAGCCAGAAAAGGCAGAAAAAAAAATTGAAAGAAATTTGTAGAAGAGGAAAAGCTCAGACATTTTGTCTCATAGCCATCCCCTCCAGGAACTGGGTCTTGAAGAAAAATACCAAATCTTATAAAACTTGAATTAAATACACAAGAGTCAGCAGCACTGGCAGTTTATTTTGCACATGAATACTTTAAAAGTAATGTTCTTTATAGGAATATTATAAGAGTATATATTGTCAACCTGTTTTGGGGACTTTCTCTGTTATTGATATGACATTATGCAAGTAGTTTGATGCACATGAATTTTTCCAGTGACTTAGTTACTTAAAATATTTAAAGGTGTGAGATCTTTTTCCTCAGATTTGCTCTTGGTGCATAAATTAGCGAGGGGAAATGTCATAGAGAAGAGGCTTCAGATTTTGGTTATGGGAAGAGAAGGGAGGAAACACAAACCTGTCTCAAAACTTTTTTGCCATTTATTTTACAAAATGTCCCCAAACTAATTCTGGCAGGACATCACACACCAGTGATTTATAGTCAAGCAGGGGCTACTTTCGACTGTTGCAAAAAGGCTTCAAAAACGAGTTAGTAGGGGAAAGCTTATTTAAACTTGGCTACAACCCCGTCCATCTGTCCTTAAACTGGTATATAAATGCTCAGAGGATGTACCCTGAGAAGGTACTCATGTGAGCAGAAGTATTTGCACCCTGATGTGATGGCAGTAGGGGGACAAAAGGCACTGAAGTTTCAAGAAAGTATCCAAGTGTCCTCCTGCTCTGTGCACTGTCCAGGAGAGGGCATGAGTCCAGGCGTGTAGATCAGCTCTGGGTCTTCCTTCCCTCTCCACTCCCCAGGGAGGCAGGCTGGTGTCCTCCTGCAGAGCATGGCTTGGTGGTGCACAGAGCATCTTGCCTCCAAGGCCTGTGAGAAGATTTCTCAGAACAGAAAGGGCTTTACCCAAGCAGGCAAAGGCCTTACAGGAGGTGGTGACTGAAAGCCACAGTTAATAAAATTTAGCCAAGAAATTTTGCCCGTATTTTAACAGTCAGTCAAGGGGTGATAGGTAACAGCAGGGCAACTTGCAGGTAAACCTTCAGTCTCTTCGACATGCAAATCAATGCTACATTTTTGCAAGATGTTCTTCCATTGAAACATGAGTTGTACAGCTTTCTTGCTCAAGGACGGAAAGAAGTATTCAACAAGGAATTAATCTCTTCTTTGGCTAGTGTAAAACAACACTGGTGAGCCTAAATGATCACAAGTCTGCTTTTCCCTCACAGTTTATCAATTTCTATGGATGAAATTCCAGTCTGTCTGTAAAGAAGAGAGGGCATGTAATCAGTGATTTCGTTAGAAATATTTTCAATGAAAAAGATTCCCAAAATGTCTACGGATTTTGGCTTCCATATTACTTCGAAAAAGCTATAGAAAACAACAGAATATGCAAAATTTGCCAAGTCTAAAAAATAAAATAAAATATTTAATTTTTTTTTTTATTTTTAGCAAATAACCCACATTTTTCATTGTGAGAAACAACTTATGAAAAATACATAGCTACTCAAAAAATGTTTTACTTGTACGTTATTCCAAAAGCCTGATGTAGGTTAGTTTTAAAGTTATCGATGTGAAGTGATTTGATTTATAAATGCTGTTAAGGCAACTTATAACTCTTTCTGTTACAACATTCATTGTATAATATTTTTTTCTTCAAATTAACCTGTAGTAAAATGTATTTTCCCACAAGCATAAGGCAACACAATTAATTTTGCATGAGTTTCTGTTAAGGCAGAAACTGTTACACAATATAGTTTTTACAGAATAAATCACCTTTGGGGAAACCAACAAAGAAAGCTTTTTCCCATCAAAAGCCTCAGAGCTCAGTAGTTTCACGCTATACGATTTTTGCAAGTTAAGCTATAAGCAGAGGTGCAAAGTCAGGTTTTGCTGCTACACAGTGGCCCTCCTTTTCAGAAAACCTCTGAGGGCCTCCAGAAGAGATTTTGCTTCCTAAACCATGCAGAAAATTCTCCTTTCTTGACATGTTGCAAAGATGATGGGAGCTACTTTCCTACTGTTCCTTAAACCAGCCCTGCATGCATTCAGTGCCCTCTCCCACCGAAATCTCTTTGGAAAACCCAGTCAGGGATAGTTAAATGTTTGTGATAATGATATATACTGTTGGAAGGTTAAACTAGATGTTTGTGAGTGTAAGACATGCCATGCAATGCCTACAATGAAAGTCATGTGAACCTTATTATTTTTCTTAAAATAAAGGTCCCTTGTGTAGGGCCAGTCCTTTTGTTACACATTTTTGCCATGGCCAATGTAACTTACATAACCAACACTTCTTGCTGTTAAATATTACACGGTTTATGTATTAATGCATCATTTGCCAAAGATGAATTATGGATTATTCTGATTACTCTGGAAGGCTTGTCTGTCTCTGAAGGAGTTCACAAGCATTTTTTTTTGTAAAGCACCTAAAACAACAGTGTCCTTGTATCTGCATGCTATGGCTTAACTGACATTATTTACACTGGCATGACAGCAAAATCAGATCCATGCAGAAACAGTATCTCCAGTATCAGAAATCTATTACTTTTGCCTGTGGGTTGCAGGTCTGTCACAGAAAGTGAGCAGCCAAGAAGTACAGTCATTACCAGCTCTCTATTGCATAGTCATTTCTAGCAAATAAAAATAACTTCTCACATCATCACTTAGAGATTAGACATTCATTTTAGATGAGTAAATGCAATCACTAAAGTAGGCAATGAAACTGCAATGGAACCCTTTGCAGTACCAGGACATTTCCTTTTACATCAGACTGACCTCATTAGCTTCATTCTAGGGATGTATAGCAAAGTAGTCCTTTCCCAGGAAAGAGATTAATATTTTCATTTCCTTGTATAGTCTTTTTTTTTTTTTATTCAAGTTTTTCAATTACAATATTCCAACTCACAGGACTCTATATTCTTCCTTGCGGAGAATGAGAAGAACCCGTGCACTTCCACAGTGGCCTCATTTCATGCATAGGATTTTTAAGATCATCATCTTTCTCATTCAAGCAGTCTGTCATTAGAGGTGCTCTGCCTTGATGTCAAAGCCACCCAAAGGGACTGAATGACCATCTATGTCAAAGGTTCCTTGGTAAGACTACACATTGATGTTGAGTCCCACAAACTAGGGGTTCCCACAGCAATATGGGTGAAGGAACACAGACACAAAACTAGCTGGACATAGCTTATTGCTATCAAAGTTACTTTTTTTACATCCTTTTGGATGGAGGATTTCATGGCATCTTGTGTCTTTTACTGTATGTTTCATAGCATCCAGCACAATGGGTGTCTGGTCCTTGCTGTGAGGCACTGCAAGAAAATACAATACATTTACAAACATGTTACAAAGTCTGTGTTTTCTTGCCCATAAGAATTGAATCTTAACCCTATGCCCCCTGGTGCTGGAGGTGATGACAATAGTATTTTCTTCCTCAGTTACTAGTTACATGTCGTAGAAGTAGGTAAACATATTCAAATACTGTTGAAGCAATGCATTACACTAATTTCTTCTTGCTGTACTAGAAATTCACATAATTTTAATGTCATTGTAGCTACAGATTGTTTCAGATGAAAAGAGGCAACTAGACGTACTAATTTCTGCTTGCTCTTTGCTGTCACCATTCCTTTTTCAATATAGCTTTCTACATGGAATACCTGGAGAAATGGACTTTGATTTATCTAGAAGAGAGAGACTGGGTTGACAGGAGAAGCTGGTGACTTTAGGGAATTTAGCATTTGTAAAGGGACAATTTAAAGAATTACAGATGCTGATATAGAAGACTAATGCTTCAGGTGATACTAGTTTTCAAAGCTTAGGACTGACTGCAAATGATAGGTTTCATACATCTCTTATATTAGATAGAAAAGTCTAAGCCTGAGAGAGAAGAAAGAACGAAAGAAATAGTAAATAATTAATTCAGAGTTCAGTGAAAACAAGAGAATCAATTCTTTAGACACAAATGGTGTTTCATGAATAGAAGCCATTCTGGCCAAAACTAAAAGCCAGCTATGCTATCAGAGCAATGGATATTGCCAAAAGTGTATTTGTAGAGACAGATTCCCAGCCAGTGTGAAAATGTTCTCATTCCCAACAAAGTTACGACATTTTACCCCAGCTGCACATTTGCATTATTAGATCAAAGAAATTCACAGATTTTTGCAAATTACGAATGTACTGGAGCAGTATAAGACCATAGGGAGCAGTAGGAGTTTTATTAGTCTAATAGTTAATAAGCACAACCCATGATGGATATTTAGGTATATAATGGCATCTCATACAGGCCTTATTGTAGAATTAAAATGTGCCTTACCATGATTTACTGGTCCATCAGAACATGCTTCAAGTTCTTTCTGGAATCAGACCTGTGATTCTGTGATTCTTCACAAAATACGTGAGCCATGTAGTAACAAATCTATAATTACCTAGCAGTATATATTATTAGCAATTATTATAATATATCTGCCTACACTTAAACAATTCTGGATTTTAAAAAGTCCTTAAAATGCAAGCTTTCCTTTTTTACTATATATACAACCCTTGTGCAACGAGAGCAAATGGTGGCAGTCAGAGAATCTGTACCAGAAATACAACTCTTCATTACACCTGGTATTGTGAAAAGTACTTCTTAGATTTCTAACTGACCTGATGATGTCTAATTGTTCTCATATATCACCCTCATTTCCCATTCTTTCTGCTTCTCAGCTTCATACTTCCCCTCAGGGACCACAGGGGGTTTTGGGGCTTGCTGTCTTCCCACCTTTCCCTGCCTGCTCTCCACAACATAACTGGTTTCTTGACCAGTGGAAATGTCATAGGAGTCAGGGAAGGGATATGGGGCAGATAGAAAAGGCTTTGAGGTTCTATATTAAGTCCTGCTACTCATAGAACCACTTGTTTTGGCAATACATGTTCTCCTGTGATTTTTCTTTTGAGTTGGTTGATCTCACCCTTGCTTTTGTTTTCATACAGTCCCCCAAATAGTTTTTGGCCATCCTGTGCTAAGAATCGGTTGAATTTCTTGGGTGCACTGCTTGATTTTATACGTTAGCAGTCTGCATAGATATAAAAAAGCAAACATAAACCTCTACAGCCACTTCACAGAAAAGGGAAGACAGATTCAGAGACATGTCATGTGCTAGGACTGGCAATCAAAATGCAAACCAAACTCTAAACCTCACTTTCTTCCTCAAGGCAACCAGCCAAAATTAGTTTGGTTTTTTGTTTTTGTTTTTGTTTTTTTTTTTTTTTAAGTGCATATCCCAAATGTGAAAGTGAAAAAAAGTGCCTTGAATTGCTGATGAGGTAGAATTTGCAAATGATTGTATTATAAATTAATATTTCAATCCATTATGGCACAATAAATATTGCATTTCGAGTGCAATTTATTTTAAAATATAATAGTGCATTTATTTGAATATTATTTCCTATTGGGTTATTTTCCATGGCATAAGAGCCATGTGTTACATTATTTTATGCTATCATGATTGATGTGTCATAAAATAATGCAAAAGTAATGAAAGTTCCATACAGAGGAGAAATAAAAAGAAATTAAAATAACACAATGAAATGAACTTTCAGCATGTTCCTGAAGCAGGAGTTAAAGAAAAAAAAAAAAAACCAGAAAAAAACATTTTATATTTAATTTTTAAAATTTGAAGTCAATACAAGTTTACACATCCAGGGTTTTGCCAGAACAGTTCCATTTCCCTGGCAGAAAAGTATTGTGATGGAGGCTTCCTGACTGGTTCTGCTTTTAAGCTCTCAAGGTGAATGCAGCAACCTTACTCAGTTCCCTATAGCAAAAGGTCAGAAGGCCTGGAGGCATACCAGTTCTACTCAGATTTGCTCAGAAACAGATGAACGCAGTGAATTCTGTAAATTGAGGAATGGCCTCAATTCTGTCTGCTAACGTATTGCATTCTCTTTCACTCTCATCTTTAGCAGAGGAAGGAAAGGCTCTTTCTGGTGTCTGATGCTTTTTCAGGAAATTTCTTGCAGACGGAGAGGATTTTTTTTTGCTTATGTATAACTACCCAGCTAGTTGTACAAAGGAAGATAACATCTTTTGGGACAAATTTGCCTAGTTGTAAATTGACACGACTGCACCTGGCAAGCATGGTATTCTTAGATAATTTGGCCCATAGTTACTGGAAATATTAGTCAGTTGGATTATCTCATATGCTAAAGTTCATGGGACCACATAATAATCTCGGAGGTTACTAAGCAATATAGCCCTCTACTCCTGTATACTGGAACCAACTTGAGCTAGAACCATAGTTCTGAATATCTCCAGTTTCTGGAAAGACTGGTTTGAGATCAGAGCTAGCTGATTGACAGGCAGTTCACTGCGGTCTACTGAGTAAAATACTGAATTCCATATAAAGCCCTTCTGTAGTTGCTGACAACACTTGTCTATATGTAGTTACTTCTACGTCATTTCCACAATGGGGTCATCTATTTATATCTCTTTGGATATGACCAGCACACTGGTTCACCAGGCTAACAGGAGAGCAGTGTGGGACACACGGAGGGAGATCACAGTAAAATAGTACCCAATTTTTAATACTATCTTTGAAAATTAACAAGAAAAAAGTATTCTGATCTAGAAGCCAATTCATAAAACACAGATATCAGTCAGAACAGGAGTTTTCCTGCTTAACTTTATGTGAATGCTGCTGATTTCTAGTAATACAGTGTGGTCTCAAAGGAAGGACAGGGTGCAAAAGCAGTGATGAAGAAGCATTTATTGAGCGCTGGATTTAGAAATTACCTGGCTTTCCCATTAGCTGGTTATCTCTTTTGGGGTCAGATCCTAAGCTGCAGTAAGGTGAAGTCACCCTTTTGAACAAATGTATCCTCTCTGAAGATGGGGCCATGTGTGGTTAATGAGCAGCTGCAGTGGCAGAATTTCTGAATTTCTGCAATTACGGAAAATGTCTCCCTGTTGGAAAGCAGGTGACTCAGCAGTGCAGGGGTACTGACGTGTCACAAAGAGAAAAAACACTCAAAGGGAAATGTTGAATGAAAGATCACTGATTTGCTAAAATTCTATTATTCAAATTCTTACTGATATTCTGCTAACCTCTAACCCCTGAAATAATTCTTTAGTATAAGAACTGCGTGATGCAATTACATACAGATCACTAGATTTGTTATAACTCCTTGACTTACAAATGTGAAAGAGGTATGAAAGTGGATAACTGAGTAGCTTGCACTCACAAAAGCCATTATTAAGTTCCCATAATATCTTCTATTTAGTGCTCTTCCTTGAGTCATAACCTAAGTTACTAATACGGTATTTTAAATCTTAAAAAGAAATGTGATGCTTTGTGCATTGCTGCATAACGGAAGGACAGAACTGGAATGGATGACCCAGAAGGTCTTTTCATTCTTGAAGTCCTGAATAATGAAAAGTTGCCTTGAATGGAAAAGTAAAAGTATTTTTGCTAGGAAGGTATAGGAAAAACATGATTTGAGGATTTTAAATCATCCTTTTCTGAATGAAAAGTGTAATGAATGCAACCCACAGCTGTAAAATCTGCATTTCTTCATAGCACTTGTGAAGAAAAAGTAGTCTTGACCTTTACACACGAGAGCAACTTACTAGAAAGTCAACTATATTTAAAGTCTTGTGTTAGAGTCCAAGTTAAGAATATGGAGGGAAAACTTGCTTGATCATCAGACACAGAAGATGTGTGCCAAGTAAGAGGTGTGAAATACATCTTATTTTAAATAAACCACAGGTAATCATTAACTCTGTTTTCCCTTTGCGTATTTGAAAAGTGCTGAAATAGAGGAAAAGGAAGATTATAACACTTTCAGAAATAATTTAAAAGAGTAAGACTAATAATTACACTGAAGTGTTCCAGGGTGTTTTATTCAGTTAGCACAAAGGGTAATAAGAGCAGATGCTGTTCCAGTCCTTACAATTCTTTAGCTTATATTGATGTATAATGAAAAGAACAAAAGATAATTAATGATCTATGAAGAGGACACTCTGAGTAGTAAGCTGATGTCTCAGCATCCATCTTCACACTGATCAATATTAGAATCTATAACTTCACTGGTTGTTTTATGAGGACTTTAACAAAAAGGACACAGAATTATCAAGATCATAAAAAAATGTATTTCATTCTTTTGTCACTATAGCCTCATTATTCTGCCTAGGAAAGGACACTATGATTCCTCTATGTCATAGCCCATTCTGAATAGGGAGGTATTTGCGTTATTTTTCAACTCGCCATCAGTGTAGTTTGTCTTAAGTGGAAGGGTCCTTCTCTAAGCCAGCTGGCCCATAAAACAAAAGTCTTTCTGCCCTCCTGGCAGGATGTGTGCTCCAGGCCTTCCCTGGGCACGTGCAGACCCTACAGTGTGGTGCCATGCAAAGCTGCCGAGTTGCAGCTAACCAAGCACATGCTCTGCCTGGGCCTCAGCTGGAAGGAATTGAACCACCTCTAGCTTAAAGCAGCTTGGACGTACTCAGGCACAGCAGTGTTCTTGCTAATGAGCTCTGCCCTGCCTCTCTCATAGGTGTCACACAGAGCACAGTCCCCCCAGCCTGCAGCTACGCAGTTCAAGCACCAGATTTGGATGTCAGGGAGGTGGAGTGTGATGTTTCACATCTAGTTCCTCTGCTGCAGCAGGTTATTGTAAGCATAGAACCAGGCAAGCACTTTGTAACTTTTAAATATCTAAAGCACATGAATGGTTTTATAGGCAGACCTCAACCACAAGCTCTTCTACAGCTAAAGTTAGGTTGTATGAATGTGTGGTTGTGACAGCATGATTTGGAGGGGAGAAAACACTGAAAACCTCAGGCTGAAAAATAGGAGAGGAATGGAGAGACAGACTTACTAAGAAGGGAAGGACTAGAAATTTTGCACTGGTCAAGAGCAGTACTTCCCTGAAGTCAACGCACTCAGGAGTGCAGGCGATGGGGACCATGGGCTCTGTTTTGAGCTAGCACTGCTCTGTGAGCATGCTCAGTTTAACTGTCTTTCAGCTTCCCTTGACTTAATCAGATGATCAGCTCTTTGTAGCACAGGTTGGACCCAGCTCATCTTTCCCAGAACCTGGCATGATAAGATGCTGATCTCCCATAGGGGATGCAGACCCTGCAGTAATGAGGCTTGTACTATGTTTAGAAAGCCAGATGATCCTCTGTCACATTGGAAAAGACCGCCCCTGTCCTTGAGATGGCAATGCTAGCTCTGAAAACCTGCACACCTGCCCTGTACTAGGATACATGACAGATTTTGGTCTGCAGTCTCATGTGCTGTGTGGTTGTTGCTGGCTAACAGCACCTGCATCGATATATATGACAGATTGTGGGCTCCAGAGCTCACAAGTGTGAGAATACAAGGTGTAAGAAAGCAATTTCACATATATTTAGAGGTTATGAACACACACACACACACGCACCCCACTCCCCACCCTCCCCATCTCCCAGGTGCTTGTACAAATTACAAGGCAAGGCACCTCTAGACTATGGGAGATGTGCTGTTCTACTGCATGTTGAGTGGAATGACTTAAGTGCAATGAATACAGTAAAATATTTTCTTTTCTTTTTGAATTTAGAAAGTTAAGATGGCTTCTTCTATTGTTCCCTGTAGCTGAGAAGAAAAGGGACCCCATCTGGCTTCAGGAATTCTAAGTGCAATGTCCCTGTCCTGGCTCAATACTGTTTAACATGGTTTGGGTGCAACACAGACCATGGCGATGTTGGGAAGGGAGAAAGAGTCCTTGGTTTCAAGGAGTCCAGCACCTGATTTGGATGGAGCAGGTGCATCAGAGAAAAAAGTCAGGTTTACATAAAGGTTCAGTTTCTGCACATAAAGATTTTTCCAGTGCTCAGTAAAACCCTCTGTAACTGTAGAAAAGAAAGTGTTCTCACTTTCACAGCTAGGGAAAATCTGAACATTGAGTAACATTTAGCACAGGTATAGTTTTATAGCTTTAGATTATTGAAATCTGTCTTAAGCTCTCTGTCTCTTCATATTATTACTGGAAACTAGTTGACTTACCCCTAAGCATCAATGGCACGTATATTGAATATTTGCATGGGGTGTCAAATTGTATCAGAGAAAATCTTTTCTTTCTGTACTAATTTGTTGCTTTTGAGTCAGCAATTTTATTTTCTTACATAAGTATTTCTCCAGACTTAGTCTTTTTGGCAAAACAACACAAGGTGCTGAATGATCTCTACTAGCAGATTTTCTTACATCCTCTATTATTTTATGCATATCTATTGTCATAATTCACTAATATCACTAATAAGTACAATACATAGATAAATATCACTAATCGCATTCGTAAGAAGTGGGGCTACAGTTTAATCAAGGCTCAATAAGTCAATTGATGCTTAAGTGCATGAATTCTAACTAATGCAATAAAAGTGGAATTGGATTGCTCAGAAAACCCCATAGAAAACTTTAGGTGGGAAGAGATAAACAGGCTTCTACAGAGCAGAACTGTTGAGTTCCTGTGTAACTGCCAAGGAGGTTGTGTCAGAAAACTGCTGTGTTCTGGTTAGACTGAGGGAAGCTGGAGATGGAGTGAATCAGGTGATGAGCACGCAGCCAGGCCACAGCTGTTTCTCTACCTGAGCTCAAAGAAATTCTGCTGCCCCTCCAGATTTTGCTGCGTCACCACCACTTCACACTGTTATTAGCCTATGCAGTGCAGCTGCCTTAAATTTCCAGGGAAGATGATTTTCTGCGTTCTGCTATCTGACTCCGGCGATGAGGTCTCTCACTAGAGCCAAAGCAGATCCCCATGGTTAAGACACAGTTCAATTTACTTGTTGGTCTCTGTGATTAAATGAATGATATAGAATATTAAATTGGAGTCAACTAAAAGCGATGGTCTTGTTAAGAGTAGACCCTTGGCTCTTGCCACCTCGATCACCCTGAGCTTGAACTCAACATAATACTTCCTGAAGTGTTGCATTGCCTCTCCTTGTAAATGCAAGGTACTTCTAAGTCTTTTGCTCTAGTAAGCTATGTGTTTCTCAGATAATTTGTACAAAGCATTTTAAGAACTCAATATACATAATAAAATAGAGCTTACAAGGCCTCCAGACTGCCATCTAACACTGTGACACCTGAATTCCTTCAGTGCACATGAACAGTTTACATGAACTGGTCCCTCAGCAAAACCCTTTCGCGTCTCTATGAGCCAGGCCCCAGCATGTGTGAACCTAACTTTTAAAGTTAACCCTTCAAATTTTCCCACTGGTTTGATCTTGAGTGCAGTTAGTGCCTTAAGCAGGGCCAGCAGCTTTCCCTCTTAACCCTTGGGATTTTACCTTTCCATTTGTCCACCTAAATCAAATGTGAACATTACTTAATGACTTATCAACATGCCAGAGCAAATTTACCAATTTGTTTCATTGCTATCTAAGGAACTTGCAGACCAATTAAATAATTTCTTCGTTAGGGGAGGGGACAAGAGATCCCAGAGCAATGAAGAGAGAAAAATTAATCTGCATGCCTTCTGTTTTCTTTTCCAGATACCTCCATCATCTACCCTTCTTGATGTGAAACACAAATTTCACAAAGCATGTAAGTATTACAGCTAGCAGACTGGAGACGTAGTTAGAGGCCTTTCAGCTTGGAGAAATTTTCAGATTTATTTTTCATGAATTCTCGCATTAAAGCTGAGACTAGCTTGACAGCTTCAGTGGTAAATAAGAGCAGTGTTTGGACTAAAGTACTACTGTAGCTACAGCAGATGTGAGAAGCTGGAAGGAGAGGACTGCATAATTTATCACTGCCAGCCCTTGAGGGGCAATACTTTTCTATCCTCTTTTTAACACTACACAGTGTCAATTCAAAACTACGATGGCATTTGCCCTTACAGTGTTTTATTAGATAAGCTTCGATAACATTAAACTTCTTCAAGCTTGCCATAAACAGGCCATGTAAACCAAATAATTGCTGTAGTGGGGAACTCAAGCACAGAGTGATTAATTGACTTATCTGGAATTGTGCAGGCAATCTGACAGACTTCTCAACTGATTCAGCCATGTCCAGTTCCTTAATGTTCAGGGCAACCTCCCTGTCCTCTTGTATCGCTTTTTTTTTTTTTTTTTATTTCATATCCATGAGGAGGGGAGAAAATAGTGGGAGAGAAGGTAATTTTTTGCACATAAAGACTACAGATATGGATTTTGTATGTGAGCAGAGATGAGAGTAATTATACTCAAAAATACCTCTTTTCTTTCTGCCATAGAACAGAGCAGTTTTGCTGCATGCCTCCTTTCTGCCTTCTCCTAGCTACACACCTTTAGAACTTACTAGAGGAAGGTGGTTGGAAAAGTGGAATAAAGTAGTCCAGCATCAAAGTTTGATGGAATTTACTATTATCCACTGAATTGCTGGTCAGGATTTTGGGGAGTGGGGGCAAATGTACCTGAAACCTACAGGATGTGTATGTGTGTATAGTGTGCCTTGAGTTCTGAAATGCTAAAATGCTGATGTATTGTGTTTATACCAGTCCTAACTGTGCCACCCTTGTTCCCAGACTGAGAAATGCTTCTTTCATTCCTGCCTGTGGGAAGTAAAGTGTACCTGTGATGAGGACTGGTAAACTTGAGTATCACCCACATTTGAGATGTGCAGGTCTATGCAAGGCCTGTTAACTTGTACTGGACTTCTTAGATAACTGCAAAGCTATTTAGCTGAGTAGAAAAAGATGCAACAAGAATTGAGAGTTGTAAGTGAAGGCCAGAGAAACTCAAAATTTGTAATGAGGTATTTGATTCCAAGAAACAGGATGGTTTACTCTTGGAGTAAGGATCTTAGATGCCTTAGATGCCTTTCCTTATTTTTACAAAAAAGCATATATTCAACCAAAAGCTAGATGCCTTTTGCAAAAAAAAAGCTTTAGTCAGACACTGAAGAGGTCAAAGTAGAGTAAGTAGAAGAAATATTATGCTTCTCCTCTGTCCTTAGAAATTTATTAAACACTAAAGCTGAAGGCTTCTGCGGTTGCACAAAGGTTCAGATGATGAAGCAAAAGGCTGTTACAGAGTCACAGAGTCACAGAATGTCAGGGATTGGAAGGGACCTTGAAAGATCATCTAGTCCAATCCCCCTGCCGGATGACCTAACTGTTCTAAAACTACTTGTTTTCATTTCCTGTAAGGCCTTGTAAAATGCAAAATGGTAAAAGTTCAAAAACCTCAGAACAGAATATGAAAAGACTGAGTGCACAATTTTTAATATTTCAATATGAGTATACCTTCTCATCAGTTTGTGAAAGTCCCTGTATTTTTGCCTAGACTCTCTTAAATCAACTGAAACTGGATTTATATTGATGCAGCTTAAATCAGCTGAAGATCACTGACACAGAGGTTTATGTCAATTTAAATGTAATGAGGTTTTCAATGGATTTGGGCTAAAATGGTCCAAGTCTGTGTGTAAGCTTTTTTAATGGCACCTGTTTTCATATTTAGAGGTATCTTACTCCTCAAATACTCCCAGTGATGTAGGTGGAGCTGAGTAAAAAAGAAGACAGTAAGCAATACAACAAAGCATGGAAGGGCTGGCATGGGTCCTCAATGCTTTTTCAGTTTTCAATTTTAATTTTTCAGTTTTTCAATTTTCAATTTCAGTTTCAGTTTTCATTCCCAGGAGTACACCATGTCAGTGTCCTATGTCCTTTCTTCCCATTCCAGCTCATTGCTTTGATCTCTTTCCTAGTTCAGCCTGGGTGTTATTGTCTCATGAGGTTTCCCCCCCCTGCCGCCTCCTCCTTTCCCACTTCCAAAGAACAAACCTTCCCTTTTTTCTCTTCGTGTAGTTTGGAGGATGGCAGCTTTTAGACTACAGTTCTTTTAGACGAGGGCTGAGAAGGGGCTGAGGCTGATCTGTAGATGCCTTTGTTTAGTGTGCTATTTTGTACTACCTCATGCATTCATTTCTGTCATTTCTGTGTGCCAGACTCACGTATTCTATAATCTCTTGCTAAAACACACTCCTACGCACACACCTTTACAGTCTCCCTGTCTTCATACATTCTCCTTTGATCACCCATGCAATTAAGCTTTCTCCTCAGCTGGTATCTTGTCAGTCCTTCAGTGAGAGGAACTCCTGTGCAGCAATTTCACAAGCATCATCTCTGTCACTGATCACTTTTCACTGCCTTATTCAAGAAAGGAGGAAAAAGACTGAATTATGAATTGCAGCACAGGAGGCTGTTAATCATTAAAATTAAAGATGCAAGTGACACATAACATCTTGCTGCTCAGTAGTTTCTCTGTCAGTCAAACATTAGTTTGGATATGTGTTTATACAAAAGGCAGAATACAGCCTTAGAAGTCCAGGAACAGATACTCCTCAGGCCTCACTTCAGCAGAACTCTCTACTGAAAGAATCTCAGGCAAAGTCTAACCCCATGCTTTCTGTGGCATGAGTTGAAGGGGGCAATCCCAGTTTTATCACAGGAGGCTCAGGGATCTACGAGCTCTTAGTGGGAAATACCCAATTAAGGCAAACTACTATTTCTATGGGAATTCAAGGGCTTTCTGCAGACTGAAGACTGCTGTTTAGTATCAGCCCAGAGTCACTGGAGCCACTGCCCCTGGCAGGGACTAGCAGCACCAATCAGGGTCAGCACAGAACAGCAGTTTCTCTGTTGCAGCCATCAGCTCTACAGTGGCTTTCTGTAATAGATGTTAGATCCAGGCTGTCATGCTTAATAGCAAGCATCACACCTGCCCACCATGAATCTGTCTAATCCTTTTTAAGCCTACTTATAGTTTTGACCTCAGCAAAATCCTCTGGGGAGGACTTCCACAGTATAAGTATGGTGAGGACAAAAATACATCTTCTATACTGGCATCATACAAACGTCCACACTCCTACAGCTTGATGCTTTCTGCCTGAAGTTGAGTGGCAGCTGATTGCCTGGGTGTTACTGGCCATCACACTGTACAGTCAAAGAAGCCTCAATCAAACAGGTGCTATGCATGAGGTGACTTAACTACAATTTTCCTCACACCTTTGGCTAGGTGGCAGAGGTGAAATGAAGCCAAAACTGAAATGTATAAGAAGGAAGCCTTTTGTCCCATTTTCTCAGCTGCTTATAGTAAGTTAGGTACCTGGTGCCTTCTTTATATATAAATATTATGTTTTCACTGGGGAAAGAAGTACCTTTTAAGCTAAACTTTGCAAGCTCTTGTCCTTGGCCATAACTCTTCACCTTTAATTTATTTTTATCTTTGCAAAATGTATTGGGATAGTGGGGGAGGAAATCTTACAGATAGAAAATGAAAAACTGTAATAATAATGCAAATTCAATTATCACATAACTAAAATAAAATACCTCTAGAAGAGGTAATATAGTGGAATCGGTGATCATTAATTTTCAAGGTTACTGCAGAAAAGTTGCTGAAAAAGCTCTTGAAAGAAGAGGAAGAACAGAAAGGAGAGGGGAACATACTGTAATAGCAATACTGTAACAAACTCATGGATGCAACCTCCTGCACAAGGAGGTAGCACAACTAAAGCTACTCTTTGAAGTCAGAAGAGGGAGCTTAGGGAGGCCAGAAATTGCTCTCTAGGCAGAAGGAACAGGCAGGGAAGGAAGAGAAAATGGGAGGAAGCCTGGTGATGGGTGGAAGGAAAAAGGGAAGTTGAAGAGACAACTGAAAACATCATATGCAGCATATCCCAATCTGCAGAGGGGAGTGAGGTGCTCAAGGAATAAGGAACATTACAAGCTGCCAGCTGTCCCTATAAAATATTAACTCCTGATTCTTCAGCTCCAAAATTGCAGCTTCTCCCCCCATCTAACCTAACAGATGTTATATAGCGTATTTAAAATAAGCAATGTCAATGAGAGTAAATAATTAAGAAATAAAGTGTCAGTAGATGGCACTCAAGAATAAATAGCATAATTCCTAGACTCTCTGAAACTTTAGAAGTCTGCTATAAAATCTTCCAACTGCTTCTTGCAGGTATTTCTATAGCAATCCTAAGAGGTATTTTTCCTGGAAAACCACTGAAATATTTTCTGCTGCTTTTCTCTAGAGAGATGACAAGGAGAAAGACAGCACAACTCCTTCTTCATGGTGGGGACCAATCTCTCTTTTAGCCTCCTCCTTAGAGGCTGTAGGGCAATGCGTTCTGATGCATTTATCTGCCAGGTTTTACCTACTGCTCTCATCCTGCATGTTCCCCAGAAGCCATAGGAGAACAGATAGCCCCTTAGATGTCATCACCCTGCAGACCACCTGGTCAGAGCGTATCCAATCTGACTCCTGTGCAGGCCCTTCCAAATGTCTTGAATAAGATCTTTATTGTCTAATGCAAGGAGATACCTTACCATCTCAGAGGTATCATGTAAGTAAAAGTACCATATCAAACAATTCTTTTCTAGCTTCATGGGAGGCCTCTGCATATTCTCCCTCCTTCCCTTCTCAAAATTATGCGTGACTACCTCCAGTTCACTTCTCCCCCGAGTTGCTGTCAGTAGTGCTCAGCTCAGCCAGTGCTGAGCAGCTGGAAGGGCAGCAACATTTTAAAACCAACAGGTCCACCCAAACTCCTGAAGCAAATCTTTAAAACACAGAACTGTGGAAGCCAAGCTGGCTTGGTGAAGAGCAAGGAAGAAACTCTGTCATTGCTTAGAAATCACAAGGCAAACCTTGTGAGATGAGCCTAAGGCACATGATGTACTAAAACTAATCTTTTAGCGGAAGAGGTCCTCTTTTTTCTCTCCTTCTCCAAAAGTCTGCTAAGGGTTTTCACACTCTGAATCAGCAACTTTCCTGTTTTTAATGATATCTGAGAGCTAGTTGCATGATTCCAAGAGCAAGAGCAACAGCTCCATATTTTGCCAGGCCAGTGCTAAAATGCAGAAGCTGGAGACAGAGCTGTTGCTGGAAAGGATGACTGTACTGCATCATGTAATTCCCTTTTAGAGGCTGGCTGTGATGTTAAAACTGCAAGGCTCAGAGAGGTGAGAAAGTATGCTGTGGGGATTAGTCATTAGGAGCAGTACCAGGGTGCATGGTGACTGCTAAGCCAGTGCCTTGCTTACCAGCTCTGTATAATCAGGACTGTCTGATTACACAGTCTTGCCGAGAACCTGCACTTCATCTGATTTCTCCACACTGTCTATTACAGCTGGATTCTCAGCTTTAAGAAAGTTAATGAAATCTGTCAATTTTGATGCCTTCAGAGGCTCACGTGCCCAATGAATACATCTGCTGAGGACTCACAGAGCTGAATTATGCTATTTATGGCTCTCCCAAACTGACTTCATAGTCTTGGCCTGTCAATCAACCATTCATGTGTCTCACAAACTGAGGAGACCCAAATAAGTTATATCTAGGGCACAGAGCCTTCCAGATGGATCTTTCTTTTGCCCTATAATAGGAGATCAGATTTTGAAAAAGCCAAAATTTAGGAAAGAAGGCAACAACTTGATCCTGCCATGAATAACCTTGAGACAGATTCCCTTCCTGGACAGAAAGGCAGCTGCAAAGTCTGTGGCTTTTAATAAATCTCAAACTCCTTCCTCCCCATTTTTATCCTAAGTAGTTTACACTAGACCAGAGTCACAGCTCGAATCCATATATGAGCAAGTTTTCCAAGCAATACCCTGCTGCGCAGCTTGTCTGACTGAAGAGCTCATAGGCCCAGTGTTAGGTCCGCAGCGCAGATTTGCATAGCACATTGGGTTGGCAGTTACATACAACTATTGTTTGCAATAAATTTTCCCCTCTCTGCATCCATAACAACTCAATTGGAAATTGACAATGAAGGCAAATCACTAGGGATGGGCAGTTATTGCAAATGGGCACTAAGAAGTACAGTGATTTCATCTGGGTAAATTGCTCATTCATCTGTGTGGACTTTGTAAATGAAAATGACTAGATTAGGAGGAAACATGATGATACTTATTTCATATTGTATTTAGAATTTATTTTTTCTTTTGTCTTAGTCACACAACCGTAGAAGACAAGTTTACGATGAATTTCAATATCCCTCAAATGACACAACCCTGAGCTCTTTGTACTATGCCAGTCAACACAACTCAGTTAACTAGAAACTCCTTGAATTTCTTGTCACTGCCACCGTGAGGCTTGTATATATTTAAACTCTTTACTTTTTGCTTTGCAAGGCTAAGAACAAAGTAAGCAACAGCTCCTGCCACAAAACTCAAACCAGTCACTACCACTTTCCTCCCCAGGTCACAGTCAGAGATCTAATTGCCTCCTGCCTCTGCAGTGTCTCTATGTCAGGACAGAGACCTAAATTCTTGTCTTGGCATGCTCCTTCAGCCATAAGGCCAGCCTGTCCAGTAGGCTTCCTTTCTGATCTGTGCAAGAAGTATCAGGAAGGCAAAATCCTCTCACCTTGTTTATGCCATATCTCTGAAAATCTCTATACTAAATACAACAGTCTGTCTGCCGGTACACTTTTGCATAAATTTATGCCTTAGCTGTCAAAATAATTGAAGCACACTTGTGAAAGCTGTAAATACTTGCACTTCTTTTGTAATAATCAGCCAGGAAATGAGAATTTCATCATTGACCTAACATTGTTAAAAGAAAGAAGAAGACAAACTGAGTTAGCCTTATGTTTTTTGTCTTCAAAGTGACTGAAAAATTACATTATACTTAGACCCCAAGATCTCTCTGTTTTCTTTTTTTTTTTTTTTTTTATCCTCCCACATTCTGTGTTGGAATTGCAGAAAACCAATTCTTGCCAGTTTTCAAAAGGCACAGACAATGCATGGAGTGCTCCAGCTGCAATCACAGTGGTGTAGCCCTTGGGTAGCCCTCCAGAAGATGCCGTGCACTTCACAGACACATCCTGAGCTGTGGTCATAACCCTCCCATTCGAGCCTTGGCTCCTATGCCTCTTGTTGACACTGCTTAAGCCCAGAACTTGCATTTGGACATTTCTACTTGGGGTCCTGACATTGGACTTCTTGCTCCTAACTGTCAGACTTAATAATGGCAGCAAACACCAGACTAGGCACCTGCAGTCCATTTTTGCTGAGTGTTTGAATCCCATTGTAAACTGTGGAGAAAGAGCTATTAAATCTGAAATGCATCTGATCATATATCCCTGTAGTTTTGCTTTTTGAAACGTACATGTGGTTGCAAAGAATATTTTCATTATGTACTGAATTTGGAAACTATGGGTGAGGTTTGGTTTAGAAGCAGTGCACTTAGTAACATACGACCTTAAGACTTTCAAGGTCAGATTTTCAAAGTATTTTGGTCTTCTATAGACAACAATGAAAGCCAGAGAGCCAACTGGGATTTCTGAAGTCTCATGATTCACGCTGAAATGAATGCGATGTTTAAAACCTAGGGCTCAAAACCATTGAGAGTCATGCTATTGACTGGGATGAGTTGTGTGCTAGACACTGCCCTTTCAAGCTTTTTTTTCTTATCTTTAAAATAAGAATAATTAACCTGTCTTTCATGCACCTTGGGATCTTTTGTCTGTTTTGGCTGTGATCCCATAAGAAACATTTGGGACAAAGGATGACAAATGTATGCCTAATCACCTATTGAACTGGAGGGAGTAAGGTGCCTAAAACACAAAAGCCAAGCTATCCATTAGTGCACATAGAAATAAGATGACCTTCAGAAAAAACAGCAATATTTGAACATTTAAACCAGCAATAGAAAAAGTGAAGATCAACTCAAAATCTTTAATGGAAATTATTCACATTATTTCTCTCCTTTTNTTTTTGGCAACTGCTGGATCTGATTTTACTGCATTTCATTAGCAGGATTACAGATATCATTTCAGATGAGTAACATAATAAAAGAAAAGGCAACGAATCTATTGAGATGTAGCTGGAAGCAGAACTGGCCCTCTCTGCTCTCTGGGATATTCTTTCCAGCTGAGATTTACAGGGCTCTAACAATGCATCACAAATGACATCCTATGTAAACAATTGCAGAACAAATGTGAGATGCTATTTAAATGCCTCATTAAGAAAAGGAAATTTCATTGCTAGAATCTTTGCTTTTCTTGCCTTTGCAGTAGATTTAATTGACGCATCTAGATGAGAAAAAACAAAATTTGTTTATCAGAATTGCCTGTTAGTTATGTTTCTTATATTAGTGCTCGTGGCTCAACTGAGGAAAAGACAGAGCAAGGCCCTGTAGAAATAAATCAGGGCCTAGAGAATGCCTAGTATCAGGTAAAATGAAGAATGAAAACCTACTGAACTGTTAATAAAAGATGCTAAACTAGTAGCACTTGGACAGCAGAGTTGGGCAGATGGCTTTACAGAACAATCCAACAGTTTCTTTTACAAAGAGCTGTACAGAATGGATCTGCATTAAATGTCCCAGGCACTTCTTGTGAAACAGAGACAACAGGCACTGGATAACAGAAAAGGAAGTGAATCTTCCATACCAGAATGAGAGGAACCTCCCTCCTTCTTGGGAATCTCCAGGAAAGCATGAGAAAAAAAATGACAAGGCCTGTGGTGTCATCTCTGCTAGACAGGTTAGAGAAGAGGCAGCAGCTTCAGCTGCTAAGTTCAGACTTTCCCTCAGGTCTTCTCTGCCTCATGGCTTCCCTGGCTGTGCTTCTGCAGCCCCTGGCTTCTACAGGGCCAAGAGGAGGTGGGACATAAAAAGTACCTGCAGTTCTGGGCGTAGGGTCAGCTGAGCAGGGCAAGAGCAATGGAGGCTTCAGACCTGAAGGTGAAGGTTGTCACCCTGTGATGGTAACTTGTTTTGCATTTGTTTACACATGTGCTCTCTCTTATATTTGTAGCTTATTTATGTATTTTCCTGTTTGGAGAGGGAAAAGAAACCTTAAGAACAATCAAAATAAGAAATCTTTCAAACAAAACTTGATATTTGGCATTAGAAAGAGAAGCCAGTCTCTGAGGCTATATGGTCTTTCCATTACTACTTTCTCTTTCAAATTGTTTTCATCTCTTTTTTGAATGTTTGAAAACAAGCAAACACATACACAAATAGGGCCTCTGAAAACTTGGAAAGCTTAGCATCTAGCTAAGAGCAGATGGGGACTTCTCTGGAACATGCTCATCTTTACAGCAGAGCAATACAGTTTTTCCTGGAGAACATAACAACTTCAGTATCCATTACATAAGAGTAGTGGTTGCTGTATTCCCACGTAGAAAGCTGACCATATGTTGTTTAGTTTGAACATCGTCAAGAACTATCTTAATTTACATTGAGATGGCAGCACCTTTGTTGAAGGAACATTTCTGGTCCTTAAAAAACCCAATGCTTTTCTTGAGGTTTTGAAGATCTGTCATAAACTTTCCATTTTGAACTGAGGAGCTGTGTGAGTCCAAACACACGCACTGGATTTGCCACTGGCTAGATGCCTTGATGTGAGGCAAACTCTGAATGTGGCAAGTATAGACATATTTCCTGTATGATCTGAACAAGATTTACCACATAAAGGTACAGGCATTTGATACCAGGGGAACTGTGCGTGCTTTTGTCTACACTTTTCTCCATTTTGGTTTTAGATAAACTTTTTTATTATTTAGCATACACCTTGGAAAATCTTAACTTTTCCTTCACCTTCCTTATTGTTGCTGTTGTGATGACATATATTGAATGTGGGTTTGCGGCTGCAGCCTACCCACTAGCTTGTTTTCAATGCACATTTACATTTTGACTTGTTTTTTGGGTAACAGGATTCATACTTTTGTTTTCCCTTCAAAATGAATATAGGAGGTACCATGTTTTCCAATGAGATCATCCAACTCAGAAAGCTAAGTCATACCTAGCATCACTCAATGAGAGTGGATTTTCTTCTTAAGGCAGGCAAACAACTTCATAGCCTGACAACCAGAATTTCAGACAAAGAAATAAAGTTTATAGTCTAAAATATTCCATAAATGTGGTTTAAAAAAAGTAAAAAGAGAACTGTACATAGAAAACAGAGGCTTTTTTTTTTTCTGGGTTTGAATATACAACCTTAATTTGTCCAGAAACAACTCTGAATTCTGAAAACAAAAGCCATGTTTCTATGGCATCAAGTATATTTTTTAAAACTTTCAACTAATTCTGCCTGCAATAAAAAAGCCAGCTCCAAAAATCGTTACCGAATTGTTACAGAAATTGAATAAACAGAGGGTTATGTCAGTAGTTTATTTGCTTTAAACAATGTATGTTGCTCTGGTTTAAATACATAGTAATGGGAAGGCAATAATTTTTTTGATGTATTCTGCTATTAGAGTGCAAGTTCAGAGTTCACAAGCCGTCTAGATGAGTTGTGGCTATAGCATTTGCAGAGGAAAATCAGTAGAGGTGTTCAAAGACCAGTATGCATTTGCTTTATAGATTGGGATGATAGATTGGGATGAAACACTCAAGTATGAGAATGAACATACTCGCCAAGCAACATCACCATGATCAAGACCTTCATGGGCTGTGTCTGTATAACTGTGGAAAAGCAGTTTGCCATTCAGTTTTAAGCATGTTACACTTCTTTCTACATGACTGTCTTGTGGTTGATGTGCAGAAAGCCCGTCTGGACATTTCTGGTTTTTCTTCCTGGGAGACTTGGGATGCTGAGTCCTGTGCTCATGTGCTCACCATATGGCCTAGAGCATCAATCATGGTGTGCATGGGAAGTGACTTGGAGTCAAACATGTTTGCTGTTTGGCCTTACAATGTTTGTATTCACTGGAAATGTACTGTAGGCTTGCTTCACTGCATGGGAAGAACAGTTCCCCAAGCCTAATGGCAGTGCTTCTGAGGCACTGATGCCTCTGCTCAACCTTGAGGTGTATTAAGCCAGGCAAAATAAACTTCTCCCAGGAAGGACACAGGAACATGACTGAGCCTCTGGTTCACATACTAGTGTCTGATCTGCTGCAGAAGCAGGGCAGATCTGTGCTGCTTTTTCCTCATCATTCATGGATAAACTGCAATTTAGACCTGTTATTATTGGGGATTAATTTTCAGTGTAGTGAATTTACCAATGAATTTATGAGAAATTAATTTGCACTAAGGAAGAAATCATATCAGTTCAAATGTGTTCAGTTAATTGTTAATGGCATTGGTGTGGCCATTAGATACAAAAAATGCATTGCTATTAGGGGTTAGCGAGGGAATGCATCCTGATTAGATTAGACGCTGGAGAGAGTGCTATCCCCTGGACAGTCAAATATTGAAAGAAAATTATAACTCATTAGCATACTTTATTAGCTAATTGACTAAGGAATGCTTTTAAAGAAACAGCTAGAGCCTGGGGTAGGACTCTCCTCTGCACCAGTACACGTGAGGTGGAGGCACAAACGAGCTTTGGAGTCATCTTTGCTGTATCAGATGTTGTTGTTGGACCACTGGGTACTTTTTGATGCTGTAACATGAATCAGCAGGGCCCCAAGCTTGCTGTAACATGCACTGGTGCCACACAGCATTCAGACGACATGCAAGCAGCACGGGGTAAAGCAGTGACCTCACCAGTTCTCTGCTCTCTGCCCCTTGTGCAGCTCTGTAGAGACCTGCTACCTAAATGTACTTAGCAGTTGTGCTGATTGCAGCAGTATCCAAAGTAGAGCTTTCTGAAGTGAGGAGGCAATGACCTGTCTTACCAGTGTCCTGAAAGGCAGCATATCTGTAACACTGCAAGGCACAGCACCGTTCTCTCGGAAATTGGCACAGGCTGAACAGGAACAAAGGTTGTAAAAGAAATAAAATTGTAAAACAGGCCTTTCTATCTTATTGCTAGTGTTTTCTGAGACCCCAAGGATGGTCAGATATCTATGTTTAAATACTCTGCTTTGCTGCCTAGGAAACCCTTGGCTTCTTTGGTTACTGCCACAGCAGTAAAGGTATTTGAGCAGTTAAGAATTCAAATAGACAGCAACTGATTTCATAAACCACTGAACATTAAGCTGCATTTTTAAAAATCCCAGGTTAGAATATGGACAGGCAGACAGAGAAAGAAGGATATCTTTAGTCCCTGAAACACATATTTAGTTTGGCTAATGTGTGTTCCTTAATGTGCAGTTTCTCATGTTTGAATCCCCCCTTTGCATGAAGGCTTCACTGATCAAGTTTGTATTTAGGAAGAGAATCCTGCTCAATTTCTTATGTCCCCCTGATACTTCAACAATTATCTTTGTTACCCTTTTCAAACTTGTAGTGACAGGAGAATCAAAGACAAAGATAACTGCCAGAATACAGATCCTCAGTTGGCATAAATTACTCATCTCTCTTTTAATTGGGGTTGGCATTTCAGAGCCAGAACACAACAGTCTGCAAATATAAAGCAAACTCAGTGCTATTTCAGTGCGTGGATCACAGGACGCAGTCCTGCCTGTGGGTCTGTGGTCAAAAGACTCCTTAAACCGATTAGGCAGAGTCCAGCTCCAGGCTTGTTGGAGTATCTATTTTCTTGTTTCTCTATATTCTCTTTTACGGTTGTTATTAATGAAATAAAAGGTGAGCCTCATTCCCTTTCCTTTCTCTTGCCCACACACATTAATTTAAATGCAAATCCTCACAGAAAGATCAAAATTAATTACACTTTCTGCAGTAGGCTACATAGAAAATTGATATGCAGAGAGCTGGATTTTCTTTTTAATTTCCTCTTTTTTTTTTCTCTTTTGGAAGTGGAAAGGAGAAACAATGTAGCAAAAATATTAAAACATGCCTCTAAATGTTGCATACTTGCTTGCTTTTAGTGTCTGATGCTTTTGTCTTGTCTAAATTTCAACAGCTGCTTTCAGTGTTAAGCTGCTTCAGAAGGAAAATCGAAACCTTAATCTGCTAGTGACATAAATTGACCTCTAAATGACAAATAATATTCTGTTTACCACTAAAAACAATCGATCTTCATTAAGAAAAACTATGCTGACTCTTAAGAAATTTGTCCATTATTGCCTGATCAAAATACAGCTAGTGTGAGATTATTTTTTTCAGGGGAAAAAAGGCTTATGTGGGAGGAGTGTTCTGTTCCTCAATGCTTTCAGGCATTTATTTAAGTCTTTTCAATGAAAAAGCAGTCAGGTGAATTTGTGACCCAAGGTGCAGTGCAGAGTCCCATTGGCTGGAATTCCACACCTTGGCACAGTCAGAGCATATTAACTGCTGCCCAAACCAACGTATGGATAGGGCTATCCTGTTTGCCAGATCCTGTGAAAGAAAAGCAAAATTCTGACACTTTTTAAGGGGAATGGGTGCAGGCATTGTATCCAATATAATCATTTTGTTATAAAGATGTTAGGAATGCACTGAAAGCCTTATGGATCAGGCTCTGTGGGGCTTCAGTGGTGGTGCCAGGGTGACAGTTACATGGCTTTATGTAGGAAAAATGGATGCTTGCAGTTGTTCAGCATTTAAGGCCAATGGGGACAATCAAATGGACAGCTAAAAAGGAAGCCTGTAGCCAGACACTTTGTCAGTCTGGGGCTTACTTGCTTAGTAGTCTGTGGGAAGGGCACGTTGTTCTGCCCCTTGACCAGACCCTGTCCTTAGCACTGCTGGTCTTAGCTAATGTCTGGAGACAATTCAGCCAGCCCACTGCTTGCTCTCCCTGTGCAATCAGTATGGTTGTAGCTAGATACATTCATGTATTACAAAAAACATTTCTATGGATGCTTATGATTAAATTACTCCTTTTTCAAATTCCACGTCATTAAGAAAGTGGTTATCTATATCCCCACAGCAACTAGAGGTCACGATGCCTTTGTAAAACACATGGTCAAGATCTTCCCTGGGAAGAAATCAAAGAAAATACTCAGAAAAAAGCTGACAAAGAAAAGAGATTTATCCCTGGGTATGCAGCCATTAAAAACATCAATTTCGGTACCCTGCTGAGATTTTACTGAACAGGACACACTGGATCTGCTCTTTCCACTGACTTCCCATACAAACATGAATGTAGTTCAAGACCTTGCTCCCACTCTATAAATATTCTGATATACCATATCAAAGGTCCTTCTACAAGAAAAACATAGCCTGGCTGAATGAACACATATCCAGCAAGTGCCTTCCCAAGGCCAGTCTGTGCCCTAAAGACGTGGTGAGAGGTGGAAGCAGGGTACAGTTGGTAGCCTGGCCCCTACAAGCCCAGCTCTGCTCAGGAGCTCAGTATGGTGCCAGGCCAGTATAGCTGGGCAGTACCTGGATGGGGCCTGGCTGGAGTTGGTCTCTCTGCACTAGCCCTGAAAAAAAAGACCCAGATGATTGTGCTGTCATTTAGCAGGCCAAAGAAACAAAACAAGAGGTTAAAGAGGGCCTTTTGAGTGGGGACATGTGAAGAGACACCGGGGCCTTGCTTGCCCCAGGCTTGCTGCTGAGAGCTGCAATTGCTCAAGTGGGCTGGTTATTTAGATTGCAATACTCAGTGGCTGTCATTTATTACAGTGAAGGCAAGCATAGTAAGCAATAGCTTCACATACTTTCTGTCTTAGTCTTGTGGCCTTGCTTCTTAGTTTTGGTGTGGTTTCTTAGGTGTGCTTTGCTTACTCAAGTGCAATGTCAGCACAATAAATCCCACTGCCTTTTTTTCCAAATAAAAGCAGTAAGCAACAGTTTCAAGTCATTTCAGCATCCCACTTTCCTGCTGTCAGCTCAGTATGCAAGGGTATGCAAACTTCAGTTCAGCAAAGGCTGCAACTGTCAGCATGATGATATCTCCACCTATTCCTGTTTTGTCAAGAAGTGTTCCTGAGAACGCTCAAACGCACCTGCTGCAACCAAGAGAAACAACAGTTATAACCATTGCTGTTTGAGGTTGCTGTTGTGATTTAACCTTGGCTGGCAACTGAGCGCCATGCAGCTATTTGCTCGCTCCCCTGGTTGGGATGAGGGTGATAATCAAAAGAATAAGAGTGAGAAAACTTGTGGGTTGAGATAAAGACAGTTTAATAGGTAAAACAAAAGCAGCTGAGAAAACTTGTGGGTTGAGATAAAGACATTCACTGCTTCCCATCAGCAAGCAGGTGTTCAGCCATCTCCAGGAAAGCAGGGCTCCATCACGCATAACAATTACTTGGGAAAACAAAAAATCATCAGTCAATCCCCTCAGCCTTCCCACTTTTTCCCTCCAGCTTTTTATAGCTGAGCATGATTTCACATGATATAGAATATCCCTTTCGTCATTTGGGGTCAGCTGTCCCATCTGTGTCCTCTCCCAACTTCTTGAGCACCACTGATCTACTCACTGGTAGTGTGGTGTGGGGAGTTTGTGTAAGCACTGCTCAGCAATAACAAAAGCATCCCTGTAGTATCAACATTGTTCTCAGCACAAACCCAAAATACAGTCACGTACAAGCTAATATGGAAAAAACTCTATCCCAGTCAAAGCCAACATAGTTGGGGACATGGAACAACTGTATTAGTTCAGCATTTACTCATCAAGGAAAGACATTGGCAAGTTTTCATATAATCTGTGTGTTAGTATGTCTATCTGTCTCTATATATTATACACAAAAACACTATCCCCACACATCCTAATATGTGAATATTTCATAGCAATCTCTTCTTATTGCTATATAAACAGCAATACTACCCTCTGGTTAAGGTAGTGGAATGCATTTCAGCTGTGCTCAGTTCACATGAGCAAGTGCTGTTAGATTTCTCAGTGAATGTGTAACATTCTGTGATCATACATGGCATATTGGTACCATGGTAGTCCCCAGAATTTCTTGTATTTCTGCAAGTTTTAAACCACATGCTGCTGCTGATTGATTATAGTAATTTTGTTCATAGCATCCTATTTTTATCACAGCAGGTATTGTTTGTAATTATTAAGGTTATTTGTTATTAGAGATGCATGGCTGGTGACACACAATGAGAAGCAAACAATTTAGCTGATAATAAAATTAGCTGATCATGGAAAGTCAATCTGCTAATTATCTCCAAACTGTGTCCATCAGCTCTGGTTTCCATTTCTTAGACTCCTTGCTTCCCAGCAGAATAGCTTTTGCAGGGCTGTGTTCCAAGGAACACACTGAATTTCCCAGCAAGAGAGGTCTTCATCACGTTATACCTTTGCCCTCATACATGTTTGCATGACTTCAAAAATACTTTGTGACAAATAGGCATTTGTGTAACGCAGAACAGTCAGCAAGCTAAAGAATTTGTATGGAAGGTTTTTTTTTTTTAAATTAATAAAAATTAGACTGACCTCTTCAATTCCATAACTATTGGAAAGAACCCAATACTTAGGTTTCTTAGTTGTTAAATTTTCAAAACCTCATGTGATATTTAAGCAGTGGAGCACAGATCAAGTTCAATTTGAATCATGCAGATAGAGAGTACCTTTGGATGCTTTTAAAACTGTCCTCAGTTCCTGTGATTGCCAGCTGATTCTTTACTGAAATTCTAGTATAAATTATAAAAACAGACTGTGAGAGCAGTGGGACCAATCGAACTTGGTTTTCTGTGCATCTTTGCATAGTTGTATTGTCAGCTGGGCATGGCACTGTCAGCATTTTAGCAAGCATTTGGATGATTGTCTAATAGCACTACATCTGCTTTTTATATCCAATATTAATAGGTGTTTTCATAGTTGGGTGAGGTAAAATTAAAGGTGGCTCTCAGTTTTTATAGATCCTGTCAGTTTGCTTATGTTTTAATTTTTATTTTAAATACTGGCAGGTACAAAAAATAACTAATCCAAAAATATTTTTCCTCGTGTCCTTTTTTAAAAACAGATTATTAAAAGTAAACATTGAGTCACTTTCCAAGAAAATACCATTCTATGTTGAAAAAATATGATGTTTTAAAGATAATAGCATGTAAATATCTTAAATCTTTCTAAAAAAATGTACAGATTTTTTCCACAAAGTTGGAACAATTTGTTGACAAAGAAGAGGGAATAAGGTAAAAGGCTTAAGGTTTATCACTAATTGATAATCATAGTATTGCAAACCAGTTTAGTTTGGAAGGGACATTCAAAGATCTTCTTGTCCAGCCCCCTTCATTAGATCAGGTTGCTCAGTGAAGAAGTGTGATGTTAATGACATTTACAACCAAGGAGTTTGTAAATAACTTTTCAGCTGAGGAACAGGCAAAGCTTTCAGGTGCCTATGTGCATGCTGTTGGGCAGTGACCATAATGAAGCCTGAGACAAACATCCTTTAGGAGAAGGATAGGCCAGGAGGGTAGAAATAATCAAATAGGAGGTGGAAAAACAGGAAGATATTTCAATAGCTGTTCAAACATGCTGAAAAAAAAAATAATCAAAAATATTCTACACAAATGCTAGAAGTCTAAGAAATATGATGGAGGACCCACAATATTGGCTAAATATCAGAGCATGATGTAACATTGGCCAAACAGACCTGTAGATTGAACCACGATAGCCGTTCTTATTTTCTGGTCAGTTTATATCTGCTTTTTCAAGTCAAAAGTGGTCTGGGACATAAGTGGGCTGAAACGTTATTTTTATAACTCTGTTCCAAGTGTCAAATATATAGCCAAAACCATAACCCTGCATGAAGAACCCTGCTGAATAGCTCTGCTGATCACAAAGAATATACAGGGACTGTGATCTACTGAGTACCATGCAGCTGAGCATGATGGACCATCACAATGCCAGAAAGTAAATAATAATACATACCTGATCTTAGATGCAACAGGAATTACAGGTTAAACTTCAGTCACCCATGCTCTTAGATTGCCATTAATCTCTGCAGGAAGCACCAACAGAAAGTGTTAATGCAAATCAACTGGGAAGTAAACCCTACCAAAAACCACAACCCTAGAAAAGGAAAACCCTCCAGCTTTAGACTGGAAGCAAGGGGATCTTTACAGGTGTGGGGAGGTTTAGAGAGGGCTCTGAGTGCTGCACAGAGCTGCAGCTGTGTCTCTGTCTTTAGTGAGTGCTTGTTTACTGTCTGGGAGCATGCATGGTCCACATGCACTTCTGAACTCCTACTGATGGCAGGTGGAGCTTATCTGCTAGGTAGTACTGGCAGTAGGTATGCAAGAGAGGCCTCAACCTCCTATTCTGACTGGCAATGGCAAGAATTAATACAAGTGTTAGTCACTGTGTTTGGCTTCTTTTCACGGTTAAAAGAAAGAAGAGCTCTTCTCCTATAGGAATGATGTGAATGTGTGTTTGCCAAGAGCTAGGCTGGATTGGAATGGCTCTGACAAATAGAAATCTAGAGCTGTCCTAGTAAGAGCTCTGGAGGATCCTTGTGGAAAACACTTAGTGACAGGGAGAAGGCAGGTAAATGGTGACAAGTGTGACCAGGGTACCCTTAACTGACTGCTACCATGTGGTGAGCAGGCAAATCGCTGATGCCTATGAATGTGTGGGGTTTTCTCTCTCTGAAATGGGTCTCTTCAGGTGGGGAGAGCAGACCAGCTAGACCTCTGAGAACTCCCAAGGAATAAAGTGAGGTCACACTTCTCTTCAGAAAGCAGTGCTGCTTTTTGCAGGACCCCTGGTAGAGAAGGCCTCAGAACAGCCTTGCTAAAGTCTGTTGCCAGTAAAGACTGAAAGTGGGAAACTTTCATGTTCAGACAAAAACCAGCATACTTAAAAATAGAGATGTTTTTGGACTTTGTCCCCCACTCCATTTGCATAGCATTTCCTCTTTACATTAGCTAGTGGCCCCCCATCAATACTAAGAGCTGGGGAAGGAGCATCTGAACAGCTGATTCCAGGTCCCTTCAACAAAATATGCACAACACCCTAAGGATGGTCTGGAAACCAGAGAGACACAGTGGTGTGATAACAAGGTCACTGCAGACAGGCAGCAACAAAGGCACACTTCCATCTGTCTAAATCTTTGAATATGTTTGAACATAATGGTGTACTGAGGCTAAAGGACTGGAAATGTGGGATGACATACTTAAATGCACAACCTCTGTTTGCCCTTGTGAGGATTATGAGCCATACCTAAAAGCACACTGCCACAGGATGAGGTAAATTGGCTTTTATTGAAACATACTGTAATATGAAGGGGGAGGGGGATTAGGGGGAAGATTCCAATTTAACACAAGTACATTGCATTTCAGGCCCCAAATAACTATTGATATCTGCTGTCCTGGAGCAAATCACATCTTCCTTGACAAGTCAGACAGCTGCTCTTTTTCTATCTTCCTTTTGTTATCTTTAATAGCCATGGATTGTTGTGGTACCCTGAAAAAAAATGTTCGCAACTTACTTGATGGATGTTTCACCTCCTGCTATTAGCCCTGGTTCATGGGTTCATCTAATGCCTGTTCTTGCCTACAAAACTCAGGCCAAATGTTTTTGAAATGAGAGTGTGCTGGGTGCCACTGCACAGTGGGTGCAGTGCACACTATATACAGCTCCCCTTCCCTTTTAGCTGGCAGCCAGTGGGGTGAGCAAGCTCTCTTGATCATTCAGAAGTACAATTAAGTAGAATCAACTACCACACCTCATCTAGTCCAGGCTCCTGCTCAGAGCAGGACCTACTTTCAAGTCCTATGAGATTGCTCAGGGTTTTAGCCCGTTGAAGGCCTGACTATCTCGAGGGAAGCAGATCCCACGGCTTCTTGGGGCATGTGTTCCCATGTTTGATTGCAGTCATTGCGGAGAATTTTCTTCCATTCGTTTAAAGTACAGGAATACTGGTATTTTAAATACAGGAATATTAACAATTTTAAGGGAGGTGTAAAGAAAAATATAGCTATATTTTACCAATTTCACCCAGACTTTGAATTGAAAAGACAAAGCAAATCTCTTTCAGGCTATCAGTTGTCCTAAGATGTGTCACAGGAAATAAAGACAAATGTGGTTAGAAATGGCTGGGAGTGGTGATAATACAGCTATTCCCTCACTTTCCTCTATCAGGCTTTGCTGCTCCCAGTCAACATCACAGGTGGGCTGTGTAAAGTTTCCTCAGGCTGCTCCAGGTCAGCCCTCAAAACCTTCCAACAACAAACCAAAGTGTGTGTGTGGGTTAAGCTGAGTTACGTGTCTTTGCAGTGCAAAGGAGTACTTATACTGTCTGTTCAGCAGCACAGCTGTAGGGGTACAGCCTTTGGCATAGAGGCACTTCAAAGAGCTGGACAAGTTAACAGTTTGAACAGACGTGATCCCTTCTGCAGTTTCTGTGGTACTTACTCAATTGCCCTGGCACTGAGAGAAACAAATACAGCTGGAGACCTGTACCTGTTTGAACAAACTGATGGGTCCCTGCCCAAAATCACTAAAGGGCAACTAATAACAACTGCCAACTGCTATTGTGCATTTAGGAGCAACCTTTAAACTTGGGCTTTTAAAAATCTTCTTCTAGGGAATATCCTTAAGTTGATGGGTATTGTGGAAGTCATACATAACCCAGCATTAGCTGGCCAAGTGCTTCTACTTTTTATGTCTCTATTTGCCTGATTAATCCGTGTTTAAGAGCTAATACTAGCTGCATGTCCCTAGTAACATTTTATATTCCTAAGTGGGAAAACCCAACCCCTTTGGACCAGGCTACAGCATAAGCATCATTTTGGAGGGACAGGCAAGACTGACACATGTAGTATGGAGTTCTGGAAAATACAGTAATAAACAGGGTCCTCTTTATACTTCCCAGTGATATCTGCACATGCTCATTTTTCATTTGCTGATAGAGCATTCAGCATTGAGGCTGGCCCTTCCAACACCCAAGTGAGGAGAAGGAATTTCTGCTCTGTGTACATTGTGTGCTCCTCATAGCTCTCTTGTATTCTCCTTGTATAGCTGAGACCAAAAGAGAGGATTTATTTTTTTTTTTTTTAATCACATTTGTGGCTATCAGCTAAAAGGAATACTAACAGAAAGGGAAATTTAGACCCTCCACCATGAAATTAAGAGCCATGCTTTGTGATTTGAACAGGTCCCCAGTGGTACCCTTCCCGTGTTGGTCTGCAACTAGAACGCAGTAAGTATTTCTATGGTTGAATACAGCCGTTTAATGTATTACTAGTCCTCTGGCAAGTTTTCCTCCTAACAGTGTTTCTCTCTATATGTCTATAATTGGGTGAACTGCTAGGATTTTTTTATTAATTGATATAAATGATTAATTTATTAGCTTTCTCATTATTAAAAGAATCTGATGGTTTTCATAACCACCGTCTTTCTATGGAGGATTTAACAATATATGATCAAATAACAAAGACTCACTTCCCTCACTCACTGCATTATCCATTTTAATACTTGCTCACAGGCTCATCAGAAGATACAACTGGCTGCACAAGGCAGCCCCTTTTTTGTGTCAGTATACCAGTTCTTGGTGGATGTGGCAGTGGGAGATGAAGCTGTCACAGGCTATGTTCTATTTGGTGTGTGGACACATACACATAGCATTGCAGAACCCTAGAAAATGAGGGCTCAGCACCTGGTGGAATTTAGCACCCTCATTCACTTAAACAGCCAACAAATATATATTGAAAGGGAGACACAATACAGAAATTGGAAAAGAGAAAAGAAGTATTGCAGCCATGGCAACACTCTGTGCCAGTGTCTGTTCGGGTTTTCTAATATCCAACTCACTGCCTGTATAAAAGAACCAGCTATTGCCACTTTATGTCTCCACTTATACACTCTAGGTCCATCAGGACCGGAAGCAGATGCCTCAGACTACTGTGAAAAGTACTGTAATGCTCAGATAAACTTGGTCTGCCTAGATCGGACAGCTTACAAAGAAATCTTGGACTGTGAGCCTTTGCCCAAGAACTTGCATTCATCACAATGGGGCCACCTATTGTAAAATAGCCTGAGAATGCAAACACTTCGGCAAAAGATATCAGTGAGGGAGGCACTGCATACCATTGACTTTCCCATTAGTTTTGCAAGACAGAACAAAGAGCACTCTATGAAATTGTCTGTGTGATTGCACGGCATGTCTCTAATGGTCTAGATTAACAGAGATAGTATCGTAACAATTGCTATGCACTGCTGCCCAGTGTCATGTCAGCCTAATGCTTTTGTTAAAATGAGAGGAGGATAACTCTCATATAGATGGTCTAAGTTGCTAACCTGGAGAATAAGTATCAAGTCACCAAAATAAATCAGAGTACGGGTTAGGCCTACACCTTGACCATTAGCAGGATAGCCTACATGTTATGCTGAGCCTCTGAGAGGATGCCTGTTGTTCATGTCATCTCTTCTTCCTTTTTTTGTCATTACAGATGGGCCTTATTTGAAGGATTCTGTTAACATTCAAAGCCTTGCTGTTTCCTCCATCATCACACTGTATTTTACAGATCTGGGTCAGCAGGTCGGTTGGACCACAGTAAGTATGTCCTTGTAACAATCAACATGATACATCTTAACGTACAATGCGTTTTAACATCAAATTACTCCAACTTCCTCAGCCTGTCCTTCCCTCTGACAAATGGTGTAATTATCAGCAGTCAAGACAGAATTAAACGGATAGTGAGCCAAGTTATCAACATACTAACTCTGACATCCAATTAAAGATTAGAAGGTGGACATAACAATACTGCTTGAGGAAAAAAAATTAAAAACAGTTTTAGCTTATGTAGGGTTTATATACCTGTGCAGGACATGTAGCCAAGTACATTCATTTGTTGCAAGGCTCCTCAGCTTTGAAAGAGGAAAGATATTAAAAGGGAAAAATGCATTTCTGGTAACCCTGTTACTAATGCAGGAAAATTACTGGATGGGGATGTCTTACTCTTTGTGCACCTGAAGAACAGTTCTGAGAGAGTGGTGAGGCCAAGGATTCCAGACCAGGATGCCCAGCCAGGCCCAGGAGTCACAAACTTTTGAATCTCTCTGTAAAACAAAAGTGTTCGCCATGAGCAACAATACCTGTATTATGCTGTGGGTAGAACCACTGTCTGTTTTTACTTCTGGTCTCAGTTTGACTTTGGTTACTTTCCTGTAAGCAGCTGTTGGAAGGTCAGGGTGGTGGGAGAGAGGCAATACATTCCACCCAAATGGATTGTGGGTATCTCTAACCTTATGGGCTCATCAGTGCAAGGAGGAAGTGAAAGATTCAATTCCTTCACATCCCAAAGACAGAAGACAGCAGAAGAGTTTGAAAGGACAGTGGGAGATGAAGAGACCTTTCCAATAAACTGCAGAAGGCATAAGTGGCAGAGCTGAAAGTAATCTTACTACTAGACTGACATAGTTTTTACTGTAGTTTGCATGTATTGTGTTAGCTGGTGTAACACACAGGCCACAACTGTATGCTGGGTAATAAGATTCCTGATTTCTGCATTGAAAAATGTGAGTGAGGAGTATAGATTCTGAAAGCCATAAAAGCCATAATAAGATTGTTCAGAGCAACAGAAAACAATTGCTTGCAATCCCTTTAATGAAGCAACTGAGTCTTTGCTCATGGTTGTAGGCCAAATTATTAGATTCTTACCTCATGCAGCCCACAGATCCCACCCTGCTTATGTGGGGAGATCACAAGGCCCACTGACAAGCCCCTGTCCTTCCTTAGCTCTGTCTCTATGGATGGAGCTTGTGAGTGGCAGGTCTTTTAGCAACTTGCAGATCATAGTACGGGTTCCTCTCTCCAGTAGGTCACTGTGGGCTGGGAAGCATTACTGCAAGACACTTAGAGTGGATGTGCTATTTCACAGCTCTTTATCCGTTAAACAGTAGTCAGGGTTGATGTTACTGCCAGAACCACCCTTGACCTTGAGGAGTCAGCTTCTGGATCAGCACTGTAAGGTCACATACCCATCTCACCTGCTTAAGCTCATGTGCATTTCTCTCTCCCCAGGGAAGCAGATAGCCCCTAGCAGCACAAACTCTGGGATGTTTTAGCCCATATGAACAAGAACATGACCTATTATCTCTCCTTCCCAGTTCTCACAACAGGACCCAAATCCCCAGGTAGTGACAAGCAGTTTACTTCAGTGGAGTTAGAGGAGTTCACAATGTGTGACCTACTCATTTCACTAGAGGTCTCTGAGTTTACCAAGGCTGAGGCTTTACTCCACAGATTCCCATGCTGATTAATGAACTACTAGAACATACTGATTAATGCTAGTTGAGGTACTGTTTCCCCTGCAGCTTATCCCACCACTTCTCAACTGTGGAATTTCCTTGCAAAGCAAAATTGTGAGTAGTGCAGTCTCCTGTTTGCTACAACTAAGTAATTTGCAAGAAGCTTATTTATTCTCTCCTTTCCTGGTGGTTTATGTAGCCTAAGACAGCAGCATAACTAAAGCTTAATATCCCATTATAAATAGTGCAGTTATGACTAGGCACTGATACTGCAGGCAGTGGCGTTTTTTTATGGTTTAATCTGTGTGCGCAGAAAGTTGTCTCCATGAGTTTCTGAATATTCATCTTAGCCCATTTTGTTCCATATTCTAAATTGTCTCCACTCTTACTGTCAGAAATCTTCCTAGCCACATCATTTAAACAGTCAAGAAATTTTTATATTACAGCTAGTCTATAGCAATAGAGAAAGAGTTCATATAAGATTGTATTCTGACAATAGCAATTAAGAATGTATTTGTACACACTATGTATAGTTTTATTGCCATTTTTACTGTGCTTAGAGCTCCCATTTCTCTATCTGCCTTGATGCTCTATCAGATTTATGCACACAGTGAGGGATGCTTCTGATTGAAAGGGTTGACATTTAAATAAACAAGGCACAGAGTAAAAATATTTTTATCTCATCAGAAAAATGACAGTAGAAGTACAAAGGCAATTCAGATCTGGACTCCGAAACAGACACAGAAGTACATGGAGATATGTTTGGTGCTTCGGAGGTTGATGCATTGAGCATGGATCTGTCTAGGGGAAAACTAAGCACAGAAGTGGGTCTTCTGGGGCTTTATCACCTCTCTGGAGATCACACTTGAGAGAGGATCAAGAGCACTAAGACTCCCAATGCTGGGGATTGACACCAAGAAAATGAGCTCATGTTTTTTAAAAGGAGAAAGTGGTATCCACCTTCACCTTGTGAGAGCAGTATCCTCTCCAGGAATATTGTAAAATAAAAGATGATGCTGTTGTCTGTTCCCAAGCAAATAGTTTGGGTCCCTAAGTCTAGGAGCATGTTTTTGAATCAAGAAACTTCAGCTTCACTTTTGGAGCATGCATGGTGTCTGGTTTACAGTCCTTGTCACACTCAACCTTGGTGTCTCAAGAGTTTGTCGTCTCCTATTGACTACTCATTCCCTCTGTAAAAGGCTGTCACTTTGCAGGAAGGATGTTTCCTTCTCATCCTCAGCCTTCTTAAAACATGGTTGCACAGTGATCAAAATACTTTGGTGTTTTGTGATATGAAAAGCCAGACATCCCCTGGGCTCAATTTACAGTACAGCTCTGAGATTGGTTGACCAGATTTCATAGAGTCATTCAACCATAGAATTGTTTTGGTTGGAAAAGACCTTTAAGATCATTAAGTCCAACTGTTAACCTAACACTACCAAGCTACCACTAAATCATGTTCCTCAGAACTATATACACATGTCTTTTAAATACCTCCAGGGAAGACTACTCCAACACTTCCGTGGGAAGCCTGTTCCAATGCTTGTCAACCCTTTTGGCCAAGATTTTTTTTCTAATATCCATCCTTAACATCCCCTGTTGCAACTTGAGGCCATTTCCTCTTGTCCTGTTGCCGGTTATGTGGGAGAATAGACTGACCTCCATCTCTCTATAACATCTTTCCAGGAAGCTATTAGAGGGTGACAAGGTCTCACCTCAGCCTCCTTTTCCCCAGGCTAAACAAATCTAGTTTCCTCAGCTGCTCCTCATAAGACTTGGTCTCCTGTCCCCTCATGAGCTTTGTTGCCCTTTTCTGAACACGCTCCAGCACCTCAATGTTTTCTTGTAGCGAGGGGCCCAAAAGTGAACACAGTACTTGAGGTGCAGCCTCACCAGTGCTGAGTACAAGAGGACAATCATTCCCCTAGTACTGCTGGTCACACTATTTCTGACACAGGCCAGGATGTTGTTGGTCTTCTTGGCCACCTGGGCACATTG